>CM021317.1:5557298-5687329 GCA_010645155.1 Tigriopus japonicus
ACAAGGAATGGGATTCCCTGTAAAGAGAGTTAATGATTAATATAGTTTATAAAACTACCGTTTTTATGAAATTTGAAATCTGTACAACCCTTGAATAGTGGGTTGGTCAGGAATAGTTTTTTAAAATTTGTCCAATCCTGCCTTAAATGCTGTTAGAGGATCAGCTCCTACATATTCCCGACGAAGGCAAATAGGCAACAAATTGAACAATGAAGGAGCCCAGAGAAAGAAGAGCACTTCATTGTTCGAACTAGTATCGATTCCCTTGGATTTGGAGGTGCTCTCAGAGCGCACGTAAAACCTCTACGATCGCTACAACTGATCTCAAATCCTGGGTTGGAACAAAGCCTATGAATGCTCTTGAAGACATACAGTATCAGATACCTTTCATACCTTCTCTGAGTACTGTGTAGCCCTAATTTCTGGAGCCTCTCCCAATACGAGAGCTCTCTCATTCCTGTGATGTTCCTAGAAAAAACATCTTTGAACCTGCTCGACCTTTTGCAAACCTGCCGAACTCTTGGAGCCCAAATGGGTGAGGCATATTCAAGATGCAGTTGAACAATTGACTTGTACAGAGTTAGCATTGTAATACTATCTCTGGACTTGAAAGTGCGATAGATCCAGCCACATGTTTGAAATGCCTTCCCCACTTTCAACTGGATATGCTTATCGAACTTTCCATCATTTTCCATGTTTTACCAATCTTATCAAATAAAAATTATTTACTATGTCTAAAATTACCGACCGCTAATTTTCTATAAGGGTCCCGAAAGCAAAAAACCGGCCTGACCTTTTCATACAAAAAATCAAGGTTGGTATCATTACTTTGAGGCTAGTAGATCATTTTTGAGACGAGTTTTCAAAGATGAAGTTTTTTTGGCAATTTTTCACTATTTTTTCACAATACTGTTGAAAAAGGGCGAGTGACGTCGTTGAGGGCCCATGTAATTCTGAGATCTTGGGGTGTCTAGTTGGGAGCAATGAAAAACACGGTCTTGGCAAGCAACTTGGGTAGTAAAATTGTTTAAAGAAACTTACAAGGAGCGAACAATTAACTGATCCTTAACTGGCACTAATAGTTTCAGCAAGGCCTTCTTCATGGACATGAGAATGTGTTTGATCCAATCAAAAATTCGAACTCAAGAGAACTTTCAGATTGTGCACAATTTAATGATAATGATGGGTGTCAAATTATTTGATAGTGATTTTACAAAAAAGAAACTGCAAGGTTGTGACTAAGCTATGCAATAATGTGAACAAAATGTATCCATGATTGTTATCAGGAGGATGTCTTTAGGTAGAATCAAGATAATGCAGGACCTTTTGTCACGCAGGGCTTCTTGGATTCATCCAAATCTCTAAAATTTGGATTAAGGATTAATCCATCAGGACTTAATTGGATCAATCCAGTAAAATGGAATGATGGATGAACTAATGAAAACCGAGGTTTTTGGTTTAGTGATAACGAGATCATTGGAAAAATCTTCAAAAAATGTTGATGTTGAAATAAATTGTCGAAATTTTAAGACTAAAGTCATAATTGAACTATCAAGAAATGTGCCACAACATAACGGCTTCATCAATTTGAGTGACACACTGTGGTCATGTAATGACCAGTCACATGGGAACAGTCAAGATAGAGGCAGTATGTCATAATTAGGGGTGCACTTTTCGTGCAAATAAAAATACCAAAAAGTGCAGATTAAAGTGCAAATAAAAGTGCAAAAAAGTGCAAATATTATTTTTTTGCAACATGATGAAATTGGTTGATTGATCTGGTTCATTTGGGAAAGCAAGAAAATTGCTAAGCACCTTGGTTGTTCCAAGAATGTTTTTTAAATCAAAAATAATCAGAAATGCATTTCTCCCAATATTGAGTCACATGTCAACATATAAAAGTCAGATTTTACAATATACCAAAAAAGGTCAAATTGATGGTCTTTTAGTCCACTCTCAACAGAGCTGTTGCTCTTTTCAAAAAAAGACAGCTCATCATCTGAGAGTACACTCAAGGATTGTTAATGTGGCTTTACTTTGTTTAATTGTAAAAATAAATAGCATATACATTCAATGTCTATCTAACCTTTTGACCGTTTAGCTTTATTTTCAATATTGAAGCGAAAGGAGTTTTTACTAAACACAAGAACCGTACTTAGTCAAGTTTTTGAAGTGCTTTTGGTCTTTTCTTTGTTTTGATTTAAGTGGGTAGGTTGATTACTATTATTTTCTATGTTTATTCAACGTTTATTTCTAGCCATTGATTGGTTTTGAGCATAATTGTTATTCATAAATTGGATTTTCAGCAAAAATAATGGTGTTCACCAACATGATTTAAATTACCAGCCATAAGGTAAACTATTTAACCCAACAAGTGAAGCCAATTTCAATCTTTGGAACAATCAACAATATATTATTTTTTAGCCATGTTGGGGTTTTTTGACAGAATTTTTTTTACACGGAATTTGGAAAAAATGTTTATTTTTAGAAATTTCAGGCCAAAAAACAAGATATCAGCAAAAAATCACAGAATGTGCAAAAACGTGTAAAAATGGCAAAAAGTGCAAATAGAGCAAAAAATCGTCCAAACGTGTAAAAAAGTGCATTTGCGTGAAAAGTGCACCCCTAGTCATAATTGATCTGAATGATGGATTCTGAATTGTTCAATGGATTAATGGGTTGGATTTAAATATACCAATGATACTTTTTTATAATAATCTTTATTGTGAACTTTTACTCATTGGATACATTTTTGTTAAGCAGTCATCATAGTTGACATTAGAAAGGTACAGTTTTGTTGTTTGAGGGCACATTTACGGTTTTCCGTAACGCCGCCATTCGAGGCGAGTATCCAATAAACAGGGTTGAGGGGAAGAACTGGGTTCGAACCCATGAACTGGATAACAGTTCAGTCGCGCGCTGATCAACTGGGCTGTACCATCTTCTCCATTTTACTACTAAATACTACTACCAATACTATCAATACTGCTTAGCTATATACCAATAAAAAACAAAGCTTTTTTTATTTTATGATAAAGAGATCATTACAACTGTTTTCATACAAAGTTGAGGTTAGAAAACAAAATTGTGAGATGAAAAAAACAAATGATACTTTTCAAGTATTAGGGCTTGTGATGAGCTTTAAAAATGTAATAAAAATGTATATAGAGGTTGATTGGATTAAACCAGATACAAAATCATGAAATTGTGGATTAAAATGAAATTAATGATAGGTTACAAACGCAAACCATAACACAACCCATCAAGCACCATAAAAAAGACAAGTGAAACAGACTGATTGGGAAAATTATGCAATTTATGATAAATACGCAGACAGATACAAAAAATCCAGAATGACAACAAAAATAAAGATATCGAACTTCATTCACCAGATTTCAGATTCATAAAACACTTTTTTTGCAAATTGTTAAGAAAAAAAACACAAGAGTTCACTTCCAATGGATTAATCGATTAATGTGTCACTGAAATACCCACATTCATGGTAACAAAAATGGAGCAATCCTTTATGACGTGCTCAATTAAGTCATAATTTTGTAACTTCAGACGTCTTCCTATTTCCGACTTTAAGATACACCTTGCTCGAATAACTATCTCACCTCTAGTTTGGACCTTCGAATACCAGTGCAGGAGTACATAAATGTGTTGATGTCAAAGGATGAGTGCTCCCACGTCTCTGAACAAAGAGAAAAAATTCTACAAAAAGCGCATTGAGATTATGAGCAGGGCCACCAGATACATGTAAATTACATTTTACAATGTAATTACCAAAATCTGCGATTTTTGTCCAAAATTACATAAATGATGAAAAAATTAAATAAGTGTGCAAAAATTGCCTGTTTTGATGGATATGATATGGAAAATTGTTTGATTTCACGTCAAAGTCAAGATAAAGAAGCAAAAAGATAGAGTTTTTAATTTTTAACAGGCATATTTAGTTAATCCTCAAGCCCGCTGGGTTGTTATAAATGGTATTTTACATTGTAGTCACAAACAATGCGCATTTTTTGTCGAAAAATACAAAAATTGGGAAAATTTCGAAAGAATGTATGTAGAAGAAATGCCTCTTCCGTTGAGAGTGATCAACAAAAAGGATGTCAAAAATCAAAATAAGAATAGAAGCTGTTATATTTGCAACAATTGTGACAAATATGGTCATTTTAGCATCTTTTCCTACCCATGAAATAAAATTTAGATGATGCAAGTACATAAAAGGGCAGTTTTTAGGCTATCGCCTGAGAAAAGTATTTTTAATAATACCAAAAAATCCAATTTTGTTACGTCATTTCTCAAAAAAAACAAAACAAAAATAATACGTTTCGGCAAAATATTTTGCATAAATTTGGTGGCCCTGATTGTAACACTGTTTTTATGTAAACAATGAGAAAAGGCTTTAAAAACAAACTTACCAAACAACCAAAAAACCTACCAAAAAATCCGATTTCATTACATTATTTCCAAGAAAAACTACCAAAAAAAAAATACATTTTTGGCAAATTTTTTTACCAAAATTTGGTGGCCCTGATTATGAGATGTCCATCAACCATTTTCGATAAAATAAATTTTTGCATCAATGACATAACAGTCTTAAAATAAGTCAAGTATGCCGTAGCTCTATCGTAGTCGTAGGTCTATGAATAAGTAAAGCCATTTGACCTTTTTTATAACTTCATATGTTTACACAAATATCCTTTTTATATACGATGACATGACCAAGTCACAATAAACATAATTTTAAAAATTGACCAATGCGGTTTTTGCCTTTGTGACCCTCGTTGTTCCATTTTATGATGCAGTGTTTTGGTGGTCACTTTTCTTGTAGAGCAAAAACGAATTTCAGAGATATTTTTTGGTTCGTTCATGGTTTTGATACATGTTTTGTGAAGACTAAAAAACTTTGTGCTTCTTGTCTAAGTTTTTTTGTTCTAGTGCCATATCTTAAAAAATCCGTCGATCTTGATTTAAGATAAATGACATCAAATCTTACGCGTTCCAGTTTGAGGAAGGTTTTCAGAAACAAACACTTTGATCGTTTGGTTGGAAGTTTCTGTCAGAAACTCAAAAACCCATCCGTATTCACACAATCCAATATGGGTTTCAAAATGAAATACGTTGCAGGTTGGACAAGATAAGCATTGACTTGCACACTCCATTATATTGTCGCTGTTAAGGCGTCAAAAAATAGAGAAAAGCGAAATGCTAAATTTCAATTCTTTTTTGTACCTTATCAGTTGATATCTATTTTTTCGTATGTTCCAAGCAGCCTCGTCCATTGTTTTATAGTCAAATCTTCTGAGTTTTATAGATTTCACGCCCAGGATCGCCTCTAAAGCCAATAACAAGAGACAAAAAATCATATTGTGCGACTTGTCTGTCCTCGGAAGAATATCTGACATGAATCTGATTTTTTTTTGTATTTCAAGTTCACACCCATTAACCGAGTGTCTCATTGCAGCCTCAATTTTGCGACGGTCGGGTGGGTCAACACTTTGGTTGGCTCGGTTTTTTGAGACACCTTGGCTTTTTCCTCCTCTTTCATGCCATAACTTTGAATCGACCAGAACTTCTTGCGCCCACCTATGAATTCCAGGACCTCATCAGCAGCTTTGACCACAGATTTGTCCACGTTTCGTTTCCGTTTGTTCATTGCAGAGAAGTATAATGAAGCATCAGCTTTGGCGGATTTCCGGCCTAGAAATAACTGACCGAGGTTAAGTCAAGAACGAGGTCAAATGAGAATCACGTGGTCTCCTCACCTGTTGACTTGGGATCAAGGGTGGTGTATCTTCCCAAAACCTTTTTTTGGTCATCCTGCTTGGCGCCAAAACATTCCTGTTTCATCAATATTCATTTGTTTTTGCTAATGATGTGCTATTTTTTGCAAAACGTTTCCAAATTTGAAAGGGTC
Organism: Tigriopus japonicus; assembly: GCA_010645155.1. Classification (NCBI taxonomy): domain Eukaryota; kingdom Metazoa; phylum Arthropoda; class Copepoda; order Harpacticoida; family Harpacticidae; genus Tigriopus; species Tigriopus japonicus. Next base: position 5,563,225 of record CM021317.1, read on the forward strand.
TCTACCGTTCTGAGAGTGATTATTCTTACTTGACATGCAATCGGTCCTTTGTCAGGCAAAGGTGGTCATTGTTCCATTCGAATAATTTGTCTTTAAATAACAAGTTCACAGTTGCAGAAACACCATAGAGTGACCCTTTTTTGTATCTGTTAGACTTTGTTCCAATTTACAGTGTAATATGGCACATCATTAGCCTCATTTGTATCGATTTTAATCCCTTGAGAGAATCGAGGAACTTCTCGTCCTTTTTCAACCGCTTCAAATTCAAGTCTTTAGGGCTTTTTCCACTGCCCCTAGTCTTTTTTCCTTTGGGTTTGTCTTCCAAGGCCAGGGCTGCCAATCTTTTTTCTTCAGCTTCACGCCTGGCGCTGATTTTCCGTTTGGCGCGGTTTTTCAATTCACATAGTGGAGCCATGGTAGAAAGGTTGATGAACATTGGGATCTCCGTTGAATCTACGAATAACAGAGTTATGGACAACCTTTAATTGCTCAGAGGTTGGTTTTTTGAATATCTTACCCTGGAGTTAACTATTGATGAGGTGCTTTGAGTTGGCAGTGCTGCCATTTTTAACTCTAGGATTCAAATCGTTTCTATTTTCTCAATAGCTACACTTACAAACAAGCTTAGTTCATGAGTTTTGTGAGCTTTTTTGGACAAAATTATTCTCATGAAAGACGTTTTTCATTGATAGATACTTATGAAATAGCTTTTACAGAGTGACCATTAATTTATGAACGAACTTGGCATATTGAACCCCAAAAAACAACTATTCCATAAACATACCTGTGACGTGATTGAAACTTCAATTACAATTACGTAATTGCAATTTCCAAGTAATCGTGATTGTTATTAATTACATTTGAGATCAAAGTAATTGTATGTAATAGAATAAGCACAGTGAGAAAAAGGTTGTTGATTTTGTGCTCCGTAGTGTTGCGCTGCCCTTTTCTGGTGATTCTGTTCTTTCTTGTTCTGCGCTCGATCAAATATTTCAAACGGCCAATTGCTCCGCAACAAACGGTCAAGAGTGAGATGCGATCGTAGAATTTTAGTGAAGCAATGAGACACCAGAGGCCACGACGGTGCTACGGGGTAGACAAACAAGCCCAGCTGATGTTTACTGAGCTTGCCTAATTAGTTGCATTTGAGCCCATGCAATTGATTTTTTGCAATGCCAAATTGCAATTACATTTTCACCTGCATAAGAAGTTCTGGGATTAGAAATTTCGCAAATTTTCCCCCGTCCTTCCAATATTTTTTGGTGTGTAAATTGATTCACAAAAAGTTCACAGGTTTATGTTGCTCTTTGCACATTTTGCACTTGAAAAGTAGGTAGTTCAAGCTTGGTTTGAAAAAATAATGTGCAGTGTAATTGAAATGTAATTCAATGTAATTCAATTACTTTTGGAAAGAAATTGTAATTAATTACATTTGAAAATAAAGTAATTGTAATTATATTCAATTACTTTTGAGACCAATGTAATTGTGATTGTAATAAATTACATTCTAGAAGTAAATGACACAGGACAGTCCATAAAGTTAGTGAATGAAAAGTTACTACTGATGAATGTTTTGAACGGAAAGATATCTAAACCATGAGTCAAGAATAGCAGCACTACTAATCTCCTACCTCGGAGGTAAGTTATCCGGTCAAAAACTGATCTCTGGAAACGTATTCTGAAGTATTCTCTAAGTTTTCCTTAATGGTGCTAAAAAATCGACTCCTACTTTGATCTCTTCCCTAACAACAAGACAGGCAGCGAATTTAAAAACAAAGTGACGTTTTACCAAAGAGTAGAGCTCTTAGCGAATCAAAGTATTCTAGTTATTGGCAGGACTTTGAGGTGCTCTCAGTATCTTGTAAAATTAGGGCAAGCTCCTAAACGTGAAACTTTGACCTCACTTAGGGATGAAAGGTATGAAAAAAAGAAACCTTGATCCAAAACTTTTTTGTGGTTTGAAGGTCGAATAACTTTGGAACAAAAAGGAACATTCTTAATGCTGATCTTTTGGCTCTAGGAGATCTTTCCATTCAGATTCAAAACTCAAAATTTTGAGCATCCAAAATTCAAATGAAAAATAGTGTCTGCCTTGATTTTATTGACCTTGCACTCGGTAAAAATACCCAACTGATTATTAAATAAGAAATGTTTGCCAGTTCTTCAATTGTACTCGAGCAAATTTGCCGTTCAATGGGAAACTTCAAATTTGTGAGAACCTGTGCAATTGCAGAAACCAAGAGGGCATTGCTTGATGAACCTTGGCAAACTTAAAAAAAAACGGTTTGTTGTTCCCAACAAACAATTTTCCAAAATAGCTCGAACATATCAAAGCGTCACGTATTAAAATTAGATTTAAAACTGTTCTACGGCCTTTCTTGTTTCCAACTCTTAGTCTTTTAAGTACACATTGATTTTTCTCTTAACTCTTTGAAATCGCCCTTTTGTTGCAATGATGGTATGATTAATAGGGACGTTCTTGAAGAGCAAACAACGACTAGTTTCTCAATTCATTGTGACAGATCATTTCTCTCACACAATCCTTTTCACTCTGTAAAACCTCATCATGATGTCTTGTCTTGACATTAAAGATCTCTCATGCCATTTCAACATAATAAATGATAGCCCGAACACTCCCACGCCTAAGCTCATTCTCATCATCATTCTTAGTCCACGGCCTTTTTTGAACTCAGTTCCCATCTTTCCCAACCATTCATTCATTGCCAAAACTCACCCGTTAGTATTTGTTTGGAAATACCAATTGGACCTTGATCCCCTTCATCAATATAAATGGTATTCAATTCTAAATGAATGAGAAGAGAATGCATCAGCCATGAACAAATTCATTTCCAAGTTTCAAAGCTCTCACTCATTGTCTCCATCATGTCATTAATAAACCGATGGAATGACTTCTCCAACTGTTTGCCTTGAGGACTAGTGTTCCACTCATGGATGCTCAGATCCAAAGCAGTCAAGGTTCGAAGGATGGCCACTTTGGACTTCTTGATGCCTTCTTTAAAGGTTGATGTGTACAGCTCTGCCCGAGCATTGAAGCCTTGATGAAATGTCATTAGAGCCTTTTCAAACTGAGAAGTCAAACAAGAGCGCGATATTACATCAGTAATCTCACTGTGAAACTTTCTGGGGGTTGAAAGTCGATATTTTGGAAGATTTGGCACTGCTGAAGGACTCTATGACAGTTTGTCGTGCTGTTTAATGTTCTTCGGGCTTACCTCACATTGGTAGTACATGGCTTCAGCACTTATGGACAAGGCGATGGCGTTGTTCTTCCAATAACCCAAGATGTGGTCGGCTTCTTTTTGGGCCTCGGAGTATTTGGAGTCGCAGAGAAGGCATTGAGCACGGATCAGCTTCACTTGGAGGATGTCCGGAGGCTCAATTTTGGTGTAAGGGTTCTCACGCAAGTAATGACTGAGAGCAAAATCCAAGTATCTAAAACATGACATTTTTGGCTTTTGAATAGGACAAGTCAAAACCCTCTGAAAAGCTAAAAAACGCGGAAAACAAAGAGGATAATGTAAGAGATGAGCAATGCTGCACTTTTCCTTTGAGATTAGCATATAAGCAAATATTCTTAGAACTACTTTTGGTTTACCAAAAAAACCAGAAGCTATTGACGTTTTTGCAATCGATCTTTCACTTACTACAGAGAGGTACATGATTTGATGAACTTAAACGCTCTTCGAGGATGGTTTTGAATCCTTTTTGTCATGAAATAAAGACTGCTTCTGAAGCCCATTTGTAAACAGTTATGTGTGTTTTCAGTTTTACTTCATTTTTTTTGGACTAACTAATTCCAAAGAGAACTTATGCTTCTGGATCTAAACCAAATTGATATTTCTTGACAATGCTTTTTCTCACCATTACCAATGTATTTTCAATTTGCAAAATCTATTACTGGCCCTTATTTTAAGTCCTTGTAAACATCAAAGAACCAAAACTTTTATACTAACCTCATCGCACTACTGATTTTCTTCCGAATCAAAAGGCTTTTAGCTCTCTCAATACAGCCCGGCATTCCCCCAGTAAGCTTGAACTCTTCCTCATCCATGACCGTCTTCTTGAAGACCTTGACTGAGCGTTTCCGGGCTTCACTTAATGCAGCCTTGATGTCCGTGGAATAATCCATTCCGCGGTTCACGTCAAATCGATCGAGAGGATCGTCTTCTTCATCGGAACTCTGAGAGTCGAATCGTGATCGTGATCCATGATGCTTGTCTCGGCCACGTGTCTTGGGATTTCCCTTGTTCTTAGACACGCCTGATGTAGTAGTGTATGCAAGGCTACTCGCAATCTTGGCCTTCCGACCTGAAGACTGTATTTAGAATCGATTATTGGCCAGACTCTTGCACCCAGGTTTGATGTACTAGGTACTATCCTAAAAATCCTTCAAATGGGGGCAAGAACTACGCGATTTGTCTGGACCATCAGGCTAGCAGAAGGAATTACAGTATAATTTCCAATCGGATCTCTTACAAGTAAAACTTTGTTTCTTTTAAGCAGACTATGTATCCTAAACTTCAAACTTTGGAATCAAGAGTTATGCTTTCTCAAAGCTCAGAGCATAATCCTTCACAGCAAAATGATTGTTCAGCATTTTTCCTCCCAAAAGGGCGAGTATTTTATCTCATGCTCTATTCAGTCAATAACTTAGAGAAGGCATCACTTTTCACGGCGATATTGGATCGAGTTGAAAACTGAAACATATAGTTTACCCAATAGATGCAAGTTTTAAAGTTGTTTTCAACTCGATCCAATATCGCCGTGAAAAGTGATGCCTTCTCTACTGAAACATATAGTTTACCCAATAGATGCAAGTTTTAAAGTTGTTAAAAAACAAGAAATCTTAGTTTTTTCAAAAACCTCTTCGTCCAGAGAATTCCGTGGTTCTTGTCTAAGGAAATAAACACAACGAGCTCGCGTAACTTCACATTCGTTGTGTTGTTCTAAGGCGAGCCTCGCGAGGCCAATTCGCTCCAAATTGACAGAATAAATACTGGATCCTCGAGCTATTGAAAAAGATGTGGAAAAACTTTCCAACTCATCAAGGACTCTTTGCGAAAGTACAACATAACATCTCTATTAAAAAATCTCCAAGTGCTCTCAGTGTTTTTATCCTTGTCTAAGAGTAACTCAATTACGTAGAGAAGGCCGCGAATCCCTGAAGGTTGAGAGTGGAGAGCTCGTGCTTGAAAATTGCGTCTTACCTGAGGCAAAGGCTTCATCATCTTGCTATTGAGCACCTTCAGTCCGCTTCAGACACTTCACATGTATCTAGTATGTACGTATATTTGTTTCCACCAAGGCTCGACTTGGTCAAAGGACGGGTCTAAGTCACAAGATCGGTCTCCAAGTGACTTGAAGTGACTACTACAAAAGGGATCATGGAAGGGAATGCAGCACTAAGTATTATTATTGCTGGGTGCATATTGTACCACTGACGAATCAGAACGAGAGAGAGGTAGCATGAGAATGCAGGAAAAGGATAAGATTTTGGTAATAACACCTGCATTGGCGTGAAACCGAGATTTCGTCCCCTCTTTTTACCTCGACTAATTTGGTTTGGATCAGAGTGTGAAAAATACGCATTGATACCAGAAATGGGTAAAGGAACTTAACATGAACTTGAGCTCTAAGAAAAGATGAGGATTTAAAAGTTACCTTACTGGAAAACAATGGATGACAGATCGAGTGGTTTATTTTGTTTTTAACATACATTTTTGTTCAAAACATAAAAAACGAGGAATTTGATTAACCCTCTGATGAAGCTAAACATTGAACCTTGAATAAGTCAGTCAATCTCCAAAGATAAAATAAAAAAGTAAAACAAGATATTTTTTGCCATATCATTTGTTCGTGATGAAATGATGATAAGATGCTTTGAGAATGAAGAAAATTTCATTGTAGCAAGCAGGGTAGTCCATAATTCAAGGATCGAGACGTCGGATCAGGTTTACTCCTTCACAAAAAAGGTCATATGTTTTGTGTAAGGAGAGGCATTTTTCAAGTATACTTCAGCAATTGATTTCCACCCTTTTTGGGTCTCTTTAGCGTTCTCAGGTTTCATTTTTATGGCACCATGCAGGAGATGATTAACAAAAAAAAATAGTTGAACAATGCCTTCATAGCTTCTTTTTCGCTTGTGGTCAAAATATGGAAGCATGCCTGTAGTCTGCACCGGTGCGGACATAGCATACGAGCTAAAATTTACTTATTCATCATACATTGTTTGAAATAATTGTCTTTCGAGGACTGTTTTTTCAGCTTGGTTTCGGCGAACGTACTTGGCGAAAACACACTAAACCATGTAAACCAAACTCATATGAACTTGTGACTGAATATGCTAAGCAAGTGTTGGTTTTTTGTCCTGTCATATCGAAACTAGTCAAACTCGACAATTCTTGGGAGCAGCCTTTCACTGAAGAACTCAAATGAGCCCTGGCAAAACTGGGAACTAACTCTCTATGGCCCTGTTTAGCAGGAAATTCGTGTCCGATTATTCCGGAGAATTGATGGATTGCGACAGAAATTGTAGAGTGCGTCGAAAGCCAAAACTAATGTGAATGTGTTAACTAACACAAGCAATCACATATTACGCAAATAAATCTCCATGGCGACATTGACCATTCAACAGTAATACTTTTGTCATTTAAGGTTACGTTTATATTAAAAATCATCAGAGTTCCTGACCAACAAAGGTTGGTCTCAATGAAAGGGACTGGACAATTTGGAATGCCAAAAATTGTTGCTCAGATATGTTTTTTCGTTTGTTTGTTAAGAAATTACGAGAAAACGAAAATAGATATTTTTCGTTAAACTCGTGGTGTTTATCAATGAATACAAGGAACTTTAAAAAATTTCCATTCATTTCAAGGAGACATCTACTTCTAAGATTCAAGACCTTAAGAGAGGAGAGCCCCTCCTTTGCTTTTCTTTTACTCCACTATTTTGTTTTTTGAGAGAAGACAAGCGGGTATTTGATTTAAAACACAATAGAAAAAATGATGTATGATTGAATACTTTTGCATACTAAGATTTGAAAAACAAGCACTATCTTTGTTTCCGACAGGATAACAAAAAGGTGCTATTGAACTATTTTTTAGTAATCATTTTTACCTTACTTGTCTACACATACATGGCGACAAATGGTAAAATGCTAGCTAGAAGTTCCTTGTATTCACCTGAAAGTCTCAGCTAATGGTTATGAACGATTTTAAAGAAAACCAACATTCACTTCACCTAGATGGCTCTTACATGATTTAGCATGCCCTCAACACATCCCACTTTGGTGACCTCTCTTGTTCTCAAAATGAACAACTCGCCATCAGAGCAAGCCTTCTTAAGGAAGCAAAATTTAGCTTCAATCAAAGAGAAAAATGACAGTCAGCGCCACCTTGAGGTAGAAACGGTAGTGGGTGCTTCTGTTTACTCTTTGGCCTTAATTTGTGATTAATCAGCATGGCTTTTGATTTTTGAACAGAATAATATTATAGCTGAGCTCTAAAAGAGTTGACATAGGAAGAGAAATCCACTGTAAGATGGAAGTTGCAATTTTGGCAACAAGTTTAAGTTGAGGAAAAATATGAAATCAAGAGAATTTGCCCCTGTTTTGGCTCTATCTAGTGGCACTTTTTGTAACCTTCAATTAAACTTCTTCCGAAGTAGCGGTTCTTTGGGGAGAACCAAGAAGGTCTCCAGAGGAAATTATAGATGTCCATGGGAAGAACCACTGAATCTCGCACGGTTCTCATGGTAATCAAAGGTTGCGAGAGTCTGTTCATAAGGATCGTCGCTTGTTTTGGTTGTCGTTAATGGTGTGTTGTGGTTCCCGCCAAGTCTCATTGTATTTTAATCCCAATCCCGGATAGTGTTCATCGTTCAAGCATCAAGATGTCGTTGTGGGTGGATAAGCACCGTCCCAAGAAGCTCTCCAAGATGGATTACCATCTGGAACTATCGGATCACTTGAGCCGTTTGGTGTCTTCGGGCGATTTTCCGCATCTTCTCATTCACGGTCCAAGTGGTGCCGGGAAAAAAACTCGAGTCATGGCTCTGTTACGCGAGCTTTACGGCAACGGCGTCGATCGACTCCGGATCGAGCATCAGGGATTTGAGACGCCCTCCAAGAAGAAGATTGAGATCGTCACCATCGCCTCCAATTACCACATTGAGGTAAACAAGAGTCCAAAGGATGATCAATCGATCCTTTGGGAAGCTCAGTAGGGATAAATCGAAACCGACGAGATTTTTTTTGTTAATTTTATTTTAAATTATCACTTTCCATGATTGATATCTTTCCCCTAACCATGCACACTTGGTTTTTTATTCAACATAAATTGATTCATGTAGTACTTTGTACTACATACAGAATATAAGTTGCAGTAGGATTGGTTTCATATCGTAATTATTGCCATGGGAAAGTTATTTTGGTCACAACATGTGATTTTACTTTCACTACAGATATTTCATTTCCGAGGTTTTCACAGGTAATGTAACGAAAGTATTTACTGTAATCTGGGATTCTTCAAGGTTCAAGGTTGTTCTTCAAGAACTCGAAGTATTTTTGAAGCTTTTTGATCTGTTTTAATCCGATGAGGGATGTGCTGACAGCTCTGCCCCTTTGATTTGTCATAGGGAAGTCTTTCCATGGAAAAGGAATGTCGTGAAATCATTTCTAGTGTCTATGAAATGGGCCATTTTTGCTTTAGTTGGGAGATCTTGTTCAAGGAATATTTTACCTACTAACATTATTTGTTAGAAATTTCGGGAAGCCATTTACACTTTTTAGTACTCATTCTCATCTATCTTTGAATTTGATTTGGTGGAACGTTTTCATTTAGCTCCTCGTCCTCTAAAAAGCAATAATTTTCACTTCATCTCAAACTAGACCATTGGTCAACGTAAACACGATTTGTTTAAATACAAAGGTAATGATTAGACGAAGCCTTAGAAAAAGTGAAATAAAAACTGCCAAAATGATTGACTCGTCAACCATGTTTCGTTCACATTTCACAATCGTCATGTTAAAATCATAAAACGTTACCCAATTTCCGGGATACCCATCGGAATTCTAAACATGATTGACCTTTTTTAATGACAAGAATTATATGGTCTCAGGTGAATCCCAGTGATGTCGGGATCTATGATCGCATTGTGATCCAAGAGCTCATCAAGACCATGGCCTCGTCTCAACAACTCAATAGCGAAGGTCAACGAGATTTCAAAGTGGTCCTCTTGACCGAGGTGGATCGACTCACCAAAGACGCTCAACACGCCCTAAGGCGGACCATGGAAAAATACATGGCCACTTGTCGGATCCTCTTGGTCACCAACTCCACGTCCAAGGTGATAACTAAAGCCCAATGTTATGTAACTTTAATGCCATAATGTATGAAATTGATTTCAGGTGATTCCGGCCATTCGATCTCGATGTCTGAACATTCGAATCCCAGCTCCATCTTTGAACGAAGTGATGTCGGTGCTTCAAACCGTGGCCAAGAAAGAAGGCTGCAATCTGCCTTCAGAATTGGCGCAGAAAATCGCCGAAAAATCCAGGCGTAATTTGAGGTACATTGAATTTGGAGTTCAAAGGTTTTTGAAGTTCAAGACTTTACATAATCTTTCTAGACGAGCCATCTTACTCACTGAGGCCTGTAAGGTACAACAATACCCTTTTAAGAACGATCAGAATGTCATGGACTTGGACTGGGAGGTCTTTTTGAAGGACACGGCTCAACAAATCGTCCAGGAACAGAGCCCAAAGCGATTGCAAGAAGTCAGGGGTCGATTGTACGAACTCTTGACTCACTGTATCCCTCCGGATGTGATCTTTATGTAAGTAATATCATATTAGTGAACACGTGTTTCTCAAAAGGATTTTTTGAACGCTTCCTTTCCTTTAAAATGCAGTGGCCTTCATAAGGAATTGGTGAAAAACTGTGATGGTGAGCTTCGGACGGAGGTAACTCATTTGGCGGCCCAATATGAGCATCGTTTGACCCAAGGCAACAAGAGCATTTACCATTTGGAGGCCTTTGTAGCTAAGTTCATGTCCATCTACATGAAATTTGTCGAGGAAACCATGGGCGATTTTTAAAAGAATAAACTCTCGGACACTAAACCAAGAACTCGAACGAACGACTTTGGGTAAATGGGATGGGACCCAACTAAAATTGTATTATCTCCCCTGGGGACTGATGAGCATAGATGGAGATTTTTAAGTGGGGGATTTCGTTTCTCTCTGAAGGAATCTTTCTTAGCTGCGTTGCGCCACCTCGAATTGAATTTACGTACATACACACGATCAAACACATCCACGACACGATCCTCAAAATCCTCAATCGAGATGCCAGTCGGAATCGACCTCGGATGGGTCACATTCGCTACAATGCCAACTGTAGCCCATCACCTTGGGACTCTTTCGACAAGGTGGGATGAGACAGGAAAAGTGGTAGCACTTCTTGCACTCGTCACACCGAACCAGGTTCGAATTGGTCCCGCCTGTGTGGCACTTGTCACACATGGTCCGCACATCCTGGTCTCTGGGGGCGGATCGGCGTTTCTGGCGTTTACGAGGTGGACTCCCACTGGTGGGTGTGACCTCGAGGACGAGAGGAGACCCACCACTACTGTGGCTCAAAGTCTCGTCGGCCACTCCATTATTATATGGGATGACAGGGGGATTGGTTGAGGATGAGGGAGTTGTCGTCGTTCCGTTGCTGGTTGTGGGAGGACGATTGTTCGGGGTCTTGATCTTCAGCTTGATGCTCTTGGGCTTGATCCGGACGGTACAGCCATTTTCATCCTCGACCATCTCCAGGTCTTCGGATTCTTCGCCGTCGGATGAGGCATCTTGAAGGTTTTGCAGTTGCTTCTTACGCTCCTCTTTCTTCTTGCGCTTCTTTTCCTTGCGTTTGCGACGCTCTTCTCGGCGTTCCTCTTTCTCTCTCTTGCGCTGTTCCTTAGTTTTGGTCTTGGCGTTGGTCGGATTGGTCACACTAGCACTTTCAATGAGGCTTTGACGACGAGCTTCGCTGATGGCATCATCTTCACTCTTGCCATTGGCATCTTCCCAGGATTTGAGTTGCTCCCAACCGGATTCCCAGTCGCTATTGTCTCTGGAAGTTTTGGCCATGGCCTTGGCCGCAGCTTGACGGCGTTTTCGTTGGCCATTACTACCTAGATCCACGGCCAAGGCCTCTTCATGGGCAGTGGCTCTATCACATTCGGAACACTGCCAACCGTACAGTTTGGACTTCTTCGGAATCCGCGTCAGAGGCGGTGTGAGACAGCCCATGTGGTAGTTCAATTGACACGTGTCGCAATGAGCGAGCAAATGCTGGTCTCGAGTCATCTTGCACAGGGCACAGGTTTTCATGGACATGGATTGGCCCCAAACGGTGGCCTTGGCTTGCACATTGGGCGTGACAATCTCGACGGCTCGAATCAGAGGCTTCAAGGCGGCGCAATCCGGCACATTGGCTCCATTGGTCGGAGTCAAAACCGAGAGGGTGTTGCGAAACATTTGGGCCAGTTCACGGGCACTCTCATTCTTTTCCCGAGAAGTCTCACTATTGCGGTTCAAGAGCTCATATTTGGGCCGAATGATGGTCTCTTCCTTCCGGAGTTGGGAATGCCGATGGATCTGTTCTGACAAATTGGCTTTCAGTTCCTCGATCCGCTTCTGACGATCGCCGTAATAGGCCACGTATTCCACGGTCAAAGCGGGCGCCACGCCCCATTTCTTCCTCGACTCGCCTACACTGAGGACTTGTTGCTCATGAAGCAATTGTCGACCCACACTCATGCCTTTGATCTCGCCCATGCGTTGAATTTTTCGCACGGCTGAGGCGCTAGTGGTGATCATTCGGGCCATCTTTTGGGTGGGTACCCAAGGGGTGCGTTTGACGGTCTCATTTTGAAACTTGATCTGTTGTCGAGCGAGCTTCCTCAAAATGCGTTGATCCGGAGTTTCCGTGCTCAAATCACGTTTGCCATCCACGGCAGGCAATGGATTGTTCATATGTCGAGCCACCGTGAGCACGTTGCGCTTCTTCGTTTCGATGAGCAACGTTAGGTATGCGTGTTTCCGTCGTCGAATCACGGTTTTATCGGTGTGAACCTTGCAATGGGCCAAATAAGGATCGGACTCGCCATAAGCGGGTTCCTGGAGGAGTCCGTGGATTTGAGCGCACATCACGTGGAAATAAGATTTGCACATCCCGGCGTCACAGGCGATGGTCACGCCGGTTTTGGCCATTCGAGGCTCTTCACACAACGAACACGGCCTCCGACCCCAATTAGCGTAGTTCATTTCGAAAATGGTGATGCACGTGAGACGATCCGGTAGACCAAAAGCCACGCCCGGCATGTACAAGGCACACACCAGATGAACCCATCGTCCCACATCCGTCTCCTTGAAGATGCCGCCCTCACACGGACACAGATCACAGTTGGGTGCGATTTTCAGTCCGGCATGACATGGCTCGCAAAACCAGGGCTCGGTGCTGGCCTCCGAAACCGTGGAAGCGATGGAACCACTCTCAATGATTCCGTAGCATCCCTCGTGGACGGAGATGCCGCACCCGTCGCACTCGACAATCTCATTGGCATCGCTACTGGATTGACCCAAGCAGACACCGCAAATCAAAACCGGCGGTTTATCCACCGCTTCAGCTTTGACTTTGGCGGCGAGAAGGAGAAGATCTTTCGTGTTGAGCTCTTGTTTGAGATTGTCCAGTTCGTCATTGTCTTCATCGTCGTCGTCGGATTCGACCTCACTACTAGAGCTGGAGGAGGAATCATTGCCGGAACTGTCGTCACGATCTTTGTCTTTGTGTTTCTCGTCATCAATTTGAAACTCGGAGTCATCCGAGCTCTCATCACCGGCTAATTGATCCTCGAGCAAAGCGATGTCTTGTGAAGGTTTGACCTGTCGTTTGCCTGGATCTCGGTTCCGAAACAGGAATTCCATGATAGATGCCGCTGACTGAAATGGAAATAAGGAAAAAATATTAATGAGTAGCTCAGTGGTTTCTATGGTCATTCATGGCTCGAGACAGCAGGCAGGGTGCAGGTTTGAATCCCAAACCTTCCATTCAAGTGCTGCCAAGGCGGTTCTATTCATAATTCAAAACGAGTGTAACACACTCTCCCCTTCTCCATCAGCTTTTCAACGGATTAATCCTTCATCCAATGAACTCCTCAACCCAACTATTGCATTGTTTGTGAACACATAAACATCATTTTAAATAAATTTTAACTAACACCCCGCCATAATAAGGTTCTGGCCCTATTTGTGGGGCAACCCTGAGCATGTTTTTATCCGCGGCTCAACCAATCAGCTGTGCTTCATTGGATCTTACAAGGTCAAGGAAATAATGGATCAAATAGGCGTATACTTACATGCAATTATAGGGAACTAGATAGCGTTTGAAATCCGGTGATGGCGGTTCGAGTTCCGGCAAAATCCTCCGGCTAACCTTTCTTTTAACAGAGGTTCGAGTCTAACGGAGCGGGGAGAGAGAACGAGGCGAGGAGGAAAGGAGCCTCCTCTACTACAACCGCATTCTCTATGCTAGGTTTCAGTCTCCCCACAAAACTCGACGCTCAGCGTTGCCAAATAAGTATCACGGCCAGGCTTGCTAATCTATTCTTAATTTAGAAGACTCGTGATGATAGATGCTGAATTTTCATGACAAATTCATAGATATTTTTGGGAAATAATTCATACATCTGAAAACAATTGGAAAGGACTAACACGAGGCGTCTGAGGTTGACTCTGTAATCCTGGTATATGAAAGGATCATTTGGCGTCACTGAAAAGGATCGCAGTTTTGCGAACGGAAGGGAGACAGACGAGTTGGAGACCGGAGAAGAAGAAAACGAGGAAGGGAGGACGCCATCAGCTGAATTTCAACAGCTGTGAAACAATAAGGCAGGCTTTGATTGGGTTCATTTGGCTGTTTGGGCAGCCCCTTGAAGACATTGAGAAAAACTAGTAGAATGGACAAGAAACTAATCCATAGCAAAAAAAAAAAATGTCAGATAAATTGGAGACAATAAATTCTAAGTACTAGGGACAATATCTGGTCATTGATAGAGAAAATTTCATTGATACTCATTGATTTACATAATCAAAACTGGGTAAAAGCACCCTCGATAGAAGAATGTATGGGGTGATTCACATGTAAGAAACGGAACACCAAGTCATGTCAAAAACTCGGAATTGTTTTATCTCACAAGAGATGTTGAAAGTTCAATAGACGCGACACGTGTTTTGTGTTCCCTTTGTTCCGCTATTTTCTTAAATTCAAATTTTGGGAGGGAGAAAAGGTTGGAGTTCAGAACACATTGCTTTCAAAAATGATTCTTTACGTACGTGAAAAACTGTCGTCGCTTAGACAATGAACTAGGCGGAAATAATTTTTTGGACTCTTAAGTATTTGGCAAAGCACACAACGAAGGAGAGGTTCATATAACATTTCTCTCACTAATTATAGATGACTTAGTTAGCTCTTCCGTTTCTTTTGGAACACCCGGTAGCTTAATACATAGAGCTTCTTACTTTAAGAGTATCGCTTTATACAAGAGGGATGTTAACGTTGATGGATGATATCTAGAGCGGCCGAAAACATTTAATTAAATATATAAATATTTAATTTAAATATTTTACCATATTGAACACTTTTTAAATATTTGGGTTTTTTTCTTCCAAAACTAAAGGAAAATTCCCTTGGTTTCTTTGAATTATATCAAGAATCATCATGATTTCCGCATATCTTTTGAAATATTGGCAAACAATCTGACCTTCCCAAAACAATATTTTCAAGATCTCCATTTTTTTATTTTTTAAGCCAATTGTTGAGGTGAATAGTCAACAAATAAATTGGGAAAGTATTCTGCGTGGGAAAGAAAAATTTGGTCGATTTGGCCTTGAAAATTACATTAACGGATTTGAATCTAGAAAAGAAAAGCACAGCTCCAACCAAAAGAAAATTCGGGAAACTTTGGATTGAATGTTCAACCAAATCTTGGCCAATAACATTTTGATTAAATCTAGGGTAAAAATAAAGACTGTCAAGAATAACCAATTTTCACTCCATGGTAAGAATGTTTTCCCCCAAAGATTTGTCTACCTGCATTTTCGTCGTTGCAAAATTTTCATCAAAAATTTGGATTTTGAATACAGAAGAAGCTCTAAAAATACCAAATTATTTCCCCTGAAAACCTACAAATTTAAATATTTTTTAAATATTTGGGTACTTTTTAAATATTTTCTTAAATATTTTGATGTTTTTTCCTTAAATATTATTTAAATATTTGGCCTTGAAAATTAAATATTTTCGGCCGCTCTAGTGATGTGTTTCGAACCAGGAGTGCTGCCAGCCTTTGACTTTCATCGATGTTAAAAAGGGCAGGTTGTATTGAACTTTTTGAAAAGACCTGAACAGGGATCAATTTGGCAACACTCAAACTAGTTCGATTGCGAGTTCCATCGATAGTTATAAAAATGGATTTTGAGTTCGCAGTGCTGCCATATTTTATGGCAGATAATGTCTATTGCATGTTGAAAAGTTTAGTTGTGTTCAGATTTTTGACCCTAAAAACCAATATGGCAAAACTCTGCCAAAAATCCAACTCGTAACACATCAGTAGTATGAACGCATCTTTGTACCTGCTAAACTTTTTGGAAACCTACCAAACTCATTGGAAATCAAATAATATCCTAATGTGAACAAAGGCAGCACTGCAGCACTCTTTGTGGACTAAAGATGACGATGGATACTCACCCAACTGAAATAACTGACACATTTTTGACTGGAATGTTATCGCAAAAAAACAAGTTACTCCAGCAATCGCCCAAGGGAGGATTTACGCTAAAAGAGAGTCAGTCAGTCGACCTACCGAATTCATCCCAAATATTCCACAAAGTAACTTTTTATCACCATGTGAAGAAATGCTGTTATCATTACCAATCTTTTGGAGGGTAGAAATGACGAAGATCCATTCAAAGAAACGGACCAAAAATGAATCCTTGTCAAATTTGCCACTAAATGATGGATCAGCTATAAAAATTTGCTTCCATTTTCAGATGAAGCTGTGTAATCAGGACCTTTCCTTGGGTTCTGAATTCCTCGGGACTATCAACCGTAAGACCAAATAATCATTATCAAAGGGCTTACCAAAGTACAGGGAAATCCAATTGACTCTCAAACTGAACTCAAAACTTCAAAGTCTGTCCACGGTGTTCCGAATGGCGTTTTAGGTTTGAATCAAAATACCCAAAGACACCATGGCACTTTTTGGACCCACAATTCAATGGGAAACAACTTTACTTTTATTGTATTATACAAGATTAGGTCCAGGGAAAAAGTTATATATCTAAAAACCTATTAAATATAACATTTTTTAACAAACTATTTAATCCATATTTAGAGACCATTTAGTTACCTTATGAATTCAAATTGAATAAAAATTCATTCAGCAGTAACCGAGTTATTTGACTTTGAATGGTCCATTTTTGACCCCAAAAAGCCGAAAAACGCTACAGTTATATGAAAAAACAAATTCCCAAAGATTTCACATAGCTTTTCAATATTGCAAAAAAAAAATGTTTTTTTCTTGACTTTTGGAACTTATGTCAAAATAGCTCAAAATAAGAAAAAATATCACTTAAAAGGTATTTAAAATACATTTTCCAATAAAAAACTTTTGCAGTATCAAAGACACCCAAAGTTGGGTAATAATTTAAAGTTTTGAAGAAATCGGGTGATGTTTCAAGTTTCGATTTTAGTCCATTTTGAACATGGTCCTTCTAGAAATCGTAATTTTAGATATGACTCAGTTAGACATTTTTATTTGTAATTTTGGCACAACACACATCATAGCGTACCCTAAATTGTTATGAAAATAACTTTCCAAAAATCTTATTTAAGTGCATTTTAAGTGATATTTTTTCATATTTTGAGCTATTTTGACATAAGTTCCAAAACTGAAAAAAATCATTTATTTTTGCAATATTGAAAAACTATGTGAAATCTTTGGGAATTTGTTTTTTCATATAACTGTAGCGTTTTTCGGCTTTTTGGGGTCAAAAATGGACCATTCAAAGTCAAATAACTCAGCTGTTGCTGAATGAATTTTTATTTAATTTGAATTCATGAGGTAACTAAATGGTCTCTAAATATGGATTAAATAGTTTGTTAAAAAACGTTATATTTAATAGGTTTTTAGGTATATAACTTTTTCCCTGGACCTAATCTTATATAATACAATAAAAGTAAAGCTGTTCCCCATTGAATTGTGGGTCCAAAAAGTGCCATGGTGTTTTTGGGTATTTTGATTCAAACCTAAAAAGCCATTCGGAACACCGTGTGCTTGATTTACTTTTAGTGATTGCACAATCGAATATCGTTTTAACTGAAATTCTTGGGTTGATGGCAAACATTTGAAGCTTCTTTGGTCTGGATATCCTTCGTACTAATGACAGCCTAGTCCCAGGTACCTTTGGTATGAATTTTAATCATTAAAACAATCTGGCTAGCTTTTAAAATGTTACCGATTTTTAAAAGACTCTCTTTGCAATTCTTAACCCTTTTTCCAACGCCATACTGTAAAAACTGAGTTCTCTCTCAATTTTTTTAGATTTTCAAAGCAAGCAATTGGAATATTTTGGCAATTAAAACCGAGAAGGCCTCATTGTCAAAAACAACATCTGATTTCATGAGAAAGTTGTAACAATTTTCTTAACTAACAGTAATCCTTAGAAAAAAAACTCATTTCTAGAAATGTACTTTGTTCCAAAAAGTTTGGGAAAAAAGCCATTATTAGTTTTTGAAGTACATCAAAATTAACTGATTTGACCGATTTAGCTGAATGAACACCAGTTACTTTACTGAATGAAAAAAAACAGTTAATCATTAATTTACTGTATTTCTTCATTTATTTACCTATTTAATAATCAATGCACTAGTATCAACTCCCTTGGCAGAATATAAACAAACTCACTTGAAGGTACAAAAAACATTCAGCGGAGTACGAAACTCGCTTGGCTAAAAGGAAACATTTTCGCTTGATGAATTTGATGAACTTGGCGGAAAAAAATCATGCTTTCCTATCTAAAGTTTCGAAAACTGAATGTTTAAATACAATTTGCCTAATTCCCTTAATTTGCTTAATAACCTTGTTCAATTATAGGTGAAAATTTATTTTGCACTCAGCCAGATCTACAAAGGCTAAAAACTGATAAAAATGGATCCATCACCCTTTCATTTCCAAAGATATTCGGCAGTTATAATCTCTGAACGATTAAGGCATTGTCATTTAACATGATATAGAGTTTTAAAACACTCTATATCATGTTTCCCTCTGCCATGTCTTGTTGGCTGAAGTTTGATGCATTAGTACAGGCTCTAATAGATGCCATTATATGATGTTGTTAAGCAAACAAACACACCATCTAGTAGTAAGAAAAGAAGACATTTTGGAACCTGAAGAAGAACATGAAAATGATAAAGGTCCTATCAGTCTTGAATATGAAATGTGTACGAAAAAAGGGCGCAAAACATCAGCCATTAATGACATCTTGTATACTGTATGCCCTTTACTCAATCATTACACGTTCGAAGATGATCAGAAAGGTTTATTTCTATCAGATCATTCTTATTTCTATCAATGCTAGTACCTTGGCTTTTTCGTTTTTCCAAATTCATTGGATTTCCCTTTCCTACATTTGGAAGATTTGGAACTAGTGGAAACATATTGACTGGAATGGAAAAGCCCCTCCTTTTGGTTGGAAGCTTTCATGGTTCTTGGTGGCTTTCCTCCAACATAATGAGTCAGTATCGATTGAGTCGCTCCTGCCGCAGAACAGGGGTTTCAAAGAATTTTCTAAACTGTAATACGTACTTTTATTCGGATTTTTATGTTTAAGTTCTCTCACATTCTACAGATTGTGAAAGTACGAAAATATTCGTCCAGACTACAGAATTCTATATTGTGATTAGCTAAACCAAATAAGTTATACATTCGGGTCTGATAAGGTTCTCCTCTTTCGGTAGGTGCGGGTAAATTACAAGTTATATTATAAGCGAAGCAATGTATTTTTATAGATAAGAGTAGATGACTGGAGGTGATCATAATTATTTAGGAGGAGGAAGACACGAAAACATTACAAGTTCACACCTAGTTTTTTTCACTCTAAAATGTTGGCTTCAATAACGCGTACACGTGTTAAGTTAAGAAATGCAAGAACAGAAATTGACTTCAAATTTTCTGAACAAATCCCAAAAAATCGAATCATGGCATGAACAAAAGCCAAAGAATCAAGTTTCAGAGGAATCGTTGGGTTACAAAGAGACATTAGTAAATACTAATCGATGAGTATCATTAGGAAAATACATTTTGTGGGTAAAGTTCCGTCGTCAAACAATCGAGAAGTTTCCTACATTCATCGTCCGGGTTTTGACAATTGACATCTAACTTAACCTCTGGGCGTTTTGCTTTTCTTCTTCTAAAGCTTTTGGGTGAGGAGAAAGCTGTTGTTAGGCTTTTCCAGTCGCTTCGGCGAATCAAAACCGAGCTCTTCCAACATGCCACAAATAATAAAGATACAACACTATGATGGATGATCCTGAAAAAAAATGCAGAGATAATATTTTTTCGTAAAATTATTATGTTTTTTCAATCCAACTGGATATTTATGTTGAAGAGTTGTAACTACATTACTTTTCTCGTCAAGTGTATGATTCTGATTTTATGAATAGTATTAACAGCTAGCTCCAATGCACTTTATGGCTTTACATAATAATAGAGTGGATCAAAAAATTGTGAACAAAATAGAGCCAATCAAAATAAAGACAAATCTTAAGAGAGTTTTGTCTCTCTCGAGCTTCTCATAATAAAGTGAATTTCATAGAGTTTTTTTCCCTCATGTGATCCACTCTAATCTCATTGGATCCCGGATTCTATTTATCTCTTAGCATTGACGGGCTGAGCTTTCTGAAAAAAACTGCGATTTGGTTTTTCTTTAAGAATGTGACAAATCAAACAAGCTCAAATTCAAGATGATTCATCATTTCCGTTATAATTTTTGAAAGTAACCATTTAATTTGGCTCGCAATATTTTTACATTTGTTAGCAATTTTGACTCTGATTGTGTAGGTTTGCTTTACGTTCAGCAACGTCCGCTTTGATTCGGAAGTTTTGCAATGCAAATCAATTGAGAATTTGTCAGGCCAATAATTGCTCTTGGTAGGCAGTAAAATTGCTTTTTGGTTCATGATTGTCATGGAGTAGTTTTGTACCTGCAATCCTCCTGTTTCACTCTTTTTTCTAATAATTGATTGATACTTTCTTAACTGCACTTGGCTTATGTTATATCGGAGAAAAACAGCCCTAAACTTGGATGAATTCGGATTCTCAACTCAAACGACCATACGAACCCCTCAAAATCAATGAAAAGCTTCCAAATTTATTGAAGAAATGCGCATTAAAGCACAAGCCTTAATTTTTCCAATGGATGTTTATCTGATTGATCGAGTTCAGACCAGATAGCAATGGTAAGGATCACATGTCAATGACAATGTAAGTCGATTCATGATAGTAGTAGTTCTAATATACAAAGCATTCTTACTAGGATTGTAACTTTCCTTGGGTCTTGAAAATAAGTTTGATCCAAAAAAATGCGGCAAATCCAATTCATCCAAATGAGAAGTATTCGGGAAACTATGACATGTACCTTGGCTTTCCCACAAAAATATTTTTCGTGCAGCCATTGTAAAGCTTTTTATAAACTTATCACTAAGCTCGTTCTGGAACACGGTATTTTTGATGAAACGGATTTCTAATTAAAGTAAATACGTAGTGTTCATGAATATTTTTTTATTTTATTTTATTTATTCAATTTATTTTATTCAACATCATGAATGTGGAATTTCAAAAGACTTGGATTTGAGATATCACCAATTCTAGTCGTCCAACAAAAAAGAATCAAATAAAAATGCAAATCTTAGGTTTTGTAACGAAATAGATCTTGGAGAAGCTCTGATACAATGACCAACTTACTTTTTCTTTGGCTCCAAAATATCACAACACAACGTGTTTCTGACACACCCAAACGACGAAGTTTTCCTAAACAATTAAAGGAAAGAGGTTGGATTCAACGTTTGACGGCTTGAATGTGATCCCTTACTGAAATCCCCGTTTCAAAGTGGCAATGTCCAGTTTGCGAGTTGATTTGAATGAACTGAATGAAAGCTCTCCGCAATGGGAATCCAACTTACTGTTTGTTTGCTTCCTTGCTTGGCTAGTAGCTCACGGGAATTGACAGATACAGACGGGTAAATTAGGCTGGCATTCATTGTTATGCAAACTAGGGGTTGAATCTAAATGCCTGGTCAAAGTTGGACAATTGTCCAGCCGCCTGATTGTCTTTTTTCCCACGTTGCTCAAAACGATAAAGAACGACGAAGACCGTTGGTTGGTCGGTCTCGACGAAAACTCGATGTAGAGCTCACAAATCCAGATCTAAGTCTCCGGGATTTTTTGTATAATACAAGAGAGAAGACCATCGAGAACAGTTTTTAAGACGCGAGAGAATTGTTTCATTTGATAGGTTCGCAGCGACTGCATATAAGTGCATCAGTTATACTAGCATGTCATAGAGCGAGGAGGAGCAGTGATGCATTTCTTTTCATGCATTGCGTTTCTTCCCTCCGACGTTTAAAACCTTTGCATAAACCTTAGCTTGTTCAAGTGACCTGAGAGCTAGTAGGTTTTGCAATGGATGTACTGGTTTCATCCATCAGCCACACTGGATCCATTATTTTTCCCTCCCTCCCTCCTACCACCCTGTATACCAATACACACATAGTGGTTGGTACCTCTTCTACAACTCCCTCCCTCTCCCTTCTCTCTCTCTCTATTTCTCCCTCTCTCTCTATCTCTATCTCTCTCTCTTTCGTTTGTTCGTTCCTTCCATCCATTTGAAAGAGTTTGAGGAGTGCTTGCTTGCTTGCTTGCTTCTATCTTACTAGTGGCTCCCCAGTCAGCGGCCCCAAACTTCACGTCTGTGGGCCTACCCAGGATACAATTAACGGTGTGCACAATTTTTTGTGTGCCTTGTTCGTTGTAGTTTGCCGCTGGTTGGTTGATTCGTTCGTTGGCCCGTGATTTGCCCCGTCTGCAACAAGTTGGCAGAAGTGCTTCGAACTGCAGGTACTACTACTCTCTTTGGTCATCCTTGCAATGGCTTGGAACTGGCAAGGAAGACGGAAGGATGGAATTGTGCAATGTGCATTGCCTTTCTGCCCTCAACCATGGCCCCGAATTCGAACTTGTGCAAACCATCATCATCATAATCATCGTCGTCGTCTTCGTCGTCGTCGAAGCAGTCACGGGACATGTACAGGGTTGAGCTGGCTTTTTGTCCCATTCAAAACCAGAAGTTCTATGAATATAATGTGTCTTATTTAGTGAATAGAAGTTAAAAACAACAAAACCCTTCTTTCTACCGAATGCTATTTAAATGAAGTCGCTTGATGTAAACTTGTAGATGGGATATAAGTATAGATTTATTTAGTATAGAATGGAACAGTGTGATAAGAGTTGTATAAAAAACGTATGACTTCCAAATTTTGACTTTGGCATCTTATATCTGATAATCATTCATGCAATTTTAATATTTTTTTTCAGAAAATAAGAAGAACCTTAAGAATACGCGTGATGAAGCCATTATCTTTCAATATCACCCATGTATATGCATTCTGTGCACTGAAACAAAATTCAAGGATAACTATTGTGACAATACTTTAAAGATGGAATATGTTATACTTTATATACCATCTAGGTTCTGACTTCAACAAGTCGCATGTTAACTACTCCAATTCAAATAGCTAACAAGAGGAACATTATTAAGTCATATTTAACTGCATTGGTTCAAATGGCCCAAGTATACCAAAATCAAGTCAGTTTAATATTCCAGAAGTATGCTCTCAGCATTGTTGACCCTTTTTTAAACTGTTGATGACACTAGAGCACACTAGAGGCTGGTTAATCTAACTTCATTTTGGGTTTTTGAGCTTTTTGAATAGTTAACATGCGACCTTAACATTTTTCTTATTGAATTCACATGATTATTCACACTCATTCTACCTTACTTGGCTTGCAATATATTTTGCAATCCCTCAAAAACTCATCTAAGGGCCTGAATACATTGTATTTGCCGACATTGGGTCGCATTTCAACGTAACGTATGCTAGAGAAAAGTTAAAGTGGAGCAAAATCAAGTCAGATCAACAGGCCTTCGGTATTCTCTCAAGCCATCCCTTGAGATCCTGGAATCGTATTCATTACTATTTATGGAATAGTAAACACATGAGCTTCTTCTACTTGGAAAAGCTCATTTATTCCAAATCTAATGTATAGGACTGCCCTGTATCAGTAGTAGTTTGCCAACAAAACAGCATACCTTCCGTATGCATCATGCTCTCCTCAGGGCGGCTCAAGTCCTTCTTCGTGTTCTTGGCCCCTCGGTGGATGCACTTATTTTGTTGCTTTGTTGCTCCACGATCCGATCGACGAAGGGGTTGTTGTTGATGACGATGAGGAGACCGAGCCTTGTCGGAGAAGTGCCAGATAGTTTGACGGCTTTGAACTTGGACTTGGAGGGCGAGTTCGTTCGCTTCCTACGTACACGTACACACTGGGTAGAACTACGAAGTCTCTTCCAAGAGAAGACTGAAAGAGTGAGGAGAACCGACCGGCTATAAACCACTTCTTATGGCTTGCACCCCGACCGACGGAGGACCGGCACAAGAACAACCAAAAGATGAAGAAGGCTCTGGGCATTACGAAAGATTTCAAAAGTGCATCATTCTTAGGTGTAGGGGTGGTGTACGGTTTAAAGCCGAACATCCCATGCTCTCGTAGTACTCGAACCAAGGGTTGCGAGCCACAAGATTTTTACACTTTTCCATCGTTTTGCCCTTGGTCGCCTGGGGAATGTTCCTTCTTTGTTCCAAGAGAGTAAATGTCAATGGACACGTTTGTTTGCGAGCGCAGTATTTTTGAAAAAGTCCAAAGCTGTTCAATTGGCCATGAATAAAAGTGTATTATTTTTAAATTGGTCTACTACAAATGTAGATTGTAGAGAAGCCTTTAGCTGATGAGTGACGATTCAATCTAGTGCAGCCGGACGAGATTGTTCTTGCCATTGGTTGTGAATATACGCCAGACACGAAAAGAAATGCATAAACCCAACAAGCGAGTATCGTCTGTTCCTTCCTCACAACAGCACCTTTGGAATGAACGCAAGATTTTCTTGATTTTGACGAATGCATTTAGTCACAAAAGAGATTTGAACGAAGTTGACCAGAAACCGTGATTTATCTATGAAACATTCCTTGTTCCCTTCCACAATTGAATCTCGTACAAAAAGACCATTATGGCCTTTTAGCTGCTGCCCAAGGATTCTCTCACAGTGCTTTCTAATTCTAATGAAGTTCAGTTCCTCCAATGGATTACCCGCAATACCACAATTATCATCCAAGCATGGGATATCAAGGTCCAGCTTATCAATACAATGGAACAGCCAACCACTTGAAGGTAAGGTCGAAAAACAATCATGAAGCTTAAGAGCACTAGTTAGTTGTGATTTTAAAGATGCATTAAATGTAAAAGTCTCAAAAAACCTCTAGACAAGGATAAGAAGAATTGCAACGAAAAGAGCACTAAACGGCAATTCTTTTAAAAAACCTTTAGAAGTTGAACGTTAAAAACTGGATGCAATTTATGCAAAGTTCGATTATTTAGTATTCCTGGAGTCTCATTAGACGGAAGAATCGTTAAAGTATGGACTGATATTTTATTTTAATTCACCCTGGGACATGGAGCGAATCAAATCTATGGAGGTTCATGACTTGACAATTTTTTTTGGACATTTTGCAAGTTAAATCCATAGTCCAAGATTGAAACTAGACAGAAAGCCGCTCTAACAATATTCAAAATATAAACCTACCGGATGTTTCAAAAGAAACGGAACAACTAACTAAATCATTCATAACTCCTGATTGAAATAATACATGAAAGATTACAATAAACAGTTTTCCCCTAGTTTAATGTTTATTTAAATGACGACGTTTTTCCTGTGAAAAATCATGTTTGAAAACAGCGTTTCAAAATATCTGCTGCGCGTTTTTTTGTGCTTTGTATATTTTGTGACGTCATCTCCTTCTGAATTAGGTTTGCTATTCCGGTCTTTTATGAATCAAACAGATCACATAAACCCCCTCCCACAAAATTGCAATATGATATGGGAAAAGTCTTTTTTATAATAACCTAAAGTTATCAGCAGCAAATTTAATGGTTTGTAACCAAAATTTTGCTTGCTTCAGGTTGGAAAATACTTTAGTGCATGATTTCAATCGTGAATATCAGGGGAGTCTGCAATTAACTTCCCTTAGACTTTAGGCATTATGTTATGTCAAAACAAGATGTCATAAAATTGGGTGAAACAATAGGAAAGGAACAAATGTTTGCCCCATGCCTAGTTTCAGTCAGTCATCTAAGCAATTCAATCATTATTATGTAGACCTCGTAATGCGCAGTCAAAGTTCGGATGAATTGTCAGAACAGAGCGTAAATAGTTCGAATGAGAGTGCCATCATGGGATGCAAAATCAATTTTTCAACGGTTCAATCAATTTTGCGATGGCTCGGTATACCTGTGCCTAAAGATGCCTCCATTTTTCAGCATTTGTGAGCCGTTTTGCTTTTCTCGATAAGCTCTTTATTGGATATAGGAAAGTAAATACGGCTCAGGCTCCTGTACCTGGACTTGAGGCCTTGAAATTGTGGCAACTAACTTGTGATTTGTTTTCTAATGAAATCTAACAACAAAAAAAAGTTCGAGACTCGATCAGGAAAGTCAGTTCAAAAGCAAAATTTGCCATGCAGAGGCGCATCTTAGCAGAGGAAATGTATGACCTTTTCAGAGTGCAAAGACTACGCTCATATCTAATCAAATCACAGAAAAACAACTAGTTTCAAATGTTTGAAAGTTCTATTTCTTAAGCCTCAAGGGAACTCATCGATTGGGAATCATCTTATGTCCTCTTACAGATTAACGTTAACCTCTAAAATCCTTTTGTCAAATGTTTGCCACTTTCCATAAACCTTCATTTCTTCAAGAAAAAAGAGAGGGAAACCTTCGTACTCAGCTGTGCCTCATGTGCGTGTGGTGGTATGCTGAGACATATTTTTTTATATTCGGATGACCAAGATATTGGCGAAACACTTGTGCAACAAGCACACAATGCAATTTTAAATCCCCACACACATTTCCTTTTTTACATCACTAAACTATTAGGCATAACTTTTGTCCATTTTTTTAGCAATCATTTCCAGGGACCAAGACTTATTGAATACATACTTAAATTGAAGTGACTTGGATTTGACAAAATGGGTCGAGCAACTCACTAAAGCCTGTTTTTCCGCTAGCTTTATAATTGAAAACGCTCACTTGAGCTACCTTTGAGCATGTCCCATTGGATTTCGGAGATTTTTGAAAAGGTCAATTTTCTCCCAAACATGATTCTTTTCAGTGAATTGCTTTGATCGGTTTCGATGGTCACTAGCGAAACCGAAACCGAAATGTCGGCCGAAAGCTCGATCGGTACATCACTAGTTTACTTTGGAATACTCGAGTTTTTTTGAACAAGTGCAGTGAACATACGACCTGACATGCATCATCATCTTTCGTTTTCTTGAATTAAAACTCCGAAAAGATATCTGAAAATGTAAATATGTGTGGATAATCTGTAATATTATGGTGTAGATAAACCTACCCGATAGGTAGAAACAGGCAGTTACAGATGTAGATAGTTGCTAAAGGAAAAAAGGACAAATTTAAACTGCATGCATCAAAAACGTCGGTTTTAAAGTGATATGCATACTTTTGGGTGACTTTCCCATTTTCTGAGCAAGTTATCATGGTTTTTTTAGTCGGTTACATATTCGGTTCTTCAGAAGTATTTATGACAGAGTGACGAGAAAGATGCCAAACTTGAAGGTGAGATATGAATAACATGAGAAACTGTTTTCTGAGTGACCACCAAATTTTGGAAAAAAATATTGCCAAAAAATGTATTACTTTTGGTAAGCATTTTGAGAAATAATGTTACAAAATCGGATTTTTTGGTTTTTTTTTTCTCAATAATTGCAGCAGAAACTGACCTTTTCTTATACTCCCATCATCTGTAAATCCTACTTCATAGATTGGAATTGCTGAAAAATTAAATACACACTGTTACAACTGTGATAAATCCTCTATGTGTCTTTTATTATTTTGATTTTGACATCCTCTTTCCAGATCATTCTGAAGGAAATAAGCTTTTTTTGTAATTTTGGACAAAAATTAAAGATTTTGGTAATTACAGTGTAAAATGTAATTTACAACTATCTGGTGGCCTTGGTGATTAGACACACCAAAAACACAAAAGCCAAGTAGCCGTACGCAGACTTGAGAGTTTCAAACCCTTCTTAGAAACGAATAAAAGCTACTGTCAAAACCTAAAATATGTAGTGCATATTGGATGGAATCAGAAATATATTCGTATTAGCAATGACTATTTTTCAATCTTAAAGATTGAACTAATTATGGGTAAAAACCACTTCTACTGTACTGTTTGCTTCATTGCGTACTTAGTGTATTCGTAAGCAAACGACAACCACTCGAAAAAAAGTTAGAATTCGTACAAGAACATTTTGTCAAAGCCAAGGCATTTGGACAATAAAACCATTGAATTCAATTCCCATAGAATGCTCCCTCATTTCCATTCTGAGTTGCGATAGGGATATAGTTCCTTTCAAGTTCATTCAAATGCCGTACCATCAAAGGGGTCAAAAGTAGACGTTGCTTGGACCTCATTGACCACTCAGTAGATGGATGCATGTCTAACCATCTGCACTCATAATCCTTGGTTATTGACCCAATGCGATAGTAGCCCGTCCCCATATACTACAATACACACATACACAACAGTCGTTCACAATTCACATGTGAATTCAGTTTGCTTGAAATGAATAACCAACCTCGGGTTTAACCGTCAGTCAGAATTCATTTCGAACTGGAACATCCCTTTCGAGTGATATTCTTTCATTTCTCAAGTGGAACAATGTAAATTCGACCGACCCTTCCTTTTCCTGCGTTGAAAAAGAATTGATAAGAACCCTGTTGGAACCCCTGCTCTGAGAGAAAAGAGGGGGATCGATAATGAAGTTTTGGGCTCTTGGGAGACTTGGATGGAGTGGTGCCACCACCAGAAAGATGGTTGGCGAAGAACGGAGAAACATGGAAAACTGGAAAGAAGCCCAGATACCTTCTCTGAAAATGAGGCACGACAGATTAAATTGCTTCTTTTCCAGCTCAAGCTGGGACGTGTTGGGTTTTTGTACAAAGGAAGCCTACCCGATGGACGATTTTGGCTTTCTCCAATGGAAATCTGTTCGAGGGAGAGAGAAGGGTTGGGTGGTGCTGTTCCAGTTGGTAGTGAAGGCTTCTCAGTGGAACACATGAAGTGAGTGGCGGTTGTGCGTGAGGAGGGTGGAGATGTGTGCCCCTTTCCAGTTGGTCGTTCAGTCGTTCCATCTTTCCTTCGTTGGTCCTTCCTTCCGTCCTTCTTTCGAGATCCTATTTAAGATCTCATGGAAAGCACCGCCTTCTTCTTAGCGCCAGAAAAAAGGAGTTTCTTCTTACTACTTCAAGTCGGCGCTCTTTTCAATCCCTCTTTTAATATGGGCAGCAGTACTGTGGAAATGGGGGAAAGTCCTCCTTCGAAAGAATGTGGTAGTGGTGGGGGTCCAACTAGTAGTAGAAGAAGTAGTAGTGGTGGTGGTGCTAGGAGTCTTGGTGGTGGCCGTGATGGTGATGATAGTGAAGGGGAAGGTGGCCGTCGTGGGGATTGGGGTCTTGTGAACGTCTTCAGTGCGAGGATAGATTCTTACCCATTGGGAGCACTCTCGTTTTTGTTCCAACGCCATTATGGATCCAGAAATTTTTAACAAGATCTCGTTTCTCGTGCAAAGAAAAATGAAGCAAGAAACGCAAGGCATCCCGGCGGCTTTCAATATTCCCCACGTTGCTCAGCTTCACAATAACCATGCCATTCGTGAACTTCAAAAATTTCAAGCTGTACTTAAGCTTCATCCGGCCATTATCCTAAGAGCCTTAGTGAACATGGAGCATTTCAAATCCGAAGAGTCCTCGGATAAATCGAACTCTAAGCTTTTGGAGGACGAAGAAGCCGGATCATTAGAGGTAAGAAAGGTACTTTTCTAAACGTTGGACGCACTTTTAACAAAAACAATAATCACGGGTGCAAATAATTTTCCAATTTTGGGGATCTATCTCCGGCTAAAAAAAGATGCAGCCAATTCAAGATCTGGGCGGCAGATTTAAAATGTACTCAAATCTAAAGGCCACTTTGAAAATAGTTCAATTTAATATGAAATGAAAAATATAGAGAACTGCAAAAGACTTTTTGGGTTGTTGTGTTTCGACAAGTTTTACGAATGAAAACCCTTTTAGCATTTCATGCCTAAATGCTCCAATAACATTGTAGAGCTCAATTTTCTGCAGAAAGCAATGTAGTGAACTTCTAATTGTTGTGCTCTAATATTTTCATTTTTGGTTTGCCTGCCTTATCAATCAATAACAATCATGGTGTAAAATGATTGTATCCGTTGAGATATTTACTGCTAAATAGATACTTTCTGTTTCATGAGACAGATCAATCAAATTAGCTAAAAAGGATTTAATTAGTCTGAACACATTCAATATTCGTTAAGCTTAGTCTAAAATTGGGATGTTAATTCATTCAAAATTCATTTTTTTCTGCAATGTCAACCAAAGGACGAAACGAATTCGTTCTAATTTCTTTCTTGCCCAACATGTTTTTCAATATCCAATTGATCAGGTACCAAATTGACCTTTTCTTTTTGTCAGAGATTTCAACCCCCGTAATTCGTCAAGGGTACGAAAGATGATTACAAGTAGTGATGGACCGAAAGCGCTTTCGGCCGAAATTACGGCCGAAATTTCGGTTTCGGTTTCGGTTATGCCTACCGAAACCGAAAGCATATATGCACTATAATGGATGGAGTTTGACAACAAAATTGTAACCTTTTTTTTCGTCCAAAAACCTCTGAAATTTAAATTTCCCGATCTCTCAAAATTTGCTACTAGCCAACATCGAACACACTAGCAATTAAATTTTTAATGTGGATTTTGCATTTATACAATTTTGTAGTCAGCTGCTATCGGTTTCGGTTTCGGTTAAGCCCTCTTTCGGCCGAAACTTTCGGTTTCGGTTATGAACCCTTTCGGTCCATCACTAATTACAAGTCAGGCTTTAGTGGAAGAAACGTTTTTTGAACACATACTGACGGTACCTTGGGTGTAGAGATTACTAGAGACTGGCGAAAAAAGCGAAGTCCTGAAAATGCTATCAAATATATCTTGCTTACAGATTCGAAAAACGGGGTGGTTCTTAATAACGAAACGACATTCCATGCTTGTTACTTGAAAATAGTTATCTGTAAAATAAGAAACATAAAAAGATATCAACCCTTGAGATTCATTTGCTTTGATTCGCTTAATTCCCCTTGGTGAAAATAGCATAGAAGTCCGAGTCATCAACATTATGATTTATTTATTTTGGAACACCCGGCAGACTCTTCGCAGCAAAAAAAAAATCTGAAACTAAATCCAAACTCAACCGTGTTTCATCTTGTATACTTTTAATCTGCAAGCCTAATAAACTAGATAGAAGGTTTTTATGACCGTTCTATTTCCACCCCTAGACACAGACATTCTCAGTACTCGTTTGCACCAATCTGAGAAAAAATGAGTCGGCCGAATCAATTGAAATTTTCATTCTGTACCAAATCAAAATTATTAAAGAACAAAAATGTCGCGGGTCCGAAGCATGCTTGATAATCTAGAACAGATCACTTATTCATTTTGAAGATGGATTTTTTTTTGGTAGAAGGTGTAAGCCTGACTATTTAAAGACTAGAAATTGATAAAGATTTCGGCAAATACGAATCAAAAAATCAAGTGGGCCTATAGTTAGATTTGCCACCTTTGCAATTTTCAGACTTATAGAAGAAGTAAATTAATTTGTCTAATATGTTGAAATATGGTTTTTGTACGTTTGTTCTAAATTATCTTTGTCTCTTGTTAACTTTTAACGCATGCATTAACGAATCCTTTTTAGCTAATTTGATTGATCTGTCTCATGAAACAGAAAGTATCTATTTAGCAATAAATATCTCAAAGAATGCAATCATTTTACACCATGATTGTTATTGATTGATAAGGCAGGCAAACCAAAAATGAAAATATTAGAGCACAACAATTAGAAGTTCAGTACATTGCTTTCTGCAAAAAATTGAGCTCTACTATGTTATTGGAGCATTTAGGCATGAAATGTTAAAAGGGTTTTCATTCGTAAAACTTGTACATTTTGGGTTGATTTGCCCAAATAAAACCTTGGGAACTTATTGTTGAAAAATGAAAGACACGTAAAATTAAGAAGAGAGATGCCAGAAAAAATCCAAGACTACCTGTCACTTAATTTTGAGACAACTCACTCTCTTTCTAATTATGGACCCAATAACAAAAAGACAGAAAAAATCAACCATCCATAAGGAATGTAGTGGCTCATTGATCCTCTAACAGCTTTTAAAGCAGGGTTAGATAGATTTTGAAATACTATTCTTGATCAACCCACTATTCAAGGGTTGTAAATATCTGCCAAAAGCAAGCGATTTGGTGAACCAAATCTCAAATTAATGTTAGTTGTATAGATTATATTCATGATTTATTTGTTAGCAAGGAATTGCATTCCTTGTAACGTTAGTAAAAAACCCGCAACCAACAAAAAAAACCAAAAAGCTAAGTAATTCCTGTTCGAAACAAATCAAAAATTGTCCACTTTTTCTGTTGGAACATTTTACAAGAGCATTCTGTAAGCACGCATTTTCTACCTCTCGTTAAATTATAAAAAAATCCTAGTTGAGACAACCAAAAACGGCACGTGATCCTCTCCTGTTTCAAGAGCCTCTTCTTTTGTTCGCTTTGATTTTTTTTTACTAGATATTTATTCCAATGTGAGTACAAATTAAACATGAAAATGAATAAGTATCGAACTGAATTGTCGGCGGCGAAGTGTTGTTAAGCAAAATTCGAAACAAACGAACTTGGTTTCTACGGAAAGTGGTGGTTGAAAGTTGACGCAACCTCTCATTTAGTTTCAAACAAATTTACGTTGCATACTACCCTGTTAAGCGAAACTTTGCTCTGTAATTTGAATGATTTCATTGAGTTTCGAAAATCCATTTATTTGACAGGGTATATTCTCTTCCTAATGTTCGTTTTTAAAACTCCCAATGTTTACCAAATAGCGAGGACAAAAGCAATTCCATAAGGATTAATCTGGGTTTGACTGGTTTTCCCATCCTGTTCGTAACTAGTCCGTCCACCTTCTCATGGAGAAGATGAACCTCCATCGCTCTACTCATTGTGTCGACTTTGACGTTTGTTAGGCCCCTGCATGAAAAAGGTGTTCTTCCTCTGACGTAACTAACAATCGGCGCTGGCGTGGAATAGAATTGGGGGGCATCTACTATCCCTAAATCCAGTGGGCAGTCCATCATGTCTTGATATAACACTACTAGATAGTGAGCAGAATGACTAGATGCCTCATCCTTGCTTGTTGTTGTTACCAAGTGCAGATTTGCAACTTGCAGCTGCATGCCAGAGAGACAGTGGAAGCCTGCGAATCCTTCTCTTCTCCTGCTGCATTATTGCATACGGGCACACAATAATAGCAGTAGTAAGGCAACAGTGTTGTTTAGTACTCCATCCATACATGCAGTTCTTGTGTTCGTTTTGCAGGATCAGGAAAGGGGGGGGGAAGCTCTGAAGGAGCAGGGATACAACAACTCTTGTAATACTCGTGCATTGTCCGTCGGATCACCCATCCAACAACGATGCTGTAGTAGTCCTCGAATGTAGTAGCATGGCTGGCTTGTTGGCCGACTGGCTCGGATTGATGCAGAATTGCAGTCGATGCGTTAGTTTGCAAATATTCAAACTAACATGTGCAACTCAAAATGAGATTGGTGATGTTTCGACAAAGCGATCTGTTTTTGATCCAAGTTGTTGGTGTGACACGATTTTGAGTCTGACATGGTTTTACTTTGAGTGGTGATCCTCCTCCTCCTCCTCGTCTCTAGGTGTCGAAGGACATTCATGTTGTGAAAATGCTGTTGGATCAGTCACATTTTGCACAGGAAGCATACATTAATAGAGGCGATGTGATTAGTTCCAGTCATATGCAAAATAGGATGCTAGGGTGTCCAAGCGAATCTCAACTTCTGATTCCACTTCCACAACCATCTCCTCCGTCCATCAACATCATCCAGACATCATCAACTACGACAAGTACCAGAATAGCTGACAGTGAAAAAGACACCCACAGAAAGTCGTTTGAGGGAGAACAGGTAAGGGAGTTGCCCATTGTGACCGTGTTACTACACAATGTCACAGACTCTGCTACCGAAACGATGACAATCGAAAATTACGATCGTCCATAAGACGTGCATCCTCTGACGATCGAGTAGGATGGCAAGAAATCTCGGCCAAGTTCCGCCTTGTTGATGACGTAACAATTGCAGGTGCTTGATGCAGTTCCCTTTTTGTCCAAAGGGCCCTGTTGTTTGCTAGATCAACCTATATTTGGGCGTTCTCTCGTTCGTTGGTGATGTGTTCATTTTGTGGCCTAGTCTTGAACGAGGCAAGGTAAGCTCTGAGAGTAGGAGAGTAGGCCACAGCAGGGCCTACAAACCTCGATCCAAGCACGATTGAAGGTCTCTTTCGTTCAAGGTGAAAGGAGACGAACAACGAGCGTTCCAATTTGAATGTAGTGTGGCAGGGTTCGGCGCAAAAACGGGTGCATGTTTTCCTCTTTCAAATTTGAACAGTCGGTATGACTTGGAAGATGGTAACAAAAACGAAATTGTATCAGTTATAAATTTCTCTTAAAGACGAATTTGTCAGACAACTTTGCCAGGTTGGGCAATGTTTTCACATGGGTATAACAAGCTTATGTTGTCGGTTGCAAACTCTTAAAACGTTGCATTTATGTAGTGCTCAGTGTTTTCTTGACACAATCTCCCATTCAAACATCAAACTTTG
Source organism: Tigriopus japonicus (assembly GCA_010645155.1). NCBI lineage: Eukaryota > Metazoa > Arthropoda > Copepoda > Harpacticoida > Harpacticidae > Tigriopus > Tigriopus japonicus. The sequence goes on from CM021317.1 coordinate 5,597,506, forward strand.
TTCATCAATCATCATATATGGTTTTGAAAACCAACCATCTACTTTGTTTGCATGGGATCCCTACTTTGAACTTGAGAAATCATTCTCGCCGTACCCTGCATGTGAGTGGTAAGCACGCTTTCTGCGAACATACGAGCCTGAGTGATGAGCTTGGGCTCAAAGTAGGAGAATCTCACGAGAGAGAAGACTCGGGTGGATTTTTTTTGCACTCTTCTACACATTGATGCCAAGCTGCTACTTGCACAGGAGAGACAGCGCGATTCTGATCAAAGAATAAGAAGCGGTCGGTGGGCATGTTGCACAGGACTGGAATTGCCAGAAGTAGAAGTACGAAGCTGCTCGAAACAACTCGGAGCTGAACCAACGAATGAATTCCTCGGACAAACTTGTCGCAAAGAAGTGGCTCTAGATCAAGGTCATACAAAACATAGTTAAAAAACCTGTTGGGACCAGAATCACATCACTGATGGACTTGATTATGTAAAGGATATTAAGCTCAGGAGGCAACCCTTCAGTTCAAAATCTAGGTACTTTGTGTTTTCCATAGTACAAACTCAAGTGTCTAAGAAATGTGAACAAACAGATGAAGTTATCATGGCTGACGATTGGTTTTGTTAAAAAGACAAGTGGATCCGTTTGGAAAAGGCCCATAGAATGAAATCAAACATAACTGCGATTCTGAGAACGCCTCAACAACATAAGTCAAAATTGAAAGTTATAAAGCACTAGAAACTCTTTTTAATGGAAGAGGGTTTTTTTCGATTTCTGTAGCAAAATTTTGGTGAAAGCTTTCTTTCGAGAATCTTCATATTTTTGTACTTGCCACGAACTAACACTTGTTAAAATAACTTGATTTTTCAAGATGATCGTCATGTCTTTGTAACTTCTTTTAGTTTGGAAGAGGAAAACCAGGGACAATCCATTGGATGGCATTTTATAGTATATACAGTGCTGTATATGTCAATGGGCTTCCTTAAACGTTACAAAGTTATCCCTTGATTTAGAAGGCAATCACATTGGTTAATCTCTCTGGCAAAATCTCTGTACTATTTATATTCGAGGTCAATCAAACTAACTTGATCCTTTTTTACTCGAGAAATACTTCTCATTTACACTTATATGACAGTTTTTGTCTATTCTATCAAATGTAACAAGATTTTTTTTTTTATTGTGGGTGCTAGGGTCGGAGGTTTGAGCCTCGCCCGGCCAGCGAAGCCAGCCATCACATTTTCCAAATCATTTCCGATAAACAATCTCGTGTCCGGTATCAGATTGGTTCTCCGTCTGTGGGTGTGGATTAGCGTCTAAAAGTTTCCCTGAGAGAGGTCGGGGAGGAGAATCGAACCTGGGACCTCTCTCACTACAGGAAACTGCGCTAACCACGACACCACGTCTCCTCATTTTGATGAGTAATTCCTCAGATTACTTTGTTTGTAAATTTCTTTGGCCAGATATTGCCACAAAATTGTAACAGAACAACTTGGTGTTATCCGTTTTGAGGCTTTCAAATAACGAAAGTGGAAGCTAGAGAAATCGATCAACACGACCAATTCCGTCGGTCTCTTGAAGCCGAGAAAGCTTCCAAAAGAAAAGCGAGAACGGGAGCTGCGTAGAGTGCAGAACGACAGAATATCGTCATGCATGCATCCTTCTTGTGAGCCTTCCCAACGATCGCCACAAACCATTCTAAGGGCAAATCTGATTCACTTTGTCTACCAATTCAATAGGACAATAAAAGTGAATGAAAGCGCGAGAATAAAGAATTTTGATGATACTCAGCGAAGTTCTATGAAATGGTTTAAATCGAGTTAACTTCAAATTAGCCTGTCTTGATCAAAGAAAATGCTCAAGTATTATACTTCTTATTGATGTTTTACATTTTTAAAGCTCTAGATAAGTTCAAATTGTTCCTACTTTCCGATGTCAAAATCAAAGTTATAGTATCAGGTTATTTGCTAAACACTTCGTTTAAAATTGCTGGTTTAAACGCACAACCTTATATCTTGCATTAGAAAAAAGGCCACAAAGTAATTGAGTTAAGGAAATTTTTAAGAGACGATGTTAAAGTATGTATGATATGATGCATATGTAGAAAATATGTGTATAGAAAATATATGTATTCATGTAGAAAAAGATGATAGAGATTTAACATAGAGCACAAAAAGTATCTCTTCAAGGCACAAATGAGACTACCCTCCTTTTAAGCACTTTTAATGCCTCCAAAAGAGAATATGGTTTTATTTTTCGTAATGAGCAAACAATGAATGAATGAAATGCCAACTATGTTCCATATGCCAAAATCTTACATTTAATTCTCTTCCGCTGATTCTTTAGTATTTTCAACATGTTGAAATGGTGGTAGGTTATCTTCTTTCTCCTTTTTTGGCTCCTTTCTGATATCGATCCGAAAGTTTTCATCGCCACTCCCTTTTTTGACTTTCTCCAAAGATAGCTTGACTGAGAATCCAGCCAGCCAACCAACCAACCAAAGGCTGACTCACTTACTCACTCAGTCACTCACTTATAGACAGACAGACTGGCAGACTAACAATCTCGGAGGGTCTTCGTGGTGTCTTGAATGAGCAAGCGAGGGAATGAGTGGGTTGGTTGGTTGGTGTTTGCTCAGGAGAGCAATACCTAAAAAACAAGGGAAAGAAAGCCACTTCGATCGATGGCGATACCAACAATAGTCAAAGAAGAGCGGGTGCATGATGATAAATTTGAACTACAAAAATTATTCTAGAGCCAGTTTTGGGGGATACGTTTATTTGTTTCAGTTGTTTTCGATTCACATTTTTTAGCAAGCTGCATCGACTTTTGTCTCTCGTTGTTGATGATGATGATGATGATGGTGACGACGACGACGATGGTTTGTGTGTATGTGTGTGCGTATTTATATGAACCAAGTCCGTTCGCTTCTTTTGAATCGTCTCTCAGTTTCCATTTGACGCTTTGAATGGACAATGGCTGAATGATGCAATGGCTAAAACCGTTGGTTGAGACTCTAAAGAAACAAAAGAGAAGGGACGAGCAAAAAAGTGGACATGGTAAACATTCATAGCATTTCCCCATTTGGCCAACGCTTTCCATCCAAAACACGGAGAGATGCTGAGAGGCAAACCAACCAACCAACCAACCCTATTACTCTATATATGTATGTAGTACCCTCTCCTCATCGACGACCCCTTCATTCTCCTGTCGGCTGTTCGCATTCTAATTTTGTGACCATCATACGAGATTCACTCGGATCCATTGTCCTTGTCGTCGATGGTCGATTCAGTTATGCCCTTGCCTTCATCCAGATGGATCAAAACTGACACACAAGTGAAACTGATTATTGGCCTATCATGGCCAAAGTTGGACTCTTATTTTTGACGTCCACTTGTCACGGGCTCTTTGTGGGCATTTGAAGTTTCTGAATTATTAGTGAAGATTTGACGTAAATAATTCTCTACTCAGCCTGTACAAACATGAAACATAATTTGGACAATGAATTGAAAGAAATGTGCCAATCAAGTTGTCGTGCTGTCAATATTGACCAGCTTCATAAAATGGATTCTTAAATGGTTTCTAGTAAATTGCAGGCACTTGACTCCACAAAGCTGAGCTTTGGTTCATGTTTGCATACTTGAATTGTTCCTCAAATGTCAATGTTCTTTCTGAGAAAACGCATATTTTTGCTGTCTTGGCAAAAATGTGTACTGCAAAGGAAGTGAAAAAGCGTGATAATTTTTCTAACGTTTAATTATTAAACGTTCTTCCCGTGAATAAAGCAAAGTCTCCAAGAAAAACAACATTTTTTTTCTCGACTGAGCTGCAAGATCAGCTAGCCTCCATTATAATAATATTCTAAATACTGTTTTTCTTTTAGTGTTTAGTATACACATTATAAGATCAAATTATATGGTTTTTGAACAATAACATTGGTGGTTCATGCAAAAGAATAGTTGTATCCAAACACCTATCTTCCTAATTTACAAATTACAGTCAAAGCAGGATGCTCTGTTTGTCACCAGCAACATTAATCGTGAATTAATACAAACAATATGTAGGTATGATTTGCACTGACTTTTCATTTTGGTCATCGGTAAATCATTCATTTCTCAAAATATGTTCTTATATCGAATCAACCCAACTTTGATTGTATAGTGACTTCATGTAGTGATGGGAATCAAACCAGGCGTGTTGCCATTTTATTGAAGTTTATTTCTCTTGCTTTCCAAAAACTCAAGCTTTTGACCCAAGAACTAAAAAAAGGACCAATGAGACGACACTAGGCAAAAATCGGATTCGATTCCCATTACTAGTGACTTGATTCGTTTCTCCTATACTGTACTCCCCTCCCCTCGAGCGCTCTTTTTCTGTTTTCCCTGTCCTCTTTTTTTGTCCATCCCAGTTTTCTTTTCTCCGTCCGTGGAGTGAAGGAGAGAGAGAAAGAGGGAGAGAGAGGGAGGGGGAGACTCTGGGAATCCCTACCCCCACACGGCAAGTCCTTGTTCGAGGGAGGGGCTTATACTTGTATTCGTCATCCAATCCTTGTGACCGACTTAAACAAGCCAAAGTGCAGTCGAATGATCGGATACTTGGCTTGACGAGTCATCATCAATTGAATTATTAGGAGAGAGTACTTTGGATCTTTGAACTTTCGAAGTAGAAAGTTCTAAGTAAGTATATTGTAGGTTTTTTTTTTTTTGGGGGGGGGGGCGGATTTTTTAATACCGCTACAAGGAATGGGATTCCCTGTAAAGAGAGTTAATGATAAATATGGTTTATAACATTACCGTTTATATGAAATTCGATTTACCAATGAGTTACTGTTGGCAGATCTGTACAACCCTTGAATAGTGGGTTGGTCAGGAATAGTATTCAAAAATTTGTCCAATCCTGCTTTAAATGCTGTTAGAGGATCAGCTCCTACATATTCCCGACGAAGGCAAATAGGCAACAAATTGAACAACGAAGGAGCCCGATAAAGAAGAGACGAGGACTTCATTGTTCGAACTAGCCTTGATTCCTTAGGATTTGGAGGTGCTCTCAGAGCACACGTAAAACCTCTACGATCGCTACATCTGATCTCAAATCCTGGGTTAGGACAGAGCCCATGAATGCTCTTGAAAAAATACAATATCAGATACCTTTCATACCTTCTCTGAGTACTGTACAGCCCTAATTTCTTGAGCCTCTCCCAATACGAGAGCTCTCTCATTCTTGTGATGTTCCTACTAAAACATCTTTGGACCTGTGGAGTTTACCTTAGTATTTTGGACTAAAATTTTCCAGCCAAGCATGAGGCACCTAAGATTTTAAAAAGGCATTCAAGAAACTTTGAATGTCAATTGGTTAAAATAGCTCACTAACATTAGGGGAAGAACATTTAAATCATGTCACTTTTTTCTAACCAAAAGTGCGCCCAAAAACTTTAAACTGCTTTCCTAGTTCAGGGGTCGGTCACAGATTTTGGGCCCTGTGAGCCCACAAGCATAGTACTTTGAATCCATATCCATATCCATATTCTAGTCCATCTGTCCATATTCCAGCCCATTGGCTGCCAACCTCTGACCTAGTTTTTGCCTGCTTTTGGGGTTTGGTGGGCATGACTTATCCAAAATAGTGAAATATTTTACTGAATACGATACCAGTATAACCAAAAATGACGCAATCTTGGTAAAGTCGACACTAATTGTTCATTAGAATGAACTCAAAACTGAAACTGAAGTTTAAACACGTCAAAAGTGAACAGAAAACATGGGTGGATAAAACTTGTATGTTCTTGCTTCGTAGGACCTTCTACCTTACCGTTATATCATAGAAAAAATTATAAAGCAATAGAAGCTATATCGATTTTGTTTCACCAACCAGACTCTTTCATCCAGTATTGAGAAAATCAGTAAAGAAAAAGAATTTAATGTAGTTTGCTTTTGAAGCGGAATACATCTCAAAGAGAAGGATTTATTGATGAGGTGGCACAAATCATCGTAACCTTTTCATTGTGTTTTGAATTGAATTTTATTTGAATGGGGTTTGAAGTAAAAGAGAATAATGAGCAAAATTTAGTCAAATTAAGAGTATGGTATTTGTCCAGATTTCGGTCACTGATCCTATGCCTGAATTCACTTAAAAACTATGTGACTTTTCTTCAAGACTTTTACTTTTTCGATCACAAGCTCCCATCTTATTATGACTTTAGATAGGAACCCTGTCAAGCCCGTGAGTAATGTGCTTAGAGCTCCATCAGCTCCTTAGGATGATTTTGATATTAGAACCTTCCAAAACTGTCTCTATTCGTTGTTTACTTCCAAATCAAAAACGAATCGTGAGGACCAGAGCGAGAAGCCGGCTTTTAAGCCCATCGGATGTCGCCGTCCAATTTCAATTCGCTGGGGCACAAAAAAACCTTAGGCGTGAATCGGTTCTTTGATATCCTTCTTTAAAACAATAGGCGACGAGGGAGGCTTCGTCGACCCCGACGTCGTTGAAATCGGTATCCTCGCGGATAGCATCTGTCGTGGTTCTTGATCATCTGTCCAATGCATTGAACGGCCTAAAACAACCCTTGTCCACAAAAGCATGGAGAGGGGACGAATGATGAATACATCGAGGACGAACGAAAGAACGAACGGACATGGCGTGGATGGTGTTGATCATGGCTCAGTTCATTTCATGTGGTGGCTCTGAATCGACGTATTCCAATGAAGAGTGGGTGTGAAAATCGAACTGAAAACATTGGCTGGATCTTGAAAGTTTTCGTCGTCGAGAAAAGACGCCGAGATGTGTGGCATTTTCAACTTCTTTTGAGAAAGCCGAAGATTTTTCGCGTGGTACCATCCTTAGGGTTCTCGGCACCAGTTGGTGGGAGCCAGGGGCAAAAGATGAAAAAGAAGAAGAAAACGAAGAAGAACCTCGACGGCAGCACTGACACTGATAAAATCACTGGGAAAACCTGACAAGTCCGTTGACTCAAGTGTCCCCCGGATCCCAAGTTTCGACGTTTGTCCAAGTTCTACTCAGTGAGTGTGGGTGGTTGCTCGACTGCTTGGTGGAGTCCCTTTCCCCTTTAGAAAAAGTATCTCCTTGTCTAGTTACTCTTGAAAAGCACCCACCACCACCACAGAACGCCTTGTCCGAAGGAAGGGCTGCCGTCATTTTTGTTCCTCGAGCGGAAACTCCGAGAACGAACTTAGAACTGCTCAACTCGCTCGTCGTTCGGGGAGAAATCGCACATATAAACTACATAGTGGTAATAATACTGCTACTGCTACTTCTACTACTACTACTAGTAGTAGTAGTAAAGCAGAGTGGAGCAAGCCTGGCAAAATGCAAGGGAGCCAAGAAAGGTTTGGAGGATACGACCGAACCATCCGTGGTCCATTGAGGAGAAAGAATGCTCCCTTAAGAGTTTAAAATGTGGGGGAAGAAGACGCCAGCCAAACAACCAGCACCACCACCACCACCACCACCTTCTCCACTGGCACCACTTCTATGCCTTCATAGTCTTCTTCTTCTTCGGCTACGTACGTACGTAGTAGTTCTTCTAGAGGATACTACTACCAGTACGTCGTTCACCATGCACTAAGACTACGACTACTAATGTAGGGAACAACGAAAGACCCGACCCTTCTTTTTCTTTCTTTCTTCCTCCATCCCACATTTTTTTCCGTTTTCCCACTGCCTGTAAGGCGAAAGAATGAAAGAGAGCGGGAAAAGTGGCAGTGACTTTTCCTCCACTAACACAGCCGTTTCCATCCGATATTTCTCTAGTCACAAAATCTTGACTTTGCCAAGAGTGGGACCACAAAAAACTTGGGATCCCCATTGGAAAGGTCATTATTTGCCGGTTTAAAAGAACATTTCAAAGCATTATGAATTCGTCGTCCTATCCGGGCATGATTCCGCAAATGGCCAATCAGCATCATCCTAATAGCTCATTCTGGTCAGCTCGACACTCGTCAAACGTGCATCAAAACTATCAAGTGCAACCCGAATCAAAAATGGCCGAGAAACTTGTGTCTGAGTTACAAGTAAGTATCGCTCAAACGAACGTAACAAATCAAAGAAATAATGGTGGAAATGTGCCGTAGTCCAGGAGAGATTGCAAAGAAAAACCAGTTCCATGGCACTCTAGGATCCCCTTAAGGACACTCAGTTCATGATAGCATCAGTCATTCAGCCATGCACTTGCCATTTCAAGAAAAAGCATTTCGCTATTAACTTAGTTTTTAGTTGTTCAACACATCAAGGAACTCGAAGCTAAAATAAATAGTGATCCAAAAGTTAACAAGAAAAAATGGCGCTGACAATGCGACGGATACCTGATAGGGCAACTTTCATAAGGAGCCGTTGCGATCGAGATTGCCTACAGATGTACGAAGTATGGTTGTCCTTAGCTGGTATGTTAGTTGCTCCTTCTTTGCACTCGCACACTAACGCAGTTTGGGAGTCAGTCCGATTCTCCTTCCAATTACGAGTGGCGAAAGCGCCAAAACCACCGCCGGGCAAATTTGCGCTATTTGGCGGAGAAATCACATCTCGTATTGAAACATAAAAAGCGGAAAGGTGGGGATTTCCATTTTTCTTTGGTTGAAGGTATAAGGGTGTCCATATACTAATATTAATAGCAATGAATGAGGCGATGTAGGACCCTTTTTCGGCTTCGGAACATTGTAATATTAGTATACGTTGGAACCAGACATTAAATATTTCTAACATTGATAAAATGGGGGTTTTATGAAATTGAATTTGATAACCGAACTTTTATCCTTCTTGAAGCAAATACATGGGACCTAGGTTGCCTCTTTTTCATTTTTTTAGTGAGGACATACATAGATATGACAGATAGACGTAGTTGGCTGTTACGTTTCTTTGGAAGTACACTGTTTATCGGAGTGGCAGTGGTTAACTTCGCAAGTGTTAAAAAAAAATTCATTAGTGTTTGGAATTAGCTGCAATGACTGATGACCAGACGTGACTGAATGGAAAGAATTTAACTTGAACTTAACCATTTCATTTTAGAAATGTTATAAGTGTTCCATCGAGCAAAAGCTATTAGACCCAACATTTACGGAAGCAATGAGTCAATTTACTCTTTGTGGTCATTGTGGCTTTGTATGTTGACGCGAAAAATCTTCGCACTGATTTTCTTATTAATAAGTAGCTTCAAGTAGATCAGGATAAATTAGAGTTTATCCTTGTTTTGAAAACTCTTGAATCTGTGCGAAATTGTAAACCTTGATTAGTGGTTGAACGATTTACTTTGTAATTTCAGGTTTGTCAGTCGCTTCTTGAAAGTGGCCTGCAAGTAGGTTTAAATTCTATGCTAATCAAATTATTATCTATAAGCTCCATTCAAACACAGAAACTGAGGACGGTAACTGATTGCAATGATCATAAAAACAGTCACCCATTTTAGTACGATCCAAAATAGTAGAGTTGCAAACCATTTCTGACGTACGACATTTTCTCTGAAATATCAACTCTAATCACAATTTGTCATTATTCGTAGTGTACTGTAAGATTACCGTAGCAAAATCTTGAATAAAATATCAGGTTATCAAGATTATGTTAACTTTATGAATGAAAATGGGGATTTTTTTTAGCTTGCAACATCACTTATCATGTAGATGTATTACCGGGTTGTCATGTATCAGGGTCCAAAACCAAACTAGGTATTACTCTTGACGCAAGCAGTTTATAACTGTAGAGTTGAAATACGAGTGAAAGAAAACTGTTACAATTATACTCAGGCCAAGAATGTTTAAAAAATACAGACTAGTTTTGAACCTATGATTTTTCATTAGGATTATCAGACGGAACAGTTTTAATTTGCATTCGTTTTTTTTTCAAAAAACGACAACAATCTTATTTTGAGCGTGCATTCGAAGGCCTATTATTTAGATTGGACTTAGTTAGATAGCAAAACAAAAAGTTGGGGTTTAAAATCTTAAGTGCTTGCAATTTGGATCAGAAATTAACTCTGCTGTCTCGTTTTTTCAAAATTTACCTTAAATGTTTAATGGACTCTACTTCATTAAAACCCTGTTGTGCAAGATTTTTTTTTTTGCGGATTTTTTTTTGCCGCTACAAGGAACGCGATTCCCTGCAAATTAAAGGATTTCTCCCGATAGCTTCAATCCGACCCCCAACAGGATTCGAACCTACGCCGTCTGGGGAAGCACTTACACTCGGCACTTTTAAGAACGCGCTAGTACGCGTGGCCACTCTGGCTTTTTTTGATTGACTTTTGATTTTTTTGATACTTTTGCTAACAATAGGCCTGGTAGTTATCACGTGCCTAATTTGAGTGCCCTGATATTACGTTGATCGGGAATCAAAAACAGATTTTTTTCAACTTTAAATGAAAAGTTAGACAGATGGACACTATTAAAAAATATCGAGTTAAGAACAGAAATATTTGAAACGCACATGAATGTTATTAATTTTCCAATACTTCCAGTTACAATCATCGTCGAAAAGGACTTTAAAAAGCTAAAAGATAACACACCAAGGCTTGGAAAACATTAAAACATGCTCTATGTTAAAACATTTATTCATTTCTTTTCGTTATGAAATCAAATCTAGTCTTGAAACATTGTTAAACACAGACCGTAAATTGGGATACTTCATTGAAAATTGAATATCCCGTTTGAAAAGCCACAACTTTTGACTGAAATCAGATGGAGCTGAAAATGAAGCATGCAGAACAAAAAAATGTATTTCTTATTACAAGTCTCGTCGCTCAGGTTTCAGTTGTTTTTGGCTGAACCAAAAACAGGTCAACCAGTTGACAACATGAACTTATTTCTTTCGAGTTCAGTTTATGTATTTTCGAGGTAGATCCAAACCATGACAGTTTAGGATAGTTTCTAAGCTATCTTTTAAAAGGTCAAAGTCCAACCTGGTTCTTTAAAATTCACTGATTTTCAATTTTCAAGCATCTTTTAAATATGAGAGTTATGATTTACACTACCAATAAGTTAAGTGGCTTTTTGGCACACAAAACCCAGCTTGTATTGAGTCAATTACGTGTTGCAATTTTCTGTGCAATCAAATATCGGATTGAAAAGCAAAGCCTTCTCAAAGCTCAGTACTGAAAAGAGTTGTATTGGCATATGCTTGAACCCAGACAGGGCCCTTAATCATAGGTCACTAGTGTGAACATATCTGCCCAAAGTTATTTATAACTGATTAACCATGACATTAAAGACTCATTGGATGTATCAATGAGAAAAGAAATCTGACAATAAAGATTATTATTATTATTTCATATGCTCTATCAGGAACGGCTATGCTTACGAGGTAGGAGTCCTTGGCTCTACGCTCTGAGAGAGAGCATAACTTTGACCGAGCTATTGATTTGAATTCAAAATTGATGTATAAATCCATCATATTTCAGGATGTTAACTAACATGCGTAAAGCAGAATTTTTGAGGTGGTTGAGGTGGTATGAAATGGAAAAAAAAAAAAATTCGAAATCACGATCTGAGCCTACTATTTAAAAAGCTTCATCTGACGCTTGAAATAGCGTTTGTTGTTATAAAACTTCAAATATCTGCATTTTCAGTCTAGTGATGGACTGAAAGAGGTTTCGGCCGAAACTAGGGCAAAAATTTTGGTTTCGGTTATGCCCATCGAAACTGAAAGCAGAAATGCACAAAAAAAATTACAATTTAGAGCATCAAAACATGATAAACTGAAAAATTGAATAGAATTTTGCATATTCATAACTTTAGTCAATTCAGCTGTTTTCGGTTTCGGTTAATAAACCTTTCGGTCCATCACTAACTTTCAGTAAACCTATTTGTGAAACACTTGTCGGATACTTATTTCATGTCTGTCCTACATTCTTAGAATTTTCGCATAGATCAACAAGAACGTGTAAACATAAATTATTGGAAACAATGGGACATGCACAATGGTTGCTCAACTGGGCGTTTTAAATCATACCGCTAGAGGTAGAACAGCGGTAAAACAGGACTGTTGGCTGTGCTGAATTGCTTGGCTCATTTTAGCAAATTCAGGTCAATTTACTTTTAGCCTGCATGCAATGAGTCCCAGGATATGATTGCAATTTCACATTTAGATACCTCTGCTAAAATCTGGTTACTAACATGTTCAGTTTATTAGGTAGAAAATGAGATATACGTATGAGATGAGATCATACAATGCTAGAAAGAACAGTGAATAGATTTCTCTTGATAGGACACATTTTCAATTATTACTATAATTCTATGGAATGAATTGTACAAACATGCATCTTTAAACATATTTTTCTGATCATAGTTAAGTCCTATTTTTGCACTAACATATGGCTTGCTTGCTTGCTTAAGTGCTTTTTATTCATTCGCCCTGAATGTGAATTATGCATATTATGCATATTGTTGACCCAACTCTAGCCAAGGTATCCTTATGTGAAATATCGATTGTTTCCACAAACTTTTTGGACTTACCAAAATGGGCCGAATAACTCAGCACAGCCAACGACCCTGTTTTACCGCTAACGGTATGATTTGAAATGCTCACTTGAGCAGCCTTTGTGTATGTATCATTATTAAAAAAAAAACACCGCATGATTCAGGAATGGGTTTGACTCGCCCAAAGACCGTTGGACTTGATGTAATTTTTCTAGAATTATTCACCACTCTTGTTTAGATCCACGACTTCCAGGTTCTTGGAAAAAAATGCCTTTGTGTAGTATGGGACCCACCAAACAATGCTAGAAGGCTCTTGGTCCAACAATTTAATGATCAAAGAGCTCTAAGCCCACGAGTATATACTACGAATGGCTCTCCGGCCCACTATTTTGTACTTTTCCCATTGCTTCTCGGCCCACTCAAAGCCACCCTTGGGCCCACAAGTTGCCGACCCCTGGTGTGGTCAAACAGTTCCAATTATTTGAACTATTCGAAGAAAAGAGATAGTCCCATCATTTAAACACCCCATTGAAAGATGACTTATGAAGAGCTAACATGAACCAAACGCAGGAAATTTCCCCCGACTTTCTCTGTCACATCAATAATTTTTGGATCGAGTTAATTACATTTTGGATGAATTGAAATCTACGATGTTACAAGAAAAATATTAAAGGAATCAAGCCCCTCGAACAAAATTGCTAAGGCAGGCAAATTAAAACGGAAAAAATATTGTGCAGAAGCTAATGAACATATTACCTTTTAGGTAACTCTTTTAGCAGAGCTAAAGGCCCACAAGCACAGTAAAATGGGTTTTTTGGGGCCCAGAACTTGGGGCTCTCTTAAAAGCTCTGGGGCCCACTTAGCATTATTTGAAGGCCCAAATCTTGGCAAAAATGGTTGTACACCTTTGTATTGAGCAAGAAATGAGTATCTTATATAAGTGATTCTTTGAGTAGTTGGTGGACCTGTTCAGTGTTTGTAAGTTTACGCTCCAAAGACGTTGCTGACTCCTGAATTGGTGCACAATAATGTGTGCAAATATGTCCTTAAAAGGATGATTTTTATTCTTGAAATACAGTTGAAAAGAACTATTTCTTTTTCAAAATGATTTGTTAATGCTCTGTCAAAAAGGACGAGCAAATGGCAAGCAGAATATGCGAAATTTTGTGACGAAAGACTGTCCTCAAAGATCAAACATCAATGCATGCGTACATAAGATTTTTTTTCCTACTTTAAACTCCTTGAATGTGGTACTCATAATGTTTTTCTTCTTTTCATCAACACTTGCCATCTTTTCTGGGCCTTGTCTGGGATAAACGAAGACGTACACACGGATACCAACCATATCAATGCACCTTTATTTCATTTCCACAATTTCAAGTTTCAAGCCGATATTTGCATTTTTGCTCAACATCAGTTTGCATATATTTTGCATAGCCAGAGAATCGAATAGCGAAAAATGAAAGCAAAGGGGACAATAACTCGACAGCAGTCAAAAGCCCTCAGAAATTAGAAGACAATGCAGGATGCATTCCTTGACGAATAGGAAGCATTTATGTGGTTCGTCTACATTCTTTAAAATATCTAAAGGCCACTTCGAATAAAAAAAAGTATCATTACTCATTAGTCAGGATATCTGGTTGCTAGGAAAATGTGGTTGATGCAAAGGAAAAGGGTGACTCAAATTTTTGTCAGGGGTTATGTTTTGAGTACTGATTATTTAGAAGTGACATGTTTTATCACAATGATGGCTGACAGCTTTGAAGCCACTCAAGTCTTCAATAAGCCGAAATCAGATACTACCTCAAGGCCTTCAAGGTCTTCATTACTTCGAGGCCAAATTTGTGTTGGAGAGTCTATGTATGTACTTTCGTCTTCCTTCGCCTTGCGCCTCATTTGGTTTGCTGGATTTGAGGGATGCTATAAGTCTCTTCTTTTTTTAAATAAATCTATTCTATGGCTACAAGGTCTGCAGAAGATAGTACATATTGGTTTTCTATTTTTCTTCTTGTTTGTTTCTTTTGAAGAAGTATCTTAATGCAATAAACAAGATCGATTCTCAATCTGAAAATCTACTCTTGTATAAAAACAACGAACAAAAGTTAAGTTTTTATGTGCTTGATTGACGGGACAAAGCCAATCATTGACAATTGCATACTCACTTACGTTTAAAATGTGCGTAGTTAACTAACAACACTTGACTCAACTGTTTTCAATCTGTAAGGCCAACAAACTTACCCGACTCTCGTTCATTTAAAAAATGAACAGCCTCTATACTGTACATGTTGCGACAAAATTGCCTTTCTTTGTTCCCAATGCAGTTTGCCCACACTATTAGTATCATATGTTCTTTAGCTCGTTTTTTCTGGATTCAAATTTGTCCTAGATATTAGATTTATTTTTCGACTAACACTTGAAAAGTCATTCGATACAGAAGGAAGAAGTGGCAAAAAGAGAGCCGTTGAGTATGCGAAATGCATAACGAAAACAATTTTATTAAATGTCTGAGAGGATATAATACCTTCATGTGTCGAATGTCCCTTTTGTACAAAGAATATGCTCGAATTTTTTCTATTTGTAATGTTGTCTTTCTCATACTTACATTTAAAATCCCGTAAGTTAAGTTATTTTCGATCTCTGCTAACTTAATCCTAACACTATTTGGCTAGAACTCTCTTTTTTAAACTTTACTTCCTTCTAAAATTCCAGTATTTTGCAATATCCCACGGACCTTTCATTAAACTTTTCATTTGTACTAAATGAGCTTATTGGTATTGAGTATTGCATCTTGATGATGTTAAGGCTAATGATTAGATTAAAGTCCTTTATTGACTTTGTTTTTGGTATATCTCAATAATGTCAAGACAAAAAAAAGAAAAAGAAGAAGAGTTGACCATGGGAGCCGCTTCAGACAGGCTCATGCACATCAAATCGTCCAATCACAAATACCAACACCATTAACACCTATTCCTATTCAAACTTGGTAGAAGGTCGCATTTTTATCTTTAAACTCTCACGTTCATCTTTCTGACGCTAGTACTTTTTTTACGTGATGATAACGTAGATGCTGACCTTGTCCATTCCAGTTGGTGTTTCTTTTTTGAACTTTGTTCTCAAATGACCCTGCCTTTATGCGAGTCCAAAGAGAATATCTTAGTGACCTAATTTGAGATGAAGTTTTCTAAAGTGATATTTGGAGAGTACGTCCCAGCCTTCCTCAGGGACTTTTTTCCCACTAAGGCTAAGAAAAATGGTTTGCGTTCGAGAAAAATGAACCTGGCAATAAAAACTACTTATTCCAAGATTTGGTTGTATCAACAGACGATTGAAATACAATTCCATTTTTCGTTCAAATGTGACTACTGTATAAGCCTCGATTAGAACATTTGAAACTGAGAGGATTGCCGAAAGAGCCAATCGAAAATTTAACCAGGCAAGCTGATGGACCACTCTCCCATTTCAAAGCCTTTTTTCTCTTGAAGAGACATTCTTTGAAATGACGTTGGTGACCCTTGGATCTTTTACATTTCCAAAGGTTTTTGCCTACAAAGAGATGACTAATCAGTTTCTCCCCTTTTTGCTTCTCCTCTTTCGCCCATTCTGTACATACGTAAAAGAGGGTTGCAGCTTGTGCACAATAATTAATTAACTTTTCCGAGTCCCTTCAACCAACCAAATGAGAACAACAGTACTCATTACGCTACACTAAAAGACTGAGAGTGAAAGAAGCTCATTTAACAGAAGTTGTTGACATTTTTTAATTAGAAGAAAATACCTTCCCAGATGTCTTAAAACACTGCCTTGAACTACTGCGTCAACATAGTTAGTAGCACAACGTACACCCGTTTCTTGCTTCTGGCTGCTTGGTAATTAAAAACTCGCGTCCAAAATCTAGGGGGGAAAAGGGGCTTTCAACCATCCTTGTCGCACACTTTTCAAAAGTATGTGTTTCACATTCCATGTTTCTGCTTTTCAGTACTTGATGACCAAAACTGCCATGCACTTTCATGGACGCGACCTTCAAGGCCCAGGGAGTGGCTCGTCAATGGTGGGAGGTTCTGGAGGCAGCCAATGTCCGTCGGGTCGTGACATTAAACCTCACCAATGTCAACAATGTCTCAAGGCGTTTTCATCCAACCATCAGCTAGTACAGCATATTCGAGTTCACACCGGAGAAAAGCCTTATAAATGTTCGTACTGCGATCGGCGATTCAAGCAGCTCTCGCATGTTCAGCAACACACCCGACTGCACACTGGTAATGTGATACAATAGAAAAGGGTATTTCTAGCCCCTACATGACAATTATGTTCTTTGGTGTCGACAGGTGAACGGCCTTATAAATGTCATGTTCCGGATTGCGGTCGAGCCTTCATTCAACTTTCCAACTTGCAACAACACTTGCGCAATCACGAATCTCAACTGGAACGACTGAAGAATCGACCTTTCCATTGCAATATTTGCGGCAAGGGATTCGCTACCGAGTCCTCATTACGCACGCATAACGGCAAGGTAATTTCCCCGCCATGTTTTACAACAACTTTCGGTTGGGGTGTTATTTTCAGACCACTGAAAATGACTTATTTATTTAGAAATGTTCTTTCCAGCATACGGCCTTGGTGGGAGGACCTAACCCAACATGCTGCCCCTTGTGTCAAAAACTCTGCATTAGTGGTGAGGCCTTGATGGAGCACATGAAGTTCGTTCACAAGGACCCAAATGCCTCCGGAGTTCCAGGTACTCAAATGAGACCTCTCTCAGCTCGCCTTTTCCTTCTCAATTTAACATTCCCCATTTCATTCTGATAGCCAAAAGAAGAAACGCAAACCATCCTTGTCCGGTGTGTGGGAAATTCTACGTGAATGAAGGAAGCCTGCGGAAACACTTGACCTGCCATCCAGAAATGGCCGGCCAAATCTCATCGCAATTGCGCATGTGGCCTTGCAGTGTCTGTACCGCAGTGTTCACTCACGAAAACGGTAAGTTCAAGGGCCATCAAAATTCTTAAGATATTTATAAACTCTCTCTTTTGACTGCTATATTTCAGGCCTTTTGTCTCATATGGACGAGATGAGGATGGATGCCAAGCATCAGTTCGCCGCTCAGTACGTGTTAAATCGAGCGGCTAATGAACGGCGAGAAAGGGAGGCCTTATTAGCGGCTGCCGCCATGAATATGCAACATTTTGCCATGGCCGGCGGCAATATGCAGCCTTTGCTCGGATCAGGTTTGGCCTGCTCCCCGTCGAGTCAATCGGACTCCTCAGCGACACGGATGTCCACACCTGGAGAGATGAAGATGGAACACTCGGGCCTTGGCTCTCGGAACGCATTTGGATCGGCGGGATCTGGACGACTGGCACATCAGCAAGGCCATCATCCAGACTATGTGCATTCCTTGTCTCAAGGAAATGTACCCGGAGCCAGTGGAGCTCAGCATTTTGAATTAGGCAACGTGGGTTTGCTCCAGCAATCGGGAAGTGGATCAGCCAAGGCCCATGGACGGGAAGAAGAAAAAGTCATTCCCAGTCCTGGAGGCGATACGAATAACTCCACAACTATGGAAGATGCACTCTCTCCAAATCATCTTCTTCAGCAGCAGCAGCAGCAACAGCAGCAACAACAACAGCAGCAACAACAACTCCAGCAGCAGCAACAACAACAGCAGCAACAACAACAACAACAACAGCAACAGCATGTCCATCAAATGGCTAGACAAAACGATCCCCGCGAACCAGTCAATAGGAGCGTGCCTGAGATGGATTCTTCGAGAACCCTCGACTCGTTTGAACGATCGTTTGTGGCCCCTGGTGGAATCGAAGTGAATCCCCGAGTACAAGTAGCCAACCAGAGATCTGATCCCGAGCAATCACCCATTGGGCATCGAGTTGATCCTGGGGTGGCGGGCAATAATGTGGGGGAATCCAGTCGGCCGTTGATTTCACCTGCCATTCCAGTAGCCAGAGCTTCCTCATCTGATTCCTTGTTCAAACCGAGTGCATTTGGAACGGATGATAATGGTCCAATGTCGGGTTACCCTCCGACAAGTGGATACTCGGAACTGCTCAGCCGATATCGATTGGAACAAACGTTGAAACACTTGCACGGATTTCAGGACGCGAGGAACATTGGAATCCCGTTCTCCAGCAGTTCTGCCACTGGTCAGGGCCCCTTATAAAAACGGTTAAAATCAGTGTTCCTCTTCTCGATATTATTATGTCTTCTTCCAAATTGGAATTGTTGGTGGTTTGGAACAAGGATGTGGGAGGAGAGGCAAGGCCAGAGGAGGAACCAGTTCGAAACATCTGGTCGATGAAAATCATCTTTTTATTAGACGTACTTTCTTGTAGCTAAAACTTAGAGTTAGAAACTGGTAGAATTTCTTTAGTTGGCTAATTCCTGTTTGCTTCTATTGCTTTGCTACCCTCTTTTAAAGAGGAAGCACAACTTTAGAGGATTCTGCACCATCAAGGTATTTGATGAAGTCAACTAGTTTATCAAGTACAAAAAAAATCCCCGCATAATGATGATGTCAATGCTTATTATGAAATTGATCATAGTAGTAACAACAACGGTAATAATAATAATAATGATGTTCATAATACTGCTTTCCTCCAATGAGACTAATTCTACATGAATATTCTGTTAGTGTCAATGAACAGATACTCGCCAACGAGTGTACAAACTTAATTGATCGACGACAATTTTATCTTAGAACTATTTTTACATGATCTCATTATTGTACTGCTCACTTGTAAATGTGAATCGTATGGCGTCATTTGTTTGCCTCTTGTCTAAATTCTTCAGGGGATTGGTAGTCGTATGTGAGTGACATCAAACACTTGCGCCTTCCAATTCTCATTTTTGGTCAATAAATCAATTCATACGTTGGATATTTTGAAGCAAGTCAATTCATAAGTGCACTTTCATTCTGTCCAAGAAGATGTTTTATTTACAAATTACAACAGAAATAGACGAAGGGCACAAAATCTATCTACACACACACTGCCATATTCAGCAAATCTTTCAGTAATTGGTTCTTCCCCGTTGATATCCTCGACCTCGAGCATCACCGCCTCTCCAACCTCCACGATTCCCGGCAAATCGCTTGGCAGGAGGTCCACCATCATCGCCAAAAGATCGAGGGGGTCGACTCGTGAACATACTTCCGCTATTTTCAACCGAGTCCATCCCGTTGCGACCGGCATTGATCAAGCATAACTCTTGCAAGGTATCTAAAAGCTCTTGGTCATCCGCTGGAAATTGACAAATCAATTCGGGGTCATCGGCAATGCGTAAAATTAGTTTTTCCAAAGCCGGTCGGATGGCCAAAATGATCGAGGCATGATAGGGTGTCATACGTAGATTGATCCAATTGTCCAATCGGACAAGGCCATTGGCAAGAAGATCCACTTTTCTTGAACCAAACATGAGCAAATGAATCGGGCTAACCATGGACATTTGCTTGCACGAAACAGCTCGGGTTCGTATTTTCTCACCAAAAACAAAGAGCGGGATCGGAAACTTGAAAGCATCCTTGGTAAAATTCACCGATGATTTATGAATAAGCGCATCCTTTGCTTCGGTGGTGAAGACCTTGCGTTTTTCTTTGTGCATGCACACATTTGGGTACAAACCCAAGGTCAAAAGACCAATGACCACGTCGAGCTTCCGATCAGGGCCATGAAAGTTCAAGTTCTGTTGGGCAAAACAGTCCTCGGGAAACCCCTGACCAATCAACAAATCTCGGAGTTGAGACTTGGCTTCCCAAGTGGTTCTCAAGGTCGACATATTCAACCCTTTGTGGTCGCAAAAATTGGCCTCCGCAATCTCACCTCCCATTCGAGCATCTTCCCAGTTGTTGAAGGCATTAAGGGCACAAAGATGGTCAGAAAAGCGGTTTCCTGCAAAGTTCTTTTGCTGAAAGCTTAAACGACCTCCCCTCATATCTGTCACGAAAAATTCCGTGCCAGCCGATGTTTGGGCAGCAATGGTGCAAAGGGCATCGCCAAATTTCAGAGCCGCACCAAGGACAAGCATCTTTCCCACTCTGGGTTCAATGGGTAATCGGGCCAGAATTTTTCCCAAGGACGTCAGTTCATCGTCTTTCGTGAGACATTTCATTTCTCGTAATAGAACTTCAGCCTCAATGACGGCATCAATCGGAGGAGGTTCAAGGGCCTTAGACAGGAATTGACCCACACTCCCAAGCTTGAGTAGTTTGATAGACAAAGCCAGTTCATGAAGAGGGGTTCGGAACATCTCTGGAGTCATGTGTTCATCTAATTTTGCAAATCTGGCCTTGGAACACAAGTGGAATGCGAATCCAGGACGAACTCGACCCGCCCTTCCTCTTCGTTGTTGGAGATTACTTCGACTGGCCCAAACTGTAGCATAGTTGGTCATGTTATTATGAGACGTGAACAACTTCATCTTGGCTTTACAGCTGTCAATGACAAAGACCACATCGTCAATGGTGATGGAGGTCTCCGCAATATTCGTAGAAAGGATGATTTTCATGACCCCATCTGGAGGTCTCATAAATACGGCTTTCTGATCTTCACGTGGTAATTGGGAATGCAAGGGCAAAACGCGATATTGATTTCCACCAAATTCCGGATGTTGTTGAAGGTATTTCAAGAGGGCAAAAATGAGGTTCCATCCAGGCAAAAATACCAGAACCGCCCCTGGGACGTTCATTCCTTTGATGTACTTTAAGAGGCCTTCTATGAGTTCAAAACTGATTTCTCGCTCACTTAGATGTGCCATAACGTCTCTAGTAACTGGTTTGTAATCCGGTGAGCACACTTTGTTCAAGTCTGCGTCTTCAACATCTCTATCATCTCCAGTTTCATCATCTTGACTCCGCTTTTTGGCCTTAAAATTAGCGGGCAGACAGAAATTGGTCATCTCAATGCAATCCTCCAGGTAATATTCCTTGACGGAATGGGATCGTCCAGGAACCTCAATGATTGGACAATTGTCAAAATAGGTGGAAAATAAGTTCGTGTCAATTGTCGCCGACATCAAAATGATCCTTAGATCCGGGTAGTTATGGATCATGTCCCTGAGAACAACCAACAGGAAATCTGTGTTCACATCGCGTTCGTGAATTTCATCAACAATGACATGGGAGATTCCACGGAGTCCGCCTTCCAACTTCCTCAAAAGCACTCCCACGGTACAGAACATGACCGATCCATAAGGTCTGGGTAACATGGATTCAAATCGGACACTATATCCAATACTCTCCCCCAAAGGCTCACATCTCTCCACAGAAACCCGATCAGCCACAGAAACGGCTGAAATCCTCCGAGGCTGTGTCACCACAATGTTGCATTGGGCTCCTTGTCCAGAACTAATGTACTCGTCCAGGATGTACTGGCAAACTTGGGTAGTTTTTCCACATCCGGTACTTCCTCTAATCAGGATAACTTGATGATCGGCAATACTGGCGACAATGTGATTTTTCTGATCAAAAATGGGCAAAGCTCCTCTCTGGGTATTGGCTTCCTGAATAGCTGGATCAGTTTTTTGGCGCTCAGACCAAGCATTAAACATGTCCGAGCTCATGGTATCCAATGGCATATTGGCCAAAGGTCCCTCATCTATGTTACAACCCATCCATGGATGCCAATTTTCCACTGGAGGACACCAAGAAATAACTCCAGCTACCGGTGCTTGAGTGGCCATTTCAAGAACATCAACTTCAGGCAATAAAGAAAGGACTTCACCCTCGGCAATAGTGGCACTTTCCACATCTACTGCGCCCAAATCCAAGGTTTTAAGGGTATTTTCCACTTTCGAGGCCAAATCATCAGAAATACTAACGTCATAGGCAGGCAGATCAAGGATATCTCGATTCTTCTTTAATGTTCCAGAGAAGGCTGGAATCACTCCCAAGTGGAAAAGTTGTCTCACCAAAGATAGGGCACAACTTTTGGAGGCAGATTGCTTGTTGGATCCACTTTCTCTAGCGTGAACGTTCCGCTTCAATTGGGGAACATAGAAGCTCATTTCGGCGATAAAACTCTGATTGTGGGTGGGTCCAAAATTTGAATACTTGTAATCGGCCTTGATCCGGTTGCTTTGGATCCATTGATGAAGCATTGATTTTGAATTCTCCAAGGTCCAATTTCCGTGTATACCCGCATTCACGTCAAGATCTTCAGCCTCTTGGAACTTCTTCTGCTCAAGTGGATCAACGAACCGCTCTTTAAAATTTGGCTTTTGGTCATCTTGACCTGCTGGAACGTAAGCTTGTCCCAAGGATCTTGGATCGTATCCAGCCCTTCCATTTCCCCCTCCGCTAAAGGCGGATGACGTTGAAGAACCAGCAAATGCCGATGTTTGGATTCCAGAATCTTGAGGAATCTCCGATTGCGATAATAGACCTTGGCGCACTAAATATACCAAGAAATCTTTGGCTGCATTACTTTGAGCATCCTTTTTGTTGGTGGAGTTTCCAAAGGCGGTGTAGTTATAGGTGGGCACGGTCAGTTCACAAAGAAATCGTTGGCGATGTTTGGGTCCAGATTGTCGGACGTTGTATTGTGGAGGCTCTTGCTTACGTTTGCCCAACCAACTATATAGGAATGCTTTGCTTTCTTCCGTCATTGTGGAATGTAGAATTTACGGCCTAAAGAAAAAGAAAGAAAGGTTTTTTTTCATATTTTCCAAGAATGCCTTCTTAATCAGTGGGGTTTAGATTTGATTTTTTAAGTAACTTTTATAGAAAAAAAACTTGATTGAAAACTTGGTTACAAACTGCATTTGATAGATCAATACGTACTAAATTAACCAAGAACCAAGTCAAAATAATTTTCAAGCTTGAACAATTGACAATGAAATACTTCGACTTGAAATTAGCCATAAAGTACTAAAAGGCAAAAAATCAGCACTAAACTGAAAAACGAACACAAAAATTAACCTTAATTTAAAAATAAATAAATGAAAATTGATAGCTTTTATGGCCTTGAGGCACAAACTTTTGTTCCAAATCAGACTCATCTTTTCATTCACCATTGTTGTGACGCAATAAAGGTGCTAAAACTTATGGACAGAGGGCAAGAATATTACATTTCAATATACAAATTCAATTTTTCATGACTTCGATGAAACCTTACAAGAATTTCGATTAGCAAAATTTAATTGAATTGATTAAATTTGATCTTATAGAAAGAAGAACAATTGAAAAAAACATTTGAATAGTCTCATATCTCAAAAAACTTTCACGGTGTTGAAAAAAGTGTTTTCAAGACAGAAAATGTTGGGAAAACAAAGTAATGAAAGCGACTTAAGAAATAAGTAAAAGTAAGTGGGAAAAGGGGAAGAAAGAAAAGAAAATTTATGATCCATTTCTTAAAGTTCAATAAGCGATGGACCAAAAGGACTCATAACCGAAGCCTAAAGCAGATGACTGTAAAATGATAAAAACACACACACTTCACCTCTTAGCTATTTTTACTAAACCCTCGATTGGGAGGTTGCGTGGTCTAATTTTACCTAACATTCCGAAATTTGTCGGAATGTCGAACTCGTGGGCAAATTGTTTTCGTAAGCCTGTCATGAAGTGCACAAACTAGCCCCAGACTTCTCAGTTCTAGCTAAGCAGGCAGACTACGGCGACAGTTGTTTGATCTGTGACCTCTAGATGACTCAGGCTGTATTTTCGGGATTGACTCTGAGAATCAAACTTGAAAAGGGATATTTGCGTTACAAACAAGGTAGCGCCATCTATGACGTTCCTTATGAAACCATCATTTTTAACAATGTTGTTAGGTAATCCCTCATAGAGGGCGGTTTTGGCGACGTCAAAATTGAGATATCTCTATTTCATTTATCTATGTGAAGTGTGAACCCTACACAAAGTGCTGGTTTGCTCCGACAGCTTGTTTGCTACAGCTGCGCGTTCGGCTCACTATAACTCAAGAATGCAAAAGAATGAACCCGCCTTAGATAAAGTGTATTGTTATGGGATTGGATATTCTATTAAAGAACAGTTGAAAGGTAATATAATAAAATAACCTTTCCACATCTAAACCTAACCTAACCTTACCTTACCTAACCTAACCTAACTTAATGTAAAGTAATTTAATCCTAACGTAAACCAAATGTAATGTAAAGATAAAAAATGAATGGTCAAACCTAAAATTTAAAAAAAACTTATACCCTTGGTGAGCCGCGAACACTCAATCATTGGTACATGAGCCAGATTTTCTACCACAGCGCTAAAACATTGCCTTGGATGGAAGGATGCAATTGGTAGTATTTAACTGTCTCATTTGTTGCAACAGCTGTTTCAAGCAAGCTGTCGGAGCAAACCAGCACTTTGTGTAGGGTTCACACTTCATGACAGGCTTACAAAAACAATTTGCCCACGAGTTCGACATTCCGACAAATTTCGGAATGTTAGGTAAAATTAGACCACGCAACCTCCCAATCGAGGGTTTAGTAAAAATAGCCAAGACACTTCACCTCAAAGTAATTTTCATATTTTCATCATACATTAGGAATGAACAGAAAATAAATTGTCTGATTTCTTTGAAATAGAAATACCCAAACGTATGTATGGTAACACCTCGTTAGCCAAGAAGAACAATTTCGGGTCTTTTGCACTTTGATTTTGAGATTCTAATATATATATTTTTCCACAGACTGTAGGTCATTGAAAACAGAAGGTGCTCCACGATATAAAGACTCTCAATATGTTAAAAGTAAAATTTACAAAATTTTATAATTTTAGTCTTAAAGATATTTCTTGTAATTAGAGCGATATGGAATTGTTATTACCGCTCTACGGATAACTAAGGGTCCATCTTTCCCATACTGAAAGTTTGGGCTCCAAAAGGATTCTTCTGCTATTTGATAACCCTACCTTTTGTGCATCATCGCTTAAAAACGAGGAGCGAGGATCAAAAAAGTTTTACCTTTGACTTTTGTACGTTTTTCCGGCCTTTTTGGTCCAAAAACACCATTTCGATTTTTGTTTCCATTTTTTAGAGATTGAAATGGGAAAGAATACTTTACAATTGAAAAAGCTTTAAAAGGGCAAAAAAGCCATGATAATGTAAGTTTCCTTAAAAATCCTTATAAATCGTGCAATAATCAAAATGCCAAAAAACTGAGACTTTAAAACTTCAGCTAACACTTGCACATTCCATATTTTTCTGGCCCCTTAGTCATAACGGGTTCAATCCTTCTTGATCCAGCTTTTGATTTTACACGTGTTCTGATTACTTGAAACAAACTGATATGGCATACAAAGCAACATCTTTCCAGGAATATCACCAAAGGAACATCCCTACATCAAATCAAATTTCAAAAGAAACTTCGAATTTTCATCAATTCATAAGTTCAAAAGGTGGCCCTTTAATAGGTATAATAATAGTTCCTTTACAAGGGGCATGGGTTATCGTTATTTAATAAATTGATGACCTAATTTTTTTTACAAAAAATAAGCACTTCTTGTCTTACCCTTGGATCCCTAAAACTTCTAAGCATCATTCAACAAAGGGGGTCAATTTTTTTGGACAAGAGCGTTCAATTGCGCCTACGGATTTGTCGCGCTTGACCAAGAAAATTACTGCAGGATTTAAAACCCTTGACCAGGGCTGAAAAAAGTTGATGTACAAGTAATGTACACACGTGTTGAAAGCCTTGTTCAAAACAATGAACCATTCAAGAATTGATGGAGAGGGCAATCTCAAAATAGTTGATATCATTTTCTTTTCATACTCTAGTTACAAAGTTAACTAAGAATTGTTTTCTTTTGTATTTTTTTTAACGTAGACATGAGGGTAGCGTTAGTAGCATCCATTCAACATTCAACAAAGGGGGCTGTTTCTCGGACAAGAACGTTACATTGCTCCTATGGATTCGTCGCGCTTGATCAAGGAAAATTGCTTGAAGAAGCCCGTCCGCACATGTGTTGAATGTATGAATCATTATTTCACCTTAGGGAATGACAGTAGTTTCACCCATTTTAGTTCTTAAAGCCTGTTTGTAGATTAATACACATTAGGAATACACATTGGAACTATAAAAACAGAATATATTTATGCCATATCAAAAAGCAACGGAAAAAGGATGAAATGGACTGTTTAACGTTCAAAAAATGTTTTCGTCCAAGACCATCCAATGCAAACAACAAATGAAAATGTTGAAATTCAGAGCTCTCAATTATAGTTAAATTCTTCTGCAATGGGAGTGATTACTGTATCATTTTACGGACCTGCTGCCGTTGGCAGTGTAGGCTTGCCAAAAAAAAATCTCAGTTTTCAAGGGTCAGATTTTCGAAAAATGTTGCATTTATGGGCAACGGCATGGTTGAGAAGTATTGTAAAGTAATTTGAAAACAAATGGAGAAATTGGAAGCCTTCAATTAAACATTTTTTTTTGTTTTTAGGTTTAGTTGCCCTAAAGTCTTAAAGTTGCTTTAGGAACCGATCTCCTCTGGTCATCTTGTTATTCAAAGTCAGGCATTCCTAATTTCAAAGTTCGGAAGAACCCTCTCAACTTATGTAGCAAAATTTCAGATAAAAGCAACAATAAAGACTTTTTGGCTAAAATAATGTCAAGAATTGCTATTTCAACTTCAGATTGTGCAGATAAGAAAGGCATTGTTGCAATTACCAGGCCTAAACCTTCGTTTTAGTTACCTCGCACGCTCATCTGAAACACAGGTCTTCCGAACTTTTTTTCCCGCCAAAAATGATGACGTCACTAGTAATTGCTGTAATAGTTCCCTCTGTGGAGGGGAAGGCTGCGATGGAAATTATTGTCTCTAGTGCGATTACATCAATTGCGTTCTTCTGCAAATGAGACCTTCCTTGCATTGGGTAGACTTTGGGTCTCAAATTTGAGTTTAATCTATTTTAGCTTAATTTATTTTAGCTATGCCGGACTGTGGGAAAACAATTGCCAAAAGAAGCCTATCTCAGTCCTATGATCTAGTCTCAGTTGGATTTGCACTCCAAGTGTTACTTCGATGTTCGGTGGAGTTGAAAACTGAAACGCGTAGCCTACCCTAGTGCACTTACAGGATGGCTGATAAGTCTGGGACCGCAATTTTGCTATGTAGATCGGTCATTTCAAACAATTTAGCACTTATAATTTGTCACAACAAAAGCAAAACTTTTGGAAAAGAGCCGTGTTAAACATTTTCAAAATAGTCTTACTTAGCTCATAAAAATTGGACACATTTGTGGAACCACCGACGCACGTGTAACACGCACAAACTATTCAGATATTAATGCCCATACTATCTAAAGGGTATTCTTTAGAGCCCCAATATTCTTGCAGAACTTTCAGCTTTTTCATAAGCTCTGGACTCAGGCATGAATCACAAATTAAAATCCATTAGATTGAGACTAGAGGTTAGCTTTTTAGACGCAAAAGATCGATTTCAAGATCGTACTTAAGTATTGTAAGTCCGATCTTGAGATCGAGCTTTGCGTCTAAAATCTAGCCTCTGGGCTTGAAGGCAGCTTTATTTCCCTTCTCTTAATGTCATGGATTTTTTGCTGCTCCTGGCATCTGGGCTTCTGACACTTATGGAAAGATGTGCAATCCTTCCTTGCCCTTTTAGAAATGGATCCTACATCTTTATAATGGTTTATTGTAATTCTGACATAATTCTAATCAAATTGCTCATTTGCATAGTTTTCAAAATCTCCGGATCTGATTTCGCCTCTTTGTGGAGCTCAACTATTGTCGTTTCAAGGATTTTACTAACTCCATGTTGATGTAAGCAAAAACCTCTTGTCTCAAATTTGTTTAACATTATCAGAAACCATTGTCTCAACAATTTTGAAGGGAAATTTGAAAACTCATGAAGATATTTTCATTTAAAAAGATGGGTTACACATTACATGTGCGTCGGTGGTTCCACAAATGTGCCCATTTTATCTGGTAAGGACTGTTATTGTGAATTTGTTTAACATAACTCTTTTCCAATAGTTTTGTGTTTGCTTTGGCTAATTACAAGTGCTAAATTGGTAAAAATGAATGATTAATAATGCCAAAAGTGTGGTCCCAGACTTATCAGCCACCCTGTACTTCTTCTATTTTATTACACTGCACTAGTCTAATTGACACAAGTGAGGTCTTATTAACAGAAAACAACAATTGAATTGTTTCTGATGGAAATAATATTTTTTTTTACCGATGGCGTCCCAGTCCAACGAAATTCAGTGCCTTATGGTCCATTTGAGTACCGTCCCCAGTTTTCCGTTATTCTTGCTCAGGAAGTTCACAGTCATCATGCGTCGAGTTAGCTTATTAACGTGCAACATACCAAAAGCTCTGAGAACTGCCTCATAAAACCGCATACAAATTAATGTTACAAAAATAAACCACTAAAAAAATATTGCAGTTTCTTATAACATACTATGAAGTATATAAACACCATTTGGTCAACGTTCAATTTTCAAGATTTGATTTAATGTGCCAACAATGAACGGTTACGTAATTCCTACGCTACTTTAAAAATTGAATAAAAGTTCTTGCACTTGGACAAGGCAACTGAGCCCTTCATGATGTAAAAGGGATTAAATAAAGCTACCCACTTGTACCGTATTTCAAGATCTTTACCTCTTCCCATTTCTAACGAAATTTTTCACTTGCAAAAAGGTTATTAAGTCAGGGGGTTATTGGTTAAGATTACTACGGAAGAGTCTTTTAGGGTGCCCTCAAAGGAGGGACTTCTTAGGGCATTTGAACCATGGTTAAAAAGATAAAATGCATTAAGATTGTCAGGAACAAAGTTGAAAAGTGTTATTATTACAAAAGCTTGTTAAATCAACTAATTTCGAATCGGATCTCAAAACTATTGGCATGCCGTCGTTGCTTTTGACATCCAGAAACACAAACATTAGATACAGTATTTCCGAGGGCCTTTTTCACTATTCACTAGTACAGTAGGTTACGACACTCCTTACCCCATTATCTGTGGCCAATTGTGAACAGAAAGTATGTGTAATATTTTTATTTTATTTGAAAAAGCGACTTCATTTCGGGGTACATTGATTTATGCCCTCCATGCCCGCAAAATTAGCTTTAAAAGTATATCTTTTTAGATATTTCGTGTCTCTACTTGTTTTCCTACAAAACAAAAAGCACTTGAAATTTGTATGGCTCTGTTGTAGTATTATGTCATGGCTGAAAGTTCTGCAAAAATTTAAATCACGTAACGGAACGGATGTCAAAGGAAAAAAGTAAAATTCTATGAAAATGCTTTAACCCAAATAATTAGATAAACAAAAAAAATAATATAAAAAAGTAACATGGCAGGGTCTAACAAAAAGGCCGTGGTAAAACAGGAACTCAACTTTTTGAAGCAGTCAAACCAATTCCATAGAGCAGCCTCATAAGTTACAGACATCCAAACTGGGATTGCCTTACAGATTGGCATTTAGGCTGAACAATTCAGTTTTTTCTGACCTGCATGACCTGGACTTCATTTGATCACTTTCGAGGATTTGCAGTCTAATGTAAGATGTTCTCTCGTTGGCGAGAAAATTTAAATTACCAAAATCTGATCAAGCATCAATCAACAACCATAGATTGATTTTGCTCAGATTCTCCCTATTTGTTATCATCGCTCACTGCAAGTATACAACAAAACAAAATTGAATTCTCGCAAAACGAAGGCAAAAAGTTTGCATAAGTGAATGATACAGTCGCAAGAAGAACACATCTATTTGAATTTCGAAGGTTAAATTTTTCACAATGACTTGTGCTTCAATTAGACGCCTTCAATATTTTCAATATTTTAAAAACACTAAAATCATTATTGCGATGGTGCCGATATTGAAAAAACGCTGGACTAAACAAGGCTAATATTTTTCAGTGTCTCTAAATAGCCCTCTGTTCCTTGATCGAAAGAAATGCGGTATTGATAACTTGGAGGTATGGCGGTCTAAGATTACGGGCAATACGGAGAGAACTGTAAATTATCAAAGTAAATATCTGTGCCTGACTGTCCCTCGGGTACCCCGGTATTAGTTAATTATCTCGCGTGTCATTCTCAAACGGTCTCAACGAAATAAAACGTGACGGCAATTTCAACAGAGCGGAGGCTTTTGTTTATTGTTCCACCATCATAATGATCGCTATCAGTTAGCTCAATCCTCGTCTTCCTCTTGTTTCGAATCGCCTCCCTTCTTGGCGTTCTTTCGCTTGACACGTCCGGGTCGTCCACCTCCGAAGGGTGACTTCAGAGAGAAATCAATGTGCTTCTGCGAATCCAATCGCACCACGAAGCTGGGCACATTCACCACTTGCTTTCGGACACGAATGTGGCGTTGACGGATTAGCACACGGGCATGATGAATGGACTTGGCCAATCCCAATTTGAACACCTGCGTCTGGAGGCGACGTTCCAAGAAATCCTCAATCTTGAGGCCCAACACGAAATCCAACTTCATGCGACTCTCATCCAACACACCAATCCGGACCAATCGGCGCAACAGGGCGTTACCCTCGAACAACCGCTTGGGGTCCTTCTCCTCCAGAGTCAACAACTCTCGAGCGGCCTTGCGGATCTTGGCCAAAGCGAACTTGACACGCCAAACCTCGCGCTTGTTACGCAGTCCATAATCGCCGATGAGCTTCAACTCCTGATCCAAACGGGCCTTCTCGAAAGGACGTCGGGGAGTGGCATACACCTTGGAATAATTACTCGGCAAACGGCCGTTCACCATGGTGATTCGTCGTCCTGCCAGGAGGGGAAGAACAACAACAAACCAACATCAGACAAAAAGAAGGAAAGACAAGTGGGAGGAGAATCCGAGGGTATCTCGCCCATCCGGCTCAGTCAGACTCAACCATGGCCCTGGTCGCCATGATGGGGCCAAACTGAAGAGGATGAACACGCCCCATTGGAATTGCCGTCTATTTGGAGTTCAGGAGTACACGGGGGAAACTTTGGGGATCGAGACCGTCTGAGAATCACACTCAATAGACAAAGGAAGAGGGGGGTTAAGTTGGAGGCCGAGAATGGCCCGAGAAGAGGGGCGTTTTGGAGGCATTTGAGGGGGAATGGGGGGTGTGGGGGCCTTTGAAATAGATATTTATGTTAACTCACCGTCCTACTGTCGAATGTTTCGCTGCGGAGGACTTCCGGAAAAAGAACGAAACAGCGGAAGGCATCAACAAACAGCTGAAACACGGCCGTATGCCCATCTGGCCGGAATCAGGCTTGCTGAAAAAGTATGGGGTTTTGGTCAAATAGGCCCTTTGGGAAGTGATGTGAAATCTGGGCTTGGGCAAGTTTTTTCACGGGAGGTGGCAAGGTAGGGTCACCTAATGGAGATTTTGTGCTTTGCTAACTAACTCAAGCAAACACAAATTTGAGGTTAATTTGCAACCCTAATCCAAAGTTACAAAAGTCAGGGGCGAGTTTCAGTCGTTTCAGTGCTTCTTAATGAAAAACCGGTTTATGAAGATAGGTAGGCAGAAGGGAATACCATTTGGCTGAAGGTAAATTGGCGACCCTGGTGTACGATGTCACGAAAAAATGCTTGCCCAAGGCACATCACTACTTTTGGGCCATTTAGAATTTTTGGGCTTCGCACGATATTATATTGATCTATTGAAGAGAAGAAAGGAAAGTGCTTCCTGATTTTTTTTACGTTCCGTTACATATGAAATTGATTTGATCTTCGTCGGAGAATGACTGTTTAATACAGCATGTTCCAGAATCTTAAAGGAATAAGCTGAAGTTCAAACAATTACAACAATGACTTCATTATTTTTTTGTATTTCCATCTTATGCTCTAATAAGATTGCTCTATGCTCTAATAAAATCTAATAAGTGCAACTGTTTTATAACAATACTTTCCCTGTTTTGTGTACAAATGAATAGACTTTCCCAAATAATGATGGACAAACAAGAAAACATCCGAATTTTTATCAGTCCGTCATAGATCCCTAGGTAAATTCTTTCGCAAAATTATTTACCCTGCAATGATGACAGGAGGGGCTGTTATCCAAAATCGCAATCGAAAGGACAAAACGAATTATTACATAAAGACGTACACATAATATTCACCTCAAAGATCTTACAACCCACGGTAACTAGGAGGACATGTTAAGCTTCCGAAAAAGTTCTTTTTCAGGGAGTTTTGAGCCAAAACAACTTTCAATTTAGGGCGCAAGTCTGCTATTGGTTGTGGTGGGTAGAACCAGGGCCAGTACCCAAATCTCGCCACATTTGGCCAAAAGTGCCATCTGTAAATCAGCACTTTGAATGTATTATATTATGTGTGTGTATGTATTATCTCTGGAAAACCCTGAACGGGCCCACATAGCCACTTACAATAATGTAATGTGTAAAACCATTGTAATAATTGTCCAATGAGACTGAAATCTCGCAACAAATAAAGATTATTATGATTATTTAAAGTGTGTATGAGTTTCTTCTTTACTTTTTATCAGAATTGTTTGCCACAAATGCCTGAATTATGGACTTATCGTGGCTACTTTGTTCAAGTTTCATTTCGTGTTTGTAGACTATGGTGTTTGGCCAAGAACTGACAAACCTGGATGCCTTCGTTTCATCTCTCTCATTTCCGAGGGAAAAAGATGAAAAGTGACCAAAACAATTTGAAATAATTTTATGAAAAATTTAAATTAAATCTCTGAGACTGAAATACATCAAACTGTAAATGTTCATCAGATATGATTCAACCCAGGAGCACTTTTCTAAGTTTATTGTGCTTGGAAAATCTTACGAAACAATCTTCATTAAAAAATAACCTATACTTTTGAATAATTATCAGGCTCTAGCAATATTTTTGAAATTAGTCCTGATGTGTAGTAATTCAAAAGCATACCTATACATAACTCATACAAACTAACACCATTGACCTTAGATTATATTAAGATAATTGGGACTGTATAAAGATAATTGGGGGAAAAAAATCAGCCATTTAAACAGAGACCTTGCCCTCCGATACGAGACCTTCCATTGGTCATTTCCATGTTGTTCAATTCCATCCTACATTTATTGGTGGAAAAGTGCTCCCTACACCCTTATTCTCTTAAGATATTCCCTGTCTTAATGGAGTAAGTGCTCTCTTTAGAATAAGGCTTAGTTGAAGCCGTTTTGAAAACGGAAGATACCAACTAAATATCTCTCAACTTTTTCGAATTCCGCCTCGGTTTCTAAAAAGTGCAAAGGCCAAAGAGTGATTATTGATTAACAAAATTTAAAAAAAAACTTGAAAATACGTTTTTGTTTCGAGGCAAATTTTTTGAAATTAGTCAGTTTCTGTCGATTTATATCTTCATGAATTATCTAAATATTATAGAATTCTCGTCTTATTCAACAGATATTTGTAATTTTTTCATAATTCGGACTTTAGAGTCAAAAAAATCATTGATTGCAAAACTTGACAAAATTAATATTTTCGGACTCTAAGGATAATTAATATTTTCAGACTCTAAGGATAATTAGATTTTGATAATTGATTCAATTTTTTCTCTTACATTCAACAATATTTTTTTTTTGTGCCATTTTGCCAAGCAATTTTCAGGGCTGCTGATTTTTTTCATTTTTGGATCCTACATGATTTTCGCACAATTCATAACACATTGATTTGGGTGCCCCCTTTTGTTCTCACAATAAAGATTTCACTATCAAAAAGACTATTGTAAAGGGTGGTAAACTGTTAAAAAAAGTATGGTCAAAAGTGCGCCTTCTAGTGATTTCATGTGGCTACAGCTCGCCAATTCCATGAGAGGCACAGATTTGCAGACAGAAAAGGTTGTACATCAGTTCTGGAAAGATGATTGATATGGTTTTTTTTAATGTGCTCGTCTCTGCAATACTTTACTTGTTATAATTATGTGGGCTTTGGCGCTTTATCCTTTTTTTCTTCATCTGCTGGACAAAGGCTCAACTGTTGACACCGTTCTGGGACACAGAGTGGAACAAACGTCTGCGAAAGACCTTTTGAAATATTTCAGATATTCGACGCACTTTGAAATCCCGAGAAAGGTTGATGGCGAAATCGCACCTTTTACCCCTCGTAAAAAGAAAAATAGCCCAACAATGAAGCACGCGTTATCTGGATTCAATTATTTTATCTTCCACTATTTTGTCATGCTGAGTAATACAACCAAAAAAATACGCTATTCTTTATTTACAAACTTGAATTTACCTGAATTTATAGCAAAAAAAAGTGTTGAAAATTACATGTATTTTAATAAATTGGCGTTCATTGTCGTTCTTAATGGACCGCAAGAGCGCTTGCCCCAAATTATGGCCAAAATTTCTGTTCCGCTTTCTGTTATGCTTAACGAAACCGAATGCACGACACGCACCATAAAGTTGACAAAAAAGTCGAAGATTTTTTGGGTTCAAAAACCTCCAAAGGTCATTTTTTCAGATTTAAAGAAATCGTAACTAGCCAACGTCGTACACGTGATCAATTCAAATTTCAAAGTACATCTTGCATGCTTCCATTAATTTCGTACATCTCATGTACTTGCATGTACATACCAAAACTGGTCTCAAAAGTTTCTGGGATTTAAAAATGACTTCTCCACCTCAAAGAAACACCGTGGGTACAAAGTGGCCACGCGTACTAGCGCGTTCTAAAAAGTGCCGAGTGAAAGTGCTTCCCCAGACCGGGTAGGTTCGAATCCTGTTGGGGGTCGGATTGAAGTTGTTGGGAGAAATCCTTCAATTTACAGGGAATCGCATTCCTTGTGGCGGTAATAAAAAATCCGCAAAAAAGGTCCTTTATTAATATTTTTTCCTGGAATTTGTGGGGGTTCAATCAAGTTTTATTTCTGAAATACCTTAGGGGTCAACATTTAGTTCACAAAGTACAAGTAACAGTGAAAGAACTAAGAATGGATAAAGTACAAAGAGTACGAATGATTGATACGTATGAATAATAATTAGAGAAGGGAAATTTCGGCAAATGAAAGTAGGAAATCAGTCGAAAAAAGACGATTAAAACTGCACGATTAGACAAAAAAGACATACAAAAAATCCTCATCAGACTAAAATGTGACTATTTTTAAAGAGGTTGAAAATAGAATTTATTTCGAATAAAGACGAATGAAACTTACGGATTGGACAAAAAGACAAATAAATTGCCCATAAAGACTAAAAAAGAAATTAGAACTGTTACCCACAAAATAGACAAAATGTGTTTGACAACTGCAGGAAGGATTATTTTTGTTCTTAGGGACTCAGTGCTCGCCCGGAAATGTAGCGTCACCTCAAAAATCCGAAATGTTCATTCCACACTGCTTAGCTGGGAGAAAACTGGAAAATGACGATTTCATGACCTTAGGTGAAAAAGAGCAATTCGAGAATCTATGGTCTGGAAAACGATTGGACGAAAAAAGACGAGTGAGATTTGCCCAATTAGACAAAAAAGACGAATGAGATTTGCCCGATTAGACAAAAAGACGAATAAAATTGTCCGATTAGACAAAAAAGACGAATGAAATTGCCTGGTTAGACAAACAAAGATGAATGAACTTGCCTGATAAGACGAAAAAGACGAATAAAATTGTCCGATTAGACAAAAAACATATGAAATTGCCCGATTAGACAAAACACAAATGAAATTGCCCGATTAGACAAAAAACAAATGAAATTGCCCGATTAGCCAAAAGACATATGAAATTGCCCGATTAGACAAAAGACATGAAATTGCCCGATTAGACAAAAGACATATGAAATTGCCCGATTAGACAAAAGACATATGAAATTGCCCGATTAGACAAAAGACATATGAAATTGCCCGATTAGACAAAAACAGACGAATAAAATTGCCCTACTAGCTTTTTTTGCTTTTTATTGTTCTTAAAGTGATCCTGTACGTGCACATCCATGTGTAAGCAAGCACACAACACTTGTTTAATATTTTTTAGGTCAATCATTCACTATATATCTGAAGTCTTTGTATGTTCACAAGCACATTTCATCATCTTCCATTTCTATTTCATACACACATCAACATTGAAAAGATTTGAAGCGGAAGGCTGTTAGCAAAACAGACCATGTAATGGCTAGACCTCGCTTCGTGCGAGAAAAAGGTGGACAACTTTGCTTCATCAGCTGGTACATAACACTACACCCTAAAATGGTGGGAATTTTGAACTTTTCAAAATTTTGCCAGCGTGGCCAAATCCTGAACAAACTCAACGTACCGTACGTACTTTATTCTCGACGCAAGCGAGCGTCGTTACTTCTGAGCACGCGGTCGCCCTGAGATTTGGAAGCTAGCGCAGCTGGGCCAAGTGGTGTCACTTTTCTCTCGCCAACGGACCGGGCCAATGCGACATCTAGTCATTATATGATCTGTGGTTAGCAATGACTGCCATTATGTTAAATTATTCACCTGGATCACAGAGAGTTCGGAGAATTTTTTTTTCAAATTCCTGTACCACTGAAAATTGACATCCTTTTTTAATTTTTTATATCATGTCTTCGGGCTTTCTCGAAATCAACAAGTCTTATCATTCCACTAGATAGCGCACTTTATGACCGTATTCTGTTATGAGTAAGGCTCGGTGACACTTTCAGTTTTTCTGTGGAGCAGAAATTCCAGACGTTCCAAGGAGGTCAGCTGACGATCAGCCAACAGCAAACACTACGTTGTGAAACGTCTGGGATTCTGCTCCGCAGTAAAACTGAATATTTATCCGAGCCTTAGTTATGAGACGTCTGCTTTACTTGAGTATTTTTCCATCAAAATGTAAGAAAAATGTACCCAAAGATGGCTTTTTGCCTTTGTGGGTGGCTCTTGCGATTCCATGGAGTTGAAAAGTGCGCATTTTCTCTACAGAAAGCAGTTCTAAGAGTGCTTCATTGTCATCAACAACAAAAACTCGAGCAACAAAAACTTGTCCATGGTCTTCAAAATAAAGCTTACAACTGATCTAACTCATTCCACCTGTTGAGATCAATTTAGAGTCAATCGGCAGTTTGTTGGTAGGCCACAAAATGAAGTTTATAAGGACTTAAGAGAAACTTCAGACCAAACTCTTAAGTGATGTGACATCACGATTTGATTGACCTCGTGATGCAAAGGAAGCCGTGGGATGCCAAGAAATGGGTTCATACAGCTAATACCCTTCCATTCGTCCATATTTGGGCAACTTCAACACAGGTGTCGGTGTCGGTGTCGGAGTCGAGGGCAAAATTGCCGCTGTCACACATCCCTAAGTTGAAGTCAGGGTCACTAGTTGTTTGTTTGGGCACAACTTACGTAATAATCTTCGGAAATATCAGACCTGTTCAAGATACTTTGAAAAAGTATCCTTATAAGCTAGTATTTTCCGCAAAGTATCTAGATAAAGATAGTTTAAGATACTTTAAGATACTTTCCCGAAAAAAGTATCAAGATAAAGATACTTTATAAAATTTTCCCGAAATAAGTATCTAGATAAAGATACTTTAAGATACTTTCCCGAAAAACTATCTAGATAAGATACTTCAAGATACTTTTCACAAAACGTATCTATATAAGATATATAAGATACTTCTAGATACTTTTCTTCATTATGCATAATGTCAAATTATTTGTGCATTATGCACATTGAAAGTGGATGCATTATACATGTTAAGACTTGAGAGTGGACGCATTATGCACATTGAGAGTGGATGCATTGTGCATCCTTCCTCAAAGTGGATAAAGAATGCATCCTCAGATTCCTCACTCAATGTGCATAATGTGTCCACTCTCAAGTCTCAACATGCATAATGTATCCACTTTCAATGTACATAATGCACAAGTAATTTGACATTATGCATTATGAAGAAAAGTATCTAGAAGTATCTTATCTAGATACTTTTTGGGAAAATGCATAATGCATACAAAACAATGCATAATGGATGCTTTAACACAAAAGATTGAGAGAACACATTATCTAGATAAAGATAGTTCAAGATAGTTTTCCAAAAAAGTATCTAGATAAAGATATTTCTAGATAGTTTTCCGAAAAAAGTATCTAGATAAAGATACTTAAAGATACTTTCCCGAAAAAAGTATCTAGATAAAGATAGTTTAAGATACTTTCCCGAAAAAAGTATCTAGATAAAGATAGTTTAAGATACTTTCCCGAAAAAAGTATCTAGATAAAGATAAAAGAAAAACTATCTTTTATCTTCATCTTTTATCTAGATAAGATAATTGAACAGGTCTGGGAAATATCAAGTTTTCACCGGCAACCTTTGCTCTTCAACAGCTGTAACTCATCCAACAAAAATTTCCAGTCAAAAGAACTTGGACCATTTTGTACTTTTCTTCAAAGATTTCAATTAACATGTGATATTGAGATATTTTAGTTAACATGTTAAAAAGGTCCAAGATTTTTTTCAGCTGTAAAAACAATTGCAATCTTGAGGTTTGTGCTCTGCCAATCATACACATGGTGTTGAATGTGGTGAACAAATTGTATGCTTCTTTACTCTCCACAACTCTCTAGATTGAGAAATTACCAGGAAGTTAACACCTTATTCAAAAATAGTACCATGGAATGACATATGAAGAAGAATCTCAATTCTTATTGAACATTTTGATGCTTTAGGAACCAATTTGTAAGAGTTTGACCAATAACACATCAGACAACCTTCTGTGGTTATTCTATGGTCCCTTGATATCTCCTTCTTTAAGAACATTGGTAAACATGTGAAATGGGATTGACACACTAAGTTCTACAAAACATGAATTAAGTATTGTGTGAAGAATGTCGCCACCAAAAGCTTTTGCCAACAAGTTATTTGGGCATTAGTAGACTTCAATGGAAATTAAAGATGCCTGGTTTACATTTTGCATTGAAAAGAGCAATGTATTTTGAACTCAGTTATTTTGTTCATTTTGTCAAAACATATATTTATTTTTCACTCCAATGTCAGGCAAGTTACTGGATTAAATATGGATCAATAGTCCACAAGTGACAGTTTTTAAGACAAAAAGGATAGGAAAACAAGTACTCATGATTGTTGATTATCGAGTTTTATCATCCTAATATATCACCATCCGTTTCATCAAAGTGCCACGAAATGTCATCCAAGTCACGAAAAAAATATGGCCATTACATTGACACGTGTATGACATGCTCTTTATGCTAAAATCGGCATTTTTACCCTCGAGTGTTCAAAACGCTTGGCATTGGCATATGTCCATTTTCAAATGTTAGACTCTCCAGATTATTTGTTCAGTTCAGGGTTGCCAATTGGTATTGATCAGAGTTCAAAGTTAGGTCAGGGTCAGAAAATAAAAGATTACATTTCAATGCTTTAGCAATGCAAATGTTATTTGGAAATTTATGGTTAGTAAGAAAGTGCTCAAAAGGACATTTTCCACCCCAAATACGTATACTGAAATATAGGTTAGAAGTAGGATCAATTTTGGAGGCCTAGAATATTTCAGAGTTCAAAATTATTTGATCACTAGCAAAATATGAAAGAAAAAATTTAAGAAAACGAGTCGTACAGGAATTCGATATTTTATGTACAAGTAGAGGACTAACAAAGAAGTTGTGTGAATTTAGTGACTTGCATTGCTAACAACATTTGTCTTAGAACCAACCGGCACTCAACGTGTACACTCAGAGTTGGGTCAATTACTTGGAAAAAATGTAATTACTAATTAATTACAATTACTTCATCAAAATATGTAATTGATTACAATCACAATTACTTCATCAAAAAATGTAATCAATTACAATTACGTCATCAAAAAAATGTAATTAATTACAATTACGTCATCAAAAAATGTAATTAATTACAATTACGTCATCAAAAATGTAATTAATTACAATTACATTATTCGATAATGTAATTGACTTCAATTACATTATTCGATAATGTAATTGACTTCAATTACAATTAAATGTCAATTACATGACAATGAGAGATGCAGGGGGAGGTTTGAGTGATCCCTTCAAAAATCTTATCGCGGGCGGATGAAAGAAGAAAAAAGGCTTGTTTGGCAACAGTGGGTGGCTCGTGAGAATTTGGGCAGTTTAAGGCTTTTCGCAATTTACAGACCGCCCTTGCGAATTAGATGCCATGAAAAATGTCGAATTGCAAGTTTGAACACCTTTGGTTAGGATTTTGGGAAAAAATGCACACTTTATTTGCTCGTTCTTGCACGAGAAAATTCTCAACAAAAGGCCACTTTTTTTGGGTAAGTACAAGTGTAAATGATGTTATAAGCACTGATTTGTATTGTAAAGCTCCAAAACCATCATGGTATCAAACAAAATACCGTTTTTTGTACGTGTTTCTCTTCAATATCAAAGGTCTTTTTTAAGTGCTTGCCATTTTTTAATCAATAGAATAATTTTGCAAATTCTTACAAAACCGAGAGTCAAAATGTCCAAACTGGCAATTCGACATTTTTTGTAGCATATAAGTCATAAGGGCGGTCTGTAAAACGCGAAAACCCTTGCACTGACCAAAATCTTACATTGACGAACAAGCTATTTCTCTTTTTTCATCCGCCCGCGATAAGATTTTTGAAGAGATCACTTAAACCTCCCCCTGCATGCCTCATTACATGTCAATTACAATTCTTCCGTCTCTTTCACCGTTTTGCCTTTTCAAAATGATAAAAAATAAACATATCTGCCATTTTTAAGTAACCATGCACCAAGTGGCAACTTATAATGCCTGGAAGGTTAATATGAAAGAGTGATTTACAAAAACCAAAAGCTTATGAATGTAATTGATTATGATGAATTGGTAATTTGTAATTGAAAATTCGTCAATTACATGGCCAAAAATGTAATTAATTACAATTACAGTTACTTGGCTCAAAAAAAGTAATTTATTACAATAAAATGTAATTGTAATTGCAATTACAATTACTCCCAATACCTGCATACACTGATATACAAGCTTTAACTACATATCCACCCTTGATAACTAAATTCAGAAGAACATTTTTTTGCTTTAATGAGCGTGATAGTATTTGGTTGCAACAGTTAATTTTCTAGAAAGGCTGAGGGTTTAATTTTGACATTTTGAGGTCTTCTTGATGTTGCCTTTATCATAGGCAACTAATTTTTTTGTCATTGAGCCGTGTCAATAAACATATTATTGTCTGTAATCTTTCTTTTAAAAAGTGCGTCCGGCTTTATGGCGTCTACTAGTAGTTTTTGCGCATATTATGAGCATATTTTTGACCACATTACGAGCGGTTTTAGGCATATTTTGGCTATCTTTACTAATGTGTCGCAAATGGTTCTTGATTTGGCATGGGACTCCAATCCATGAAAATCCATGGGTCTCCAAGGGAGATGGTTGTAGGGGGAGATGGTTGTAGCGCAGTTGACTAACGCGCGACCGAGCTGTGCTCGGGTTCATGGGTTCGATCCCAGGTCTCCCCCCCCCCACCCCTCTGTCTAGTGGATATCACCCCTCGAACGGCGCCTCCTGAACCCAGAATGGGCCCCCCTCGACTCCAATACATATAAAGATATCTATATAAAAATTGTACATAGAATATATATCCAATGAGACGATGATTCTCGCA
Organism: Tigriopus japonicus; assembly: GCA_010645155.1. NCBI lineage: Eukaryota > Metazoa > Arthropoda > Copepoda > Harpacticoida > Harpacticidae > Tigriopus > Tigriopus japonicus. The sequence continues at coordinate 5,639,423 of CM021317.1, forward strand.
ATAAACATTATCATAAAAATTTTTGACAACCCTGCATGTGATATAACTAGGTGATACTAACAGTCATTTTTTTGCGTAAATATTTTTTGTAAAAAAAATCTTGCTATCGTAACCCTCTTAAATATTCCAAACGAGACGGCAAATATGGAAAAAATGAGTACGAAAAAATAAAAGTGAAACACATATTTTGAGAATTTTTGTTACTTGATTTGACATTTCTAAGTTTTCTTCCCATTCTAGTCTTTTATTTGTCATTTTTGGATGAGTAGAAGGCTTGTCTATTTTCCAGCTATCGTTAGCCGTCACTCCAATGATATTAGCTCGGATGTTATGTGCACTAATTCAAACGGCTCGAGTATGCCAAAGTATAGTAAAAATAGTCATTGTCGAGGATGCATATACATAAGAGGATTCATACTATACTTTAGGATACCTTTTAGGAGCCATTTGAATTAGTGCACGTTATATCCAGGCCAGTGATGGATACTATGTACAAAAACGGACAAACAAAAGTAAAGACTAATTAATGTAAACCATAAAGGCGCACATAAAAGTGGAAAACGCGTAAATTTAGAAATATAAAAAGTGCAATATCAGATTCTAAAAAATGTGTTTTTTTTGTGACAAGGAGAGCTTATGCCCAAGAGAAAATAAGTTATGACGGGTAGGTTCAGCTGAAAATTGAAATATGTTTTCTGTCCAGAAGGGTAAATTTGATCAATAATAGCCAGGCCAGAAAACGAACCTTTACTAGTAAGTCATGTAAAGTGATGTAATCCCGTTATTGGTATGAAAATGAAATACATTCTTCCGTTCGCAAAGCGACCTAAAAAGTTTATTGCTCAGTAAATTATTTCAACGAACTCGAAAGTTGAGACTTCTTCAGATAGTTAATTGAAAACGGTGTTTGTGAGAGCTCAGGAAGAAATGCTATGGAGGTTCCTATGTCTTGGCAACAGCACATTGCAATCACTAAATCTGTTTTGTTGACTGTTTATGCATCTGGCCATTTTATTTCTTACGAAATTTTGAGCGCAAATTATAATTTGTTTGTCTGGTCAGTGCATAATTAAAGGGATAAGGGAAACTGTCCTTCCCTCGTTTGAGAAATACGTCGTTAAATCCTCGGAAGGTCAAACTTTCTGGCTCATCCAGTCAGTCTGAAATTCATGTCCTGCATGTACTGTAGTAGTGATTCCTCTTTTTTTCTTCTATTCAATCACAACAAATCTGATCTAAGATGGGCCCCAACCAACCACTTCCTAGCGATTTCCACAGCAGATGGGCGATTGTCGATCTATTGATCATTCCAGCTTAATCCCACTTTACATTTTCAGTCCGACATTGCAGAGCATGTCGGGAAATAAATATACTTGATTACTTGTCCTTTTCTTTTGGCTGACTTTTCCCTGGGAAAGTTGGCCTTGTCTGCATAGTGAGAATGATGAGTTTCTTCTACTCGCAGTTTTTTCCCATCAACATTTCAAACCAAGAATACGAGTTGGAATTGGCTGGTTGTCGAATCCTCTTTCTTTGGACAGTTTACTTTCCTTGATATCAAAGATGATGGATGCTCTTTCGATAAGACAACTTGGAATCAATCGCTTAGTGGGGTATGCTGTTAGCTAGTAGCAAGCATGCTACTTGCTTCATCGAGTGAGTGAGCCCTTCTTCTTCTATACTTCTCTGGGAACGGCTTGCTTATCAAGCTAACACGGGATTACAGAAGTACAAATGAACCAATCATCTCATGATTATTAAAAACTCAGGGGTCAAAATGAAATGGCCAGGAAAATGTTGGCGTTCGTAAGGAGTTTACCCAACCCAATTTGCATTCGAAATATTTTCCAGCAACTTTGATACAACTAAAGTCTTCTTTCTTCGTCCAAGGAGCCTGCTTGAGCTGCTCCATCAGTCCATCCAGCAAGCAAGCCAGCTTTTGAGGTCTCAAATCCTGGAGACGGGCACAATCTTTGCAACAGAAAACGGTCTCCCCTCCAATTTTGAGCGAGAAAACGCTCAATCTAAGAGTCTGAGCCAACCCTAGGAGCTCTACTCTAGAAGAGAAGCCAAATCCTCAGCTAAAACACTGTCGAAGTGAGGTTCGCTCGAGCAATGTGTTGTCCTTGACAAGTGGGTATTTGGTTGCAATGGACCTCTTTCAAGATTCTTTCTGTCCCGGGCCGCCCGAGGCTATTCTCTATGGCTTGGCCACTGGCCATCATAATGCCAATGTTCTTCTTCTTCTACATCGGCGTCGGCGGCGTCTTCCTCCTTTTTGGCCGTCGTCATTGTACTCATGTAGTGGTGTTGACCGTCGCCGTCCTGGACGTGGAGGACGTCTTCGTATTCCACAAGCCAGCGATAGATGGATGGACAGTGCTTCTTCCTTGGCTTGGACTTGTTCTTCGTTTGCCTTCTTCTTCTTCTTCTTCTTCTTTTTTCCTTCCCGCGAGGAGGCTCCTTCTTGTTCTCTTCTTCGTCTTGTGAGCACCCCTGTCAATGAGTAAGGAGGCTAGTACGTACGTAGTATAGAGTAGAGTCCAAGCGATCCGAGTGACACGAGGAAAGAAAGCGAAAGAGCCAACCCTCGGACGTTGGCCGTCCGACGGACAGAAATGCGAACACGAGCTGATGGACGTTGCTGTTTTCCTCTTTGGCTTCCGAGCACTACATGCTACATACATTCTGGAGATACGCACGCACTGCCCGGCTACTGTATAGGGCTTTGGACATCAGGATAGAGCTCGCACTTTGCTTATTTGGGGACGGGCACAATTCCGCAGAGGTAGAGTCGAGTAGTGGTGGTAAGAGGAACGTAGACCGGACTAGCAAATGAAGGAACGGACTCGGGAGTGAACGGGCCAAAGACCGCAGAAGGAGAAGTAGAGGGAACGCTCGAAGGAAAGAACGAACGAACGAACAAACGAACGAAAGACCGAAAAGGAGAACGACCCACCACCGTTCATCAAAGCCAGTGTTCACGAAAGAGAAGGAAGAGTGGAAAACAGAAGAACGGGGGAAGGAGGGAGAGAGAAAGAAAGAGAAAAAGAGAGAAGGAAGAGGGACACTGGGCAGAGGAAGAAGAGGAGCGGTAGGAATTTAGAATGTATTGGAATCTTACTGACCACTGGGCAGGTTGCATCCAGAGTTGGGCTGCAAATGTTCAGAGGAGCGTTCACTTAGTTTGCTGTCCAAGGGATGTTGGCGCTCGTTCGTTCGTTCCTCGTTCCTCGTGAGGAAAGACCTGCCGGGGAAGGTGGCACGAACTTGGACGAACCCGAGTCAAAAGGAGAACGGGGGACTAGCATGGGGAAAGACGACATTCTAGATGGAGTAGTAGTAAAAGAAGTAGTAGTACTACTACTACTCCTACTAGTAGTTGTAGTAAGTAGTGAATGCCACTACACGCAGCTCGTTCGTTCGGACACAAGTAGTAGCCCGTTGAGGTCTCGTAGCTGTACTTGTCTTTCTTCAGCTGGAAAGACGACGTTTCCAACACATTGTAGGGGTGGCGGTGGTGGTGGTAGCAGTAATACTACTACACTACTCCTGCTATACTTTTACTACAAGTTGTAGTCGTTGTAATGGGCAATATAGAGTTAACATAGAACCTGCTGCTTGAGTGGAGGAACGGGGGAAACAAGAGGACGAACGACGAAAAAGAGGAGAAGCAAAGGCAGAAGTAGTAGCTGAAGAAGGAGAAGGAGGAGGAGAGGAAGAAGGAGGTGGTGATGGTGGTGGTGGTGGTGATGATGGTGAAGTTGGCTGTGGCAATGGTGGTGGTGGACTGACTGTCCAAGAGGTTCTGACCGTCCGTCCGAAAGAGAGGGAACAACGACGGACGGCGATGAGATTGTAGAAAACGCCGACGACGCACGAGATTTCTTGAGCACTCACTGGGTGTCAGTGAAATTTTTGGACTCAGTCTCAAACGCGAGAACCTTGGAATGGAGCCTAAATTCACAGTGATCCACGACGGCGTCTTTTTCGTCTGAACCAGTGTCCTTTACGATTATTTGAAGCCTAGCCAAAAAGATAGGCTCGTGCCATAATTAGGGTTCAGCAATGCCCATCAGATCCTTAGCTATCCCAGGTTCACTGTGACGTGGTGGTGGCGGTGTTGGTGGTGTTGGTGGTGGACCAGGGGAGGAAAAGGAGGAAGAGGTGGAAATGTTAGTGAACAAGGTGCTTTTAGTGGAGGACAGGGGGAGGAGGAATCAAAAATATACGACCGAACCATGTGCCATATAACATAAAACAACAACAACAACAACTTCGTCTACTACTACAACATCTACCACTACTAGTCAGTCACTCATACATTCGCTCATTACTACTCACTTACTCAATCAAACAATCAAACAGATTACAAGAACTACCTACCTACCTACCAATCTACCAACCAACCAACCAACCAACCAAACAAGCTCTACCATTCCTCAAGCCTTACCCCAGAGAGCATGCAATTTCAAACGACAGACCATGACTTCAGATCGAGACTCGGGCCTGGATCAGGAGGAGGAGGAGGATTGCTGGCCAACGGAATGATGGGCTCCAATGTCATGCCTCCTACCTCGAATCATCTTGATCAAGAGGAGGGCTCTTCCGAGGACATTTGGGACTTGGATAGCCACACGGTGAAACGGTACAGTGTCATACCCACCACGCCACACTTTGAGTATGGCAATGGGGCTTCCATAGGGGGAATGTTAGGTGATCATGGAAAGGCTGGCGAAGGACCTCTGATTTGGTCGGATGACGACCGATGTAGTGGGGGTCATATTAATAGTGTTAGTGACCTTCACCGCTCGCGATTTCGTCCCAGTTATGCCAATTATGGAAGTCCACAACAACAGCCCCACCCCCAGCAACCGTCTCTCCATCACGGGCACGAGCATGCGCCTTCGTCGTTGTATGCTCCTTCCCATTACAACGCCGCAAGTAACCCAGTAGCTTCCGTACCGTCGCCCTCCACTCCCAAGTGGCAATCGTCTGGGGCACCTGTGTCTGACAAAGAGGAAACCAAGAAATCAAAATCATATCAGTGCAATGCTTGTGACAAGTGGTTCACTAGCTCTGGTCATCTGAAGCGACATTACAATACTACCTTGCACAAAAATGCCATGCGCCACAGGGCGCAATCTCATACCAGTGCGGAGGGTGTATCCCCGTCGTTAAGTAATTACTCGACCGCCACGAACAATTCAATGTCTCCACACTGTTTTGACGAACACAGTATTAATAATCAGAAGAGTTTCGATTGTACTCCTACCTCGCTCCACAATAACAGCAGCCACTTCAATCCTTCGCACGATCTACTTCATACCTCAGTTACGTCACCGAATGTTCCTATTAGCCCCTCTTCGTCATCACCCAGTTCGAACCCGGCAACTCCCACAACCGGGAATGCCACTTCCAATGCCGTAACCCCATCCTCTGTGGGTTCTAATCACATGGGGCCTGATAATGGAAGTGGCAATGTGCAATCCACGCACCTAGACGGAGGAGAAAACGCCTCGAATTTCTTCTTTGACCGCAGCAATAGCAACGAACCACAACAGCAACAACCACAACAACAGCAACAGCAGCAGCAACAACAACAACCACAACAACAGCAACCCACCATGCAAGACTTGACCTTCTCGCAGCAAGTTCACATGAGTACAAAGCTAGCTGCGAGCCGATGCAACTCTACCAACTCGTCATTAGCCACCGAATATAATCAAAATATGAAAGTGCAAATGAACTCTCAAACCTCCCACCCCTGTATATACACTCCCCCTCCATCCAGACCCTTGTCCAATATGAATCTAAATCAGCAGCAGCAGCAGCAACAACAACAAAACAATAATTCCTCCTCTCAATCTTATCTAAGTGCCAGCCCCTCACCCCAAGTGAGCGGGTTGTACTCCTTAGATCCTTACCACCATTCTGTCAACACAAACCAGCAACAACAACAGCAAGCCCTTCACCTGCAGCAGCAACAACAACAACAACATAACTCTACAGGAGAGAGCTCTTCGAATCTTCAGTCCCTCCAGACGAGAACCGATGCCCTACATTCAAGCCATCATCAGTCCTGTCCACCCAACAGTTATTCAGAAAATATGCTCTCAGCCCCATCGGACATGTATCACGTGCAATACGGAAGTTATGACTATGGTAACATGGACGAGTATAACTCGACCGCCGTGTACGGCATCAATGCTGGTAATGGCACGGGATATGGTGGTGCTCAATTAGGTTTGAATCCAGGATTTACGGGGAACATTGACGACGATTATGCTCTGATGGATAAACTCAACCCGCAACAAAAGACTCTCGATGTGAAACCGGCCATGTCCGGGCAGGAATCTGCATCGCATGGGAGTCCGTCGTCAAATGACGCAGGACTAGGAGAGTACAAGTGCAATGACTGCAACAAAGTGTTTACGAGAATCTGCTATCTGAAGCAGCATAATAAGAGCTTCCATAATGGAGAGAAACCGTACAAGTGCGGCCAATGTGGCAAGAGATTTCCGGTGGAAATGCTTTACCAGGTAAAAAATCTGCTTGCAATAAAATGGCTAGGTTTTTCATCTCAATTTTGAAGAGCAAAAAGGGATACCTTCTTTGGGTGTTTATACCAATCTTTAAAACCATCGTCAGATATCCAATCTAAAGCAGATTAGAGTTCTTTAAAGCACCTTCCAAAACGAGTTATGCCCCCACAAAGAAGCCGGTGATAAGTGTTTTGATTTGAAGCTAATCGTGGATGATCTGATTTCAGGAACACCTGGCAAAGCATGCAGGGGACAAACCCTACAAATGTGATGTTTGTCCGAAGCAATTCAACCACAAGACAGATCTCAGGCGACATATGTGCTTGCACACTGGAGAAAAGCCCTTTTCTTGCGATGTTTGCGGAAAAGGGTTCATCAGAGAAGATCGCATGATAAAACATTCAGATACGCATAAAAAGAAGCAACCGTTGATGATTCAGTAATTGAGATCTTGTTGACATATTGACTAAAATAATTGAAACTGAGCTTAATAAAACAAGTTACGAGTTAATCAATGCGAGCTGATAAGATTCTGGAGTTGTCACCTTTGAGACAAATCATAAAGCGTGATGAGCGGAACCTTATAGATTGAATTAATTGGTTGTGTTTAAATACCAAAGCTACTACAAGAAAATTAGAGATAAGTGTTGCGCCACGGTCTCCCTGATAACTCCCGATCATGGACACGTTCACTTCTTAGATAAATAGCCATTCATACAGACAATAAACCAGTAGTAGTTCAGTCTCTTATCTAGATCTAACTCTCTCATAGCTAGTATATGTTGAGATCCCTACACTTGTGACATCACTGAAGTATGAAGTGCAAATTAATGATCTCTTTTATACCTCCATTTCGTTCGACGATCGCTTTTGTTTTGCGAACGAATTCGTACGTTTTGTTTTTTTCTGAGATCTGTGGGTGTAAAGCAGAAACGATTTTTCTACGATTCGTAAGCGCACCTTAGGTACTAGAATAACACTTGCTTTTTAGCAAGAAGCTTAAACTTAACTTGGTCAAACTGACATCTTTCAAGGAACGTCCATATATTCTTAATAGACAATAATTTAGCACATTGTTTTTTCAAACGAATTTTGTTTGACCATGAGAAGATACTTAAGATCATACTGCGAGTGGTAAAACAGGGCCTTTGGTTGTGCTGAATTGGTCAACCCATTTTGGTACATTCAAGTCATTTCAATTTTTGCGTGTATTTGATAAGTCTAGGTCCCTGGAAATGATCGCCATTTTACATTTTTTAGGTACCTCTGCTTGCACCTGGTTGATGAAATGGTCAGTTTATCGGGTAGAAAACGAGACATACAGTATAAAATCATAGTGTTAGGAAGAAGCATTTTACGTATACCTATACGTATTGCCAATTCCATTTTTCAAAATCGAGCTCACTTTGCACGTCACAAGCCCTAAAACTCACAACTTCTTGTTGATTTGAAGCCACAACTTCAGAAAAATAACACTGCACTTCGAATTCTTTTTGTGTCTAAATATCAACCATTGCTCCAAATGTTTGATTAGAAAAAGGCTAAAGCAAATAGACAAGACTTCAAGCTTGAAATAAAAACTGTTGAATTGAAGACAGAATGAGTAACCTCAGTTGGAAAACTTTGATAAGAAGGCTCCTGAAGAATTGGCGCCCTTTTTAGGCCGTCTGAATTAGGGTGGAGGCGGCAATGGAACATAATCCGGCCAAGTCGAATATTCAATTCGCATTACTTTTGCCATTACGCCTTTCACTCTTGCAGAAACATGTTAATTCAGAAAAAGACTATTCTGATGCCCAAAAATTCCTGTGGTCCATTGACCTTGCTTAATACAGGTTGAAGTGATTGGAATCTAATTATTCTTAGAAAAGATGTTGGGGGTCAAATCACCGTGATAGCCTCATTTACAGTGATTGGCAGAATTACCAACCGTTAATTGTGGTAATGAAGAAAAAGCTAATCAGAGTTTCAAGACAACAAACATGCATTGCTGTTCCTTTAACAAGGAGGAATTAGGACAAACTCCGATGCCATTGCTAAAGTAGAGATTAAGCTTCCAAGATTTAAGTTTATTTTGGAAACTAATTCCATCGGTGAACAAGACGTAAACCAATGACAAATTAGTATTTAAATTTTCATTCAGGGCATACGACTTCGTTTGTCAACCCTAAACATCAAGCGCTTACCTTCAACTCCTTAACCAAGCGAATTAAAACATGTTGAACTAAACATTTTGAGGGATGGGGCAAACCTCGAAAAGATGCATACCGAAGAAAGCACACCAGTTTAAAGATAAACTAAGCCTTATTGTTGGCGCCGGTATTTAAAAAAATCTCTTAAATCGGTTTGGCTTTGGTGATAATCACTGATGGAAAGCGTTAAATATTTTTCTCTTTTGTGGGTTGCGGATTTTTTATTACCGCTACAAGGAATGGGATTCCCTGTTAAAAAGTTGATCATTACCTGTACTACCGGTGCATAAAATTTAAAATTAACATATATATTATATTTGGTCTACCAACGAATAACTGTTGGCAGATCTGCACAACCCTTTGATAATTGGTTGATCAGGAATAGTATTTAAAAAAATTGTCCAATCCTGCCTTAAGTGATGTTAGAGCATTAGCTCCATCATATTTCCGACGAAGACTAATGGGCAAAAGGTTGAAAAATGAAGGACCCCGATAAAGAAGAGAGGAGGACTTCATTGTTCGAACTAGCCTCGATTCCTTGGGATTTTGAGGTGCTCTCAGAGCAAAAGTAAAACCTCTACGGTCGCTACAGCTGACCTCAAATCCTGGGTTGGGACAGAGCCTATGAATGCTTTTGAAAACATCCAGTATCAGATACCTTTCATACCTTCTCTGAATATTGTACAGCCCTAACTTCTGGAGCCTCTCCCAATACGAGAGCTCTCTCATTCCTGTGATGTTCCGAGTAGTGATGGACCGAAAGTGCTTTCGGACGAAATTTCGGTTTCGGTTTCGGTTATGCCTACCGAAAGCAGACATGCACTGCAAAGGATTGAGTTTGTCAACAAAACCGAAAAAAAAAATTCGTCCAAAAACCTCTGAAATTTAAGTTTCCCGATTTTTCAAAATTTGCGACTCTCCAACATCCAGCAATTTAATCTTAAGGTGAATTTTGCAATTAAACAATTTTGTAGCCAGCTGCCTTCGGTTTCGGTTTTGGTTAAGCCCTCTTTCGGCCGAAACTATCGGTTTCGGTTATGAGCTCTTTCGGTCCATCACTACTTCCTAGTGAAGCATCTTTGGACCTGCTCGACCTTTTGCAAACCTGCCGAACTCATTGGAGCCCAAATGGATGAGGCATATTCAAGATGAGGCAGAACAATCGACTTGTTCAGAGTTAGCATCGTAATACTATCTCTGGACTTGAAAGTGCGATAGATACAGCCACACGTTTGAAATACCTTCCCCACTTTTAACCGGATATGCTCATCGAATTTCCCATCATCTTGGATGACAACTCCAAAATCCTTCATAGACAATATCACAACCTCAGTTGTCTTTGAGCGCAACATCTAATTTTGACGCCCCATACGTCGTTGTGCGGAATTTCATCCCGTTCAATGCCATATTACTCTGGCCAACCCAAGGGTAGACTTTCTCCAAGTCCTCAACTAAACATTTTGAGTCCCGACCATTCCTTCCATGGTCGGAACTAATTTTGTGTCACCGGCATATGAAGAAATACTGGCTTTCGTTCTAAACTTCTGGAGAGGAGCAATAAAGAGAATAAACAGGAGCGGACCTAAAATTGAACCTTGTGGAACAACTGACTTGACATCATACATGCCACTAAATGATCCTTCAACCTTGAAGGTCGGAGACCTTCCTAATAAAGTAGGAGAATACAGGGGCAAGAATTTGTGAGCACTTCATCAGAAACTGAGATGTCACACCATTGGGTCCAGGAGAACTCGAGAGCTCTTGATGGTCTCAAAAGCATCTTGATCTGTGATTACTACACGTAGATCCTCCAATCGATTATCTTGACTATCAATGCCAGCCTCATAAACAACATTACTAGTGTCATGGCCTGCTCTGCCTACCCTTTTTGGAATAAAATATCCACTTGAGAACTGATATCTAAGCATATTGGCTATAGCTTCATCATCATTGACTGTTTTACCATCAACCTCAAATGGTCTTCCTGGATGCTTCATTTTTCTCTTTATATTTGCAAAGGAGAAAAATGCCGTTGGATTAGTCTTAACCTCCTGAGTAACTCTACTTTCCTTCTCTAACTGATCGGAATCAATGGAGGCCCTAATCTTTGATTGGAACACATCCAATTTGCTTTGGAGTCTGGCTACAACAAATGGATTTGAAGTACGTCGAAGTCTACTGTATTTGAAATCTGACAACTCCTTTTGAACAATTTCTTTCTAACCTTTGGAATTCTAGACAATGGCCCACCTTTTGGCACCGTTTCTGGAATACACGGAGACAAACAAACCTCCTGAAAAATGGAAATCAGCCTATTTATGGCATCATCTATGGATGGTTCCTGCTTCTGAATGGAGATCAAGTCCAACTCTTCCAATCTTTCAACAATAAGAGGCCAATGTTCCTCTTTGAATTTGAACTTCGCCAGACCCACCTTTTGAGCAGGTTCAACTCTAGAGCTCGCCGGCTTTTGAGTAATGGTCGACCCTATTACCTACCCTATTAATGCTTAATTTTTGTCTGAGGGACAAACTATGGTTGAGTTATTGCAGACCAATATTTCCCTATTTTCTAAAATGAATGAATTCCAAGTATCTTAGATGGCAGGTGCTTTCAACGAAGTAAGAAGGTTTTTTTATGTTAGGGCTAATGGATTCGATCCCTGATCTCCTATGTACAGCAGATCTTCCCCGGTCTACTGACTACTTTTTGTGCCCCAAATTTTTATCAGTCTAGAACGCAACAAAATTACATTTAGTTTAACTTTGTTAAAAATAAAGATGAAGAGGTGAGGCTGCAGTTATCAATTTAGAACACACTGACGGACTTTAGATCGAACTACCATGTTGTTTCAAGCACATGTGTTTCCAAGCAAATTTATCCGCAGTAGATGTGGTCAAGCAGTAACAATGGCTCAAAAGCGAAATTGATCTTATGAAAGCTGTAGAAGCTAATCATATTAGAATAGGTTTTGGTCTTGCTAGAGTTAAAATGAAAAGAGTGACCATTTGCGTTGTTGCTCAACCGGCAAAAATTTTTGCGACAGAAGTTTCAGGAAAGGTTAAAGCGTTGGTCTCAAAGCAAAGGACAAAACTGTTGTGAGGTTGTGTGACTCTGTCATGCTAATTTTCGCCAGTTTTTGCCTCCTTGAACTTCAAGAAAAAAAATCACAAGTTGAACGTTGAAATTGAGTTTTTCGTGCATCTACCTGAATACAGACTATTTTCTAACTTTATTCATTAATACCAGCTTCAGAGCAAAATAGACAAATAGAATGATTCTTTTGGAGAGCGTGGCTTTGTGTTCGTTGAAAAATGACCCTGGTGGTCAAAAACAGTGGCTTTACTTTATATTCTTGCAAAATGATAAATACCGTGGTTCCAAACGGTTGGTTTGTCATGGTTTTAACCATGGGACTTTGAAATGAAAATTTGTTAAGTGATAATGAGAGAACATAAGAAATCTGCACTAAAACAGATTACTTTTAAAGAAATCGTATCAAGAATGCTTCCTTTCCAAGACAAAAGCGGCAATTTTCAATGCCGCAACTTATTTGCATGAGTATTGAGAGGATTTTCATTTATTCCTGTTTGGCCAATTCTAGCCCCTTTTGATGTTTATGTCATCCCAAGTTTTATGTTTTAAAAGTAATTCAAGCTCACCCAAAAACATTTCAAGGATGGATTGTATGCATTCTTATTGCGCAAACAACTGAAATTCCGGTTTCCCCAACCAAGACCAGATTTTTTGCATTACCTGTTTCTTATACCAGGTGTTGCAAAAGAAACGGAACGCCTAACTATGTATATTGTCAGTAACTCGTGGTTAAAACCATATATGAACCTCACCTTCATTGCCCATGATTGGTCAAATACTTGGCCTGCAGAGTCAGAAAAAGCCATTTGCCCAAGTTCAATATTTAAGCGACGACATTTTTCCCGTGAAGGGTCAGGTCTGAAAAATAGCGTTCGTGACTTCGTTTTTTCACTCTCTTGCGAAATTTGGCTAAAATCGAAAACAAGGCGTATAAAGAGAATAAACCATATTGATCTTAAGAATTGTTAACTGACGCATCCTCTTGGGCTTTATACATTTTTCTGAGATAAACCATTTCCGAGTTACGGACATGGTTTCCTGTTCAGCTTTTTATTGAATCACCCGGTAATCATACTTGTGATGGACTACCCCCTAAAATAAAATAAATAAAAGTCTTCAAAAGGTATTGCGATTTATTTCTAATAGTTATGGCACAAGACACTTGATTACTGTTGAGTGTTACACATAATGCGGGTTATGTTGAGAGTCATAATGAATTATTCTTGTAAATAGTTGACAAGGAAAAGTTAATTGAAGTCCATGTAGATCAGCTAATCCTCATTGGTGGACACACCATCGTAACCATTAGAGAATCGAGGCTTCAACTCCCAATCTTGCCGGTTTTGCCAATTTGGTGATCCCAGGATTTGGAACAAGCTCACCATGCACAGCCAAAGGTAAACAGCAATTGCGATTTCGATTAGAGCAATGAAAAACAGTAATACGGATATGACTTGAATTCCAACCAGATAGAGCGACATACACATTCCGATGAAATAGGCCACAAGTAGAGCAATAGTGCACACAATCCAAGGCAAAAGGAACCATTTCTTAGCCTTGTAAACGCCGTAGATTAGAAGGCCGCTGCATATGGCATAGATGATCAAGACAATAAGAGATGCGATAAAGAATATCAACATAGCCTTGAATGAAGAAGGACCAGATTGGAGCAGATGCCCGTACTATGATTTTACTAAGGCACTTACCATGGCCAACCATTGGACTTGTTGATTATCCTCAGGGGGAAAGTTCTCATCTCTACCATTGGATGCATCCTTGACAATCTCCCAGAATCGGAAACTTCGATCCGTGGCTGAGTTTTCGTCGTCACTTTGTGACACCTCTTGGACCAGATGTGTGATCACTCGGGCAAAGAACAGCCGATAGATGAGTAGGAGGGTCATGGGCACGAGGGATGAGATAGACAGGATCAGTGTCATCACCCCCATCATGATGCCACCAACCCTTAGATTCACGCAACAACAACATCTTCGCAAAAACGCCATGATTTTTCCAAAATCTGATTTCCCCCGACTTGGACGGATGCCAAGTGATGTGAAGCTCAAACCTAAAAGTCACTTGCAAGTAGATTGGCAGCGTTGACGGCTGTTTCAGGTGTGTGAGTCAGTCAGGGATGGCGAGTGTGTACGGATTTACGAAGTGGTGTGTGTCGCAGACCTCAAGAAGGATGGGCCCAAGTGCCTCTAGTACATGCAGTCAGTCATTCCCTCCTTCCACCATCTCACCTGCTACAGAACTCTTCCTCCTCATCTCGTTCTTTTTCTTCATCGGCAAGTGTTCTGTGATATTTGGGCATGCATCAACAACACTTTTGGTTTGGCCTGATCGGCCCTGGGACTTGGAAACGATTCCAAGATGAGAAAAGCCAATGGTAAAGAACGAAGCAATTTCTGGTGTACGATTGCAATTGCGAAAGTTTTTTGCATAGTCAAGATAAGTCACCAGAAGATGCTCCTGCAACTGTCTAAGTCTTATGTCAAGCACGGTTTCATGTCAGATGGCACAAAAATTGTGTATGCAAATACATATTGCATTGGACATATGAACCTTTGGGAAGTTCAAATCAGTTAAAGTCTGTAGAAATGAATGAACATTCAAAAGAAGAAGGTCATTAAAAAGGATTGTGGAACAATTACAAAACGAATCAACTCGATTCTCTAAGATACGACTAATCGAGAGGTTGAAGATGTTGGTTTGTAAATTCCGTTAGAATTAATGAGAAAAGACGGGGCGTCAAGAAGGGGCTGGTCTACCTATATAACTTAAAAGATGTTTAGCCCGTTGTACTCTGACATCGTATTACTAGTAAAACATGCCTCGTTAATGTCTGTTTATGGAAAACCCATTTGAGATTGGAAAAATGTCAACCTGTTTGTGATGAAGTAACAATGGAATGGTTTTTTGAATGGGAAGATTGTTTATTTAAAAAGAAACCTACAATGGCCGTTTTCAAAATTGCATTGCTTAAGAGGCTTCTAGCCAATGATTGTTTTCAAAAACAAAGCAACGTTTCAAAGTTGTTCCATTCATCTTGAAATCGACCCAGAGACCAGTTTAGTCTGACTTGAACCCCAATTCAAGGTGAGTAATCATGTGTTTATCTCGTCAGACCGTTCTTTGAAGGAGTTTGAGCCTCTCTGACGTAACAGGAACCAGAAGTCCTATTTCTTGACATTTTTGCCGCCACCCAACTAAATATGAACTCAGCTTGAACTTGGAAATACCCACTTTTTGCGCAAGCACCTCCCCCTACACGTGTGCTGCTTGCCAATAGATGTAATTTACCGTGCTCTTATCAATATCCGGGATGTTTCCTAGGGGCAACATGTCATCGGAATCTCACAGTGAGAACTTGATTGAGCCAAATGGGTGGGCAACCAAGACGTCCTAAAAGAGAGACTGAGACTCGGTTCCCTACCCTACCTCCTTACGTATGTATGTACGTACGTAGCCACGGACGACCGTACTACGAAACCTCTTGACGGACTCGGTTCCCTCACCACACCACTAAGCGCGTGAGCGATCCATCGGACGAACTAAAGATCGAACGAGCCTGAGGTAAGCAACGGCCAAAGCGCCTTTGAAATACGTTGGTTGATCGCGGAGAAGTCTTATAATCGGACTTGGTGCCGTAACAGGATCTTGTCCTCGCGCAACGCATCGCTTCTTGGTTGGCTGGTTCGTCCTAATGTAGAACAGGTAAACGTGCCACAGAAGACGGAACAGAAGACGAAGACGAAATATCTAGATGAAGTAGCCTACCAACTGGATGGTAATATTCCAGGACCTAGACCAGCACCATCGCTACTTCTACTTCTACTACTACTCGTACCACTACTACCATCCCGACTTCTACTTCTACTATCTGCTCCTCCACCATAACCATCATCATCATCCATTGTCGTCAATTCTTCCTCAGCTGTTGCTTTGCGTCCTTCAAGATTTTCAAGACAAGGTCAGAGGTGCGGGTCTGTGGTCCTAAATTATGTGCGATAAGTGAGAGCTGAGGAACATCTTCTTCTTTGTTTTTTATTTCCCAAAATCAACATCACCCTTAAATAACATGTGCACTCAAAACTTTGTGGACAAGTTCATGCGAAATGTGTTCTCGTGGCTTGGGAGACAAGTGGGTCAAAGACCAGTGCCATTCATTGTTGTGCCGCTCCTCCTGACGGCGTCCTCGTTCCTGGGGTTCTATTATGCCAAACATGCCTCAGATCCCGAGTTCTTATTTCTTCCCATCAATGGAGAGGCCAAATATGAAAGGGCTGTCACAGAGTCCTTTTTCCCGACCAATTACTCTGCTTTTGATCCGGGACGAATCACTAGAAACGGGCGATTTGGCAGACTCCTAATCACCGCCCAAGACAATCAGACCTTGTTAAGAGATGATATGTTTCGTGAGATGCTCATCTTGGACGAGATTGTGCGAAACATGACTTTCTCTTACGAAAATGAAACTTGGAGGTACGCAGATGTCTGTGCTAAAAATGACGGCCAATGTTGGAAGAACGACATTCTCTTGCCCGCATCTGTAATGGCTGAAGTGGAAAACAAGACGGCTTTCCTCACTTATCCCATTTGGTTCAGTCCATTAACTTTTGATCGCGTCATTTTCCCATTTTTCGCGGGAGGGATCCAAGTTTCTGAGACCCATACTATCGACAGTATCTATGTCGTCAGCTTGAATTACTTCCTAAAATCTGGCACCAAGGAGGACATGAATAGGTAAGCAAAGTGCAAAGTGATCCATTCTGTAAGCAAAAAAGAACGTTTGTATGATTTGCTTCTTCAGAGGGCAAGCTTGGGAACGAGCCTTTTTGGATTTGGTTGGTTCCGTGCCTTTTGATCACATTAAAGTGGCACGCTTCTCATCATTGACCCTGGAAATTGAGTTGGAAAACAACACCAATTCTGTGATGCCTTACTTCTCCATCAACATTGCTATCATGGTAATCTTTTGCGTGGTCACTTGCATGATGTCGGATTGGGTGCGTTCAAAGCCATATCTTGGCCTCATTGGAGTGGTTTCGGCTTTACTGGGATCCATCACTGCCTTCGGTTTGGTCATGCTTACAGGAGTACCTTTCATTGGTATCAACTTGGCAGCTCCTTTTCTTATGTTGGGTAAGAATAACCCGCCATTTCATACATAATGACGTCTTCTGTTAACTTCGAACACAGAGATTGTAAACCTCCTTGCCCATTTCCAGTGATAAATAATTAGCCTCTTTTCCTTCCCGCTCGAAGGCATTGGTATTGATGACACCTTCGTTTTCCTGAGTGCTTGGCGGAGAACCAACCCTTTGGATGATGTTCCCAAGCGAATGTCTAATTGCTTTGAAGACTCGGCGGTGTCCATCACCATCACGTCATTGACTGATATGTTGAGTTTCTTTGTTGGAGTGATAACCCCTTTTCCCAGCGTCAAAATCTTCTGCATTTACACGGGTATTTATTCGCTTTGAACATATAATTCACACTTGCTTGAGTTATACCCTTTGATATTTTTAGGTGCTGCCGTGGGGTTCACTTATTTGTTCCACATATTCTTCTTCGGAGCGTGTCTCGCAATCTCTGGTTATGCAGAGGACAAAAATCGTCATGCGTTCACTTGTTTAACGGTACTTCCAAAATCGCTCTCAGGTATGGTAGTGAAAAACAATCATTGCAACTTCGATTAGCTCCCATGGAGAGCTGTCATCAACTCTCTCATATAATTATTTGACTGATAATTGTTTCCCTTCTATGTCTTCAGGCGACCGTTCCTATATTTATCGGCTGTTTTGCAGTGGCGGTATTAATCGCCAAGACCCCGGAAATCGAGAGGATCATGCCACATTTGACATTATGGAATTTTTCCGAGGTCCTTTCTCCCGGTTTTTGCTCAATCGTTATGCTCGAATCATGATCCTTTTGACGTTTTTCGTTTACGTGGCAGTAGCTCTTTATGGCGTTTCCAATCTAAAAGAAGGTTTAGAGAGGAAGAATTTGGCTAGACTCGATTCGTATTCTTTGGATTTCTACACGCTTGAAGATACTTATTTCCGCGATTACCCATATCGAGTCAGCGTAAGAGACAAACTTAAGAAAATTTTATGCAATAACGATGCAAACCAATGGTTTTAAATTCAATTACAGGTGGTCTTTTCTGGCAAACTCAATTACTCTGATCCATTGGTTCAACTGGATGTTGAAGAAATCATGCAGAGATTGGAAAATACGACCTTCATCGATCCAATATATTCGGAGAGTTGGCTCAGAGATTTCCTTGATTATGTCAAACGAAACGAAGACTATGATCCCATTGACATCTCAACTGAGGAGCAATTTGTTGACGCATTAATGAACGTGCGTTTTAGTGCGAAGATTTAAATTGGTTCCTAGAGCATGAAAGAACTTTGGAGTTTTTTTGCATCTTTTCAGATTTATTTGGGAACACCCTTTAACCCTTACCTCAATGATGTACATTTGGACGACGATGGAAATGTGGACGGAGCAAGATTTCTCATTCAAGGGAAAAACATCAAAAACGCTGTGGACGAGAAGATATTCGTCCAAGAGCTTC
Organism: Tigriopus japonicus; assembly: GCA_010645155.1. Lineage (NCBI taxonomy): Eukaryota > Metazoa > Arthropoda > Copepoda > Harpacticoida > Harpacticidae > Tigriopus > Tigriopus japonicus. The sequence goes on from CM021317.1 coordinate 5,657,845, forward strand.
GAGACGTTTGTAAATCCACGAGCTACAATGTTTCAACTTACCATCCTTACTTCATGTATTTTGACCAGGTGCGAACGAATTCGAAATGGTCCTAAGACACATTTACTAATTATCCTTGTATTATATTGCAGTTTCTTTTGGTGCTCCCCATGACCATTCAATGTGTAACTGTGGCAGCTGTGATAATGATGATCATTGCCCTAGTGTTCATTCCAAAACCAGTGTGCGCACTTTGGGTGGCTTTCTCGATTGTCTCCATCGAAATTGGCGTGATTGGCTTCATGACCTTGTGGGGTGTGACTCTGGATTCCATCTCGATGATCAACTTAATCATGTGTATTGGCTTCTCGGTGGACTTTTCGGCCCACATTTCGTACCATTTCATGGCCAAAGCTAACCTGGATCCGGCCGATCGAGTGGCCGATAGTATGCATGCCTTGGGCTTACCCATCACGCAGGGAGCCATCTCTACCATTTTGGGCGTGGTTGGGCTTGTCATGGCCCCTAGTTACATTTTCATTATCTTCTTCAAAATGGTGTTCCTGGTGATATTCCTGGGAGCGCTTCACGGTCTTTTCCTCTTGCCCGTGTTGTTGACCACTTTTGGAGCAAACGCAAGTAATAACAGTGAAACCAAAAAGCTCAATGAGATGAATTGTCAGGTCAACAGAGCCTATACGAGCGAGTGACAAGACAAAGAATGACTAACAAACACCTATGCGCATTTAGAGTTTAACCACTTTTGTATTGTATTATATCTGTATGTGATCCTTGTTTGAACATGTTTCATTTGAAATCAATTGTTACCTTTGACGAGATTAGTATTTTGCTGAATTAACGTTGTCCAACATTTATCAGAAGGTTTAGTATTTCAAGTAATAATTTAACTTTATCGTCTCGTTTCGTCATCACTTACCGTTGAAGTTTAGGGTACTTTTGTCGAGTTCCTAATTCATAACAACCCTGCATTCTACGACCCATTTCTCCTACCGGAAGAGGGTTTGATCTATGTAATGCATGATGAAATCCAAAGCTCTTCTACTTTTATGCTAAGTATGGTATTGACACCATAGAAATATAAATCTGTTAAGCGACATCAGAAGAATGTTTGTTTCCTGATATTGATATTTGTAGGTCCATGTCTCTGTCTTCTACTAAACAACTAGGGTCTAAGGGATCCACTTTGAATTTTGTGTTTTGATCTTGAATCTGAATTGAGTGAGTTTTGCAAAGGTCAATTTCACTAGATAAAATGGAACATTCTAGATGCAAATTTAAAAAAAGAAGGGATATGCAACCTAAAAGAGTCAGTTAACGTTTTAAGAACTCTGGACGAAAGCCAAATGGCCTCACAGACGCAACACTAAAAGGCCCAAGAGATAAAACGCAAAAACACCTAACAACCAATTGTTTTATTATTATAAAAGAAACAGGGAAGTCACTAATTAAATTATACATAGGTGAGCTAATAAGTGGGCTGATTGTTTTTCTCAGGAATGGACCTCCTCCTCTTCTTCTTGGTCGGTCTGACCACTGCCAAAGTTAGAAGCGCCGCGTTAGAGTTGATAGCTGCAGCCGTGTATAACGAGGCTAAGCCCGCCAATGGGGCCAAAAAGATCAAAGGGGCCAAAAAGTCCAAATTTCCACCGCCTCCTCCTCCACCTCCACCACCATATCCACCACCATGTCCACCCCCACCATCTCTTCGAGATCGGCTAAGAGCAGTTTCTTCCGTATTCACATGAGTGGCAAAGACAAATAAAACCACAAAAATCCACAAATAGGACATTCTTGGGGGATTTCCCAGGACCATTTGTTGAATCCGTTCACCACTGTTTGCAGACTAAAGTTTCAGACTTTTGAAATCTTGTGGAGATGAGCAAAAGGTACAGAAAGTAGGCCATACATGGCGATGTGAACTCTCTCCTGGTGTGTCTTTCCCGGTTTCTCTCCGCTTCCTCGGACTTCACCTCTCTGACACCCACTTTAACCGCGCTTTGAGGGTCTAAATTCTTCAGGTCACATTGTGGCACATCGTCGTCCACCTATTCCACTAGCTCGCCAAGCAACCAACGAAACATGCCTGTCGAAAGTTCAAGGAATCAGTCTACGTTCACTACATCCATCAGCAGAAGGCAGGTTTACCAAGATTGGGAGAATCAATATGAGCCCACTCGATTTGGAAATACGTTTTTTCTACTCAATCAAGTGTTGAGGACTTACATATGTAACATAGGAAAAAGATTCGCCTAATCTGCTTGAAAGCATTGTCAAGTTCTCTAAATTGATATCACGTCTTTGGCAAACGATTAATTGACAAGAGAGAACCATCGGTAATTAAGACATCATTAATGAACCGTCAATGAGATTGACCATGGACGCCTTGAAATCAGCAAAATGAATCGAAGATCGTCGCAGAAAAGCCTAATTTAAGAAGTCTGAAGTGTGGCCAAAACAATATAAGAGACACAATTTGGGTTGAGGTAATCAGAGCTTTTGGTTGGATCGACATGTTCAGATTGGGTTTTCTCCTCTTCTTGGCTTGTTCGAGTATATTTCAGGGTATTCTCGCCAGGTCTCCTCACGCCAATCAACTAGCCATCAGCCTTTCCAGAATGAAGCGATTTAAAGAACTTCCCGACATCAGTGGGAATAACATGTATCCCAAAGAACAACTGGATCAAGACCAGTCAGCAGAGCTATTGATCCTACCTAAAGGTAAGCAAACCATTTCCCAGGCAGTTTTTTTGTTTTAATTTCGACCAGCCTTCTTTTTTCTAGAAGTTCCAATTCTTCAGTACTTGAACGAGTTGGTCAGATGGGAGCAACTCAAAGAGCAAAAGCGGTCGAACAAACCATTAAACAGGGACACACGTGATTGGATGACAAGAATGGGATAAGATTGTTGAAAACATTGAGCAAGGGTTGCAAATTAAGTTGCATTTGTGCTGAGCCTGGATTCGTAACGTTATTGTGGTCATAGCAATTACCATTATTATTTTTTACAATTGATGCTCCATTACATTCTTCTCGATAAACATACAACGTACAGATAAATGGATGGATGAATTTGTGACATTTATTTCCGGTCAGTCTCTAGTAACGTTGACAGAACATTTTTGGAGGTAGAAAGTTGTTGTCCTAGGAGAAGTGTCTTTTTACAACGAAAATCACTTGATCGGAGAGAGAGAACTCTGGTTACATGAGCTTCATTGAAATTACACCAGAGAACTCTGGTCGATGATTTATGACTCCCTGTAGACAACCACGGAAGCCTTACAATCTTGTACACTTAAAAATGGCTCTTCTAAGAGAAGTGTGTTGTTGTGAAGATATTTTACAGAATTATATGGACTGTGGTATAAGGTAAGCCTCTCAATCACCCATATCTAAAGACTGAACGTGTTTGACCAACAATATAATCAGTCTTGAGTGTTGTAGGAGCAACCATGACCCTTGTCGTATTCAGGACGATGTCAAAACTTGGTCCAAAAATCTTCAGTCGCTCTTAAACTCCTCTTGTAAGTGTCCTAATACTCAAATTAAAGTAAACCCCACTCAATGAAACACCCCTTCCTCACACGCTTAGTATTAAGTGCTCCTTCAATCTATTTCCAGATGGACGTGCTTTATTTCGGGCGTTCTTGCAGAAAGAGTATGCGGAGGAAAATCTAGATTTCGTCCTCAAAGTCGATATTTACCGCACTTGCAGTCCGCGTAAACGAGCCAAAATGGCTTGGAAATTGTACCGCACGTTCATTGCCATTGGAGCCCCACATGAGCTTAATCTTGATATCCTGTCGCGGAAAGTGACGGACTTGGCCATGATCACCCCTCACGTGTCCACGTTTGATACGGCACAAAAGCGAATCCTCAACCTCCTTGAAAATGATGCCTACCGAAGATTTCTGATGTGGAACGTCTACCTCGACTTGGTGCATACTTACGATGTCCATCAAAAAAGCCCGGATGATGATGACGAAACGCGATTATAAATTTGTGTGAAATTTCCACGATTCCAGTTTTTGCAAAAGTTTGTTGCTCACATCCTATACAAGCCATTCTTGTTATCAAACGTTCAGGAAATAGAATAATGATGCAGCCTCTGTCTACTTGAATAATTGCCTCTTCAAATTTGCGATGCCTTTTATGTTTCGCGAACTAGTGGGAAACTGAAAACTTTGTGACGTTGGACCCGAGATTTAAATCATCTCAAGGAACACTTGAGATGATAGCTAAAATGGAGAAGGGACAACAACAAACAAAGGAAAACAACGATCTTTAAGTAATTTTTTTTTTTTTTTGAAACATTACTTGAAAGCGTTGTCAGGATTACTTGATATGATGATTGATTATATGATAATTTGGGTTGTGAAAAAATTAAACAAATAGAAACAATAGCTTTTCAATTATCTATTGTGTTAAATTTGCAAAGTATTTTTGTGTTAAATTTGACCCAATTCATTTTATTTCATTATAGTTTGTTTTGGCAGTTTGAAAATCTTTTCCCACACATATTCATGCAATATGGACAGTGTTAAAAATACAAGTGTTACTGCGTTCTTTTTAGATCATTAAAATTCATTAAAATTTAGGTTTGCCTTTTTGAAGTGTCAACAAGCGTTTAACTTTGGGTTGTCTTGAAAACCTGACTCCATTGTGCTTGTGTTGCTTTAGGTACTTCCATAAAACTCATTTGTTAAACGAATAATTTCCAGATTTGCAGTGAGTGAGCCTAAAATGTAAAGTTAGTGCTTCTATCTCCATTTCAAGTATCAGCAGATAAGAAAACAAGGTTTAGCAAACGACCTTGATCGAGAACAAGGATTTTTCAAAAGTAACTCATTTAACATGAAATTGGCATTTCCTCATAAATTTTGCCTGATAATACGACATCAAACACTTTTCAAAGTTTTTTCCTATATTCTGTCGTTGTTGTCTCTTGAGAATAGTTAAATCTACCATTGATTTGTTTCCCACAAGAAGATGGAATGAAAGAATTCGGTCACCCTAGTTGTGGGGCGGGCAACGATTCCCCACAGAGCAATGAGATAGACTGCGAACGTGATCAGAATTTATGATGCTTGAAAATATTTTTTCCAATATTTTGACATTACAAACCCATATAATAACATTGATTTCGTTTCATGTAATGATTTCAGAAGACTAGTATTGTTTTCCAAGCTATAATCCGAATTTTCCTGCCTTATTCGCCAATCATCGGGCTAGTTTCTTTGTCTTTGTTCGATTTTGGTAGCTGATTGAGAGTTCTCGTTGCTAGCTCTGTTTTCTGCTAGAGACTTCTTACTCCGCAGTTATTGGTGCTCATGCCACTACATTTGCTCCTCAGAAGTCACAATCCAAATCAGATTCCCAACCGCATCCCCCCCACCTCTCGTCTGTCATCTCTTCGCCTACTTGGTCCTAGGTCACGATGATGTGATATCCGACCACCCTCTTATCTGAGCTGTTTCTTTTGCTCCGAGTTGATTTTGATTTTTTAACATGACGATCCCCGGGTTGATTCTGGGTTTGGTTTTTTTGGTGACCTTGACGGCGTTGGTGAAGGCCGAAGTCCTGGTTTTTGAGCTTCGAACGGGCCATGAGCTGCGATCAATGCCCTCGGCCCCAGCCCAATTTGGCCGTGCCTTTCCTGATGAAGGCATTTCAGGCTGGGTCATGAAGGCTCACCCCATTGAAGCCTGTGAACCCATTCAGCCTGTAGGGGAGAGACGCCATGAGGGGTTGCAATACTTTGCCTTGATCTCCCGAAATGGATGCTCTTTTGAGACGAAGGTACGCCATGCGCAAAGGGCCAACTTCAGTGCGGCCATCGTGTTCAATCCGAATTCAGACCGAATCATACCCATGGGAGGTTCGGACGCGTCGCTCATTCCGTCACTTTTCATCGGACGTTCGGATTCGAACCTTCTGCTGCGGCATTATTTGTTCCCGGACAACCCGAATATCTACCTTTTGTTGACGGACGATGATGCCTTTGATATCAATGCCTATCTTTTGCCTTTTGCAATTGTGATTGGCGTTTGCTTCACCATAATGCTTTCCATAGTTTTGTACAAGTGCATTCAAGACCACCGAAGGAGCCGTCGTCATCGTTTGCCTCGTTCCGCCCTTAAACGCTTGCCAATCATCAAGTTTAAAACCTCTGATCCTTACGAGACTTGTTGCATCTGTTTGGAAGACTTCGAAGAAGGTGAAAAGCTACGAATCCTTCCGTGTGATCACGGATACCATTCCAAGTGTATCGATCCTTGGTTAGTCAAAAACAAGCGAATCTGTCCACAATGTCGAAAGCGGGTATTTGGTGGTGAAGATAGTGGCGAAGAGGAGACCGACGATGAGCGAGCACCTCTGCTGGCCAACGGTGCCCGCACTTTCCCCAGCTACAATCAAGGGCGATCTTACTCGACTTCGGAAGAAAATGCCTCTGTAGGTCCACGAAGGTTTGCCCAAAGGGAACCCGTTCCACCCAACTTGCTCGCGGCCGCCATGGGTCAAACCCGGGAAGTTTTCACCCACCAACAAGAAGTGATGGCGTCCATTGAGGTCCCTCTGGACGATGAACAGCGTTTACCCGGGGGCGCCCGCGGTGGTAATATTGTGGTCAATGTCGAGGAAACAACTCAGAGGCCCGGTAATCAAACATCGGAGAGTCACGATGGAGCTGGGATCAATGTTTAGATGTATTCTTTTTTTCAACCAAGTTATATTTGTCAGAATCCCTGCCGCTCCTAATGATTGTGTGAATAGAATTTCACACATCTAGAGATCTGAAGAATGTGTCACACAAAATGTGTGCGTACGTGTGTTAGGTTGAGCGATATTTTATCCCAAACACTAACATAACTATCTGAAATAATATCAGTTTCTAAAAGTCACATTCTATTTTTGTCGTTATTCACACTTCACTACCATAATTCCAAAATGGGGTAGATCGGTCACCCTAAGTTAGCACTACTCTGGTGGGAACTCTTCCCTGTAGTACGTCAGAGTGCTCGACTGTGACTGTTCCCTTCAATCAAGTAATTCACCCAACATTGCACATTTCTTAGCCAACCAAAAAGATACTCGTTCCTCACTGCCATTAACACTTCCACAATGTTATCATTTCAATTCATAAATGAATCTAGAAGACAAATCTTCCAAATGTCACCATGAAAATCAGCTGTTCTGCTAGTCACCCTGACCATCAACGACTTTAAGCTCAGTTGATGTGAGAGAGCTCAGAGAAGAAGAGGTGCCGCGAATCGATTCCAACCACAAATGGTATCTCTTTGTCGTTTACCCGTGTTTTGGCCGCATCCCTCCTAATGTGAAGTGGTGGGCAGGCATCCGACTCAATCCTACTACCATTGTCATCAAGTGTCACCATCATCCAGTCCATTTACCGCCCTGTCACTTCATAGCCCTTCAAAAACAGACCTTAACCATTGATCTGGTGAACGTTCTGCTCAAATCAGCTTTAATCTTGATTGATTCTCAAAAAGAACCGAAACCCACGTTCCTCAAGCCCGTCTCTAAACGTCTCCCGGACCTAACTCTTCTTGATATCATTTTCTACCAAGACATATCCCGCGTCCTTGCCACCGACTGAACCGCTAAGACAGAACGGAAATCGGAGAGTAACTGCTTCCAAGTGTTCGTTTTTCCTGCTCTGGCTTGTTGGTCTGGGCTTCTTCCTCTCTGAGGCGCGCTTCCATCTGCGGAAAGCTCGCCTGGCAGACTGTCTGTGGACCCTGCGTCAAAGGCAGATCGATGCTGGTTTTGTGAGCTAGTACACTCAAGGGCCGAGTCAAGATAATGGCTGCAAGTGTTCCCGTTCGGAGCCTAAACCCGCACTTGATGTGCGCTCTGTGCAGTGGATATTTCATCGATCCGGTCACTATCACAGAATGTCTTCATTCGTGTAAGTATCGTTATTCGCGGTTGGGAAGTCGAATCGAGGAGCTAGGTCGCTTGTTAATCGCCCAACGTAGAGATGAAGTCATGGTGTTGCTTTTAGAGATTGCGATAGGAAGGCTACATTGGCAAAATGTAGAGATTTTTGTCGTATTTGCAGAAAGGGATCAAATTACATTGTCCGAGCGATATTTTGATAGAATAGCTGAGCAAGAAGGCCAAAGTAAAAGCGTTTTAGAGCTCTTTTGCTTGAGCCAGTAAATCTTTCTGCAGCTTATGTGAAAGCCTTAGTTTAGATGTAGGATTACAAAGTTGTTTTGGTTGCCAGGCACATATTTGTGTTTCAAAGTTGTATTGTACAAAGTGAAACAATTGATTACTTATCACATGTGGTTTTAATACCCCCAGGGTGGAATTAGTAGCCATGTTGTATTATGGTATTGGGACACAAGTGATTGAAGTTTTGTCTTTGATCCAAAACTATATATATTTTGCGTTTTTAGCAGAAAAAAACTAAAGCTAGAGCACGCATTTTCCAATATCTTTAATCATAGTTCGAGACAAGAAATGCGAAAGCAAAAATGTCGTTAATTTTCCAACTATTATTTTTTTCTGTTTACGCGAATTTGGTTTACAATGTCCATCATGTCTTTGTGAGTGTTGCTCAGGGTTTAAAGCTGGAAAATTTCTTAAACTCGTGAAAAGTTTGATAACATTTACCGGGTATAGAAGTTGTAACGAAAGACTGCCTTAGTTTTTGTGAAATCAATTGAACAAAACAATCAGTCTTCGTACTTCAATTGTCTATTCACAAAATAAAATAAAAGTTTAACTATACCACACACAAAATGAAAAAAGGCATAGGGTTCAGAGGCTAGTTTTTTAGACGCAAAGATCGATCTCAAGATCGGACTTACAGTACTGTAGTACGATCTTGAGATCGATCTTTTGCGTCTAAAAAACTAGCCTCAGTTCTTTTGATAAATCAAAATGCGGGAAAGCAAAATGAGCTACCATGGTTAACGCCTTAGTTGTCCTCAGAGAGAAGCTTGTAACTCCTAGAGTGGTAACTTGTGAGTTACCAAGTACCATGCATATTACGTCCATGGTTGCTTTCTCCGTGTCCATTAAACTCTGAAGGGATTTCAGTTGCCATTGGATGCTCAATCCAAAGATTAAATGCACCTTTCTTTAAACAGTCTGAGGTATTCAAGGCTTGCTAATAGTTTTGGGTTAAAACCCTGTTTACAGCTCCCCCAACTAGGGATCTTTATTGTGGTGGAACAAACCATGACAGATGATCTTTCCGCAGCCACTCAAGTTTATAAGTTTCAAAGAGTGAAAGAGTAGGAGTTATTGATTTACAACTATGTATCATATTTGAGCGATTATTTAGGATTTCAAATTGATTTTGAGTTCTTCGAATTTTACGAGAATGGTGAAAAACGCGAAAAACATGTTGAATGTTGAAACGTTGTAGGGAAGATGGTGTAGCGAAGTTGACAATCGCGCGACCTCATGGATTCATGGGTTTGATCCCAGGTCTTCACCCCCACCCTATCGTTCTAGTGGATAATTCCGCCTCGAATGGCGCCTCCAGAACCCAGAATGGGCCAAAGCCAAATTTGGGATGGTTTTTTCGTTGGAACATTTTGTTTAAAAAGAAGCTACTAACGTAAATTTTAGAAACCTACGTAAAGGGTAAAGCAAAGTTTCTAAACAGATCTTTGGGGATATTTTACAAAATTTGGATCAAGTTTTGTTTAGTGTATTTGTGCTAGCAATATCGGGTGTGCTGCATACTCAGAATGAGAACCTTGTCAGCCAATAAGGTATTTTTTAAAAAATCAATTGACGGATCGAGTGAACCGTCTACTATTAACGAAAATAAGGTAAATAAATGGATTGAATGAAAAACGAACGAAAGCTCAAATTTATTTTCGCCCTGATTTTTAATGCCTTATCTCATGCCTGCCATCTTGTGCATGCTTAAACAAGGGTGGTTCAATCACTTATTGAAACCCTCACGATCTAATTCATTTTATATTTTCATAATATTAAAATTTTATAAATTTCACTCAAACCATTGTTAATTATCTTTGTGTCAGATATAGAGCATCAGAATGCATTATTGACCAATCGTGCAATCAAATCTGGTTTTAAGAACATTTTTGGTATGAAGCAAAATATTTCTGATTTCAATTGCTATATACTGATTCTACATTCTGTTCAGTAGGAAACGTATGGTTATGTTAAGAGATATCCTTGTATATATCATCCTTAAACCCAGCTTTGGCTGCATGTCGGTAGAATTAATGTAGTAAGAAGCCAAATATTCCAATCTTATTCATGGTTCATTTTTCAAGGGAAGATCATTTTTTAAGAGCTCATGAAGCAGAAGTCTAACGGTATCAAAACACCAATTTCAGAGCCAACTTGTCTTCAAAGACAAAGAATATGAAGCTGATAGGGGAGTCAAATTTCAACTGCACCTACTTTGAAATTTTATGACCCTCTACACTTTAATGTATAATGCTAGCAAGATTTGTTACTTCCTCTATAAGATGTATTCATGATGGTGATATAACTTTGCTTAATTTATAAAGATCGATTCTGGTCGTAAAAAAAGCTGCTAAAGGAATGAAAGCTTGATGGACCGATTGGAAATATGGAGAGGTCTTCCTCTCCTCCTAAGCTTGCCTTCAGTTAAACCATAAGCATGTCTGAATTCATTTTGGTGTGAAAAATTTTAGCCTGTTCCAAACTAGGTCCATTTAAGATGTCCAATTAATCTAAGATTTTTTTCTCCTTTTTTTAGTTTGCAAATCATGCATCATCAAATACTTGGACTTGAACAAAAAATGTCCAATATGTGACCTGCATATTCACAAGACCCGTCCCCTCCTCAACATAAGGTAAGTGATTTTAGTCACGAGTAGAGCAGCACGGCCAAAAAGATAACAGTAATGTTGATTACCTCCATAAAACATGATTCTCAGGGTAGCTACGTCCAGCACCCTTTAAATTGAAGTGGTAGTAAAAAGTTTGACAAAAAGGTACTTCTAAATCAAAACAACATGAAAAGTACTGATTTCTTAACTAAAAATGAAATGTATTTGATGTTTGAGATGGACCCACTTCTGGTGGAAGCTTGACCGAAGTGCAAAAATCAATTCATTATGAGCCAACCGGGTTCGATGAGTCAGCATTCATTAGACAATTGTTGCCTTTTATCTAAAAGGTTCTTTATTTCACATATCAGATTAGGCGGTAAAATTGCAATGAACTGTATTTGTGTTGCATTGAATGAAAAAATGGTTGTCACCAATTAACTCAAGAATTGAAGTTCCTTACATTAACTTTGCCGTTACAGATTGTTGAATTGAAGATTTCAAAAACCAACTTTAAATGCTGATTAGTTGTAGATGCATCACTCTATAGGCAAAGTCACGCGTAGACGGAGCATTGAAAACCTATTACATCTTTTGAAAGTTAAAAAGTTGAATCTTTTTGAACGCGTCAAGTTTTGACTTGATCAGCATCATTATTGCATTCTTTTAGAATTATGGAAGATCTTGGTGAGTTTGAAATAAATTTAACGTTGACAAATAAGTTGCAAAGAAAGGTTATAGCACAACTTGCAGGAAATGCACAAGCCGTTTTAAGGAACCAGGCGAGTGCGTAAAGAATGTGTGGCCATATTTGAAAAATAAAGATAATAATAAATGACCTCAATGACATCAAATGAAATTTCGAATTGTAATTCAGACACTTTCCATCAAATCCGATCCTTAAAAACAAACTCATTGACTGATAAATATTTACAGGGTCCGTCCGATATTTGTTCGCAACTTGGGCTACTTGTGTCACATCTAGCGATGAGAAGAAATTGACAGTTTCTTTGTTTTTTGTATATTAGTTTGGGTTTTTAAAATGTTTGTTTGGGGTAAATTTATATCATTTCCAAAAAGCAGTGTTGCAGTTTTGATTTGTTATGATTTGCCAGGATTTGTAAAACCGAGTGTCAAATGATCCTTTATGCCACAATTTTTAATGGTGTTGAAAGAATTGATTGGTACGAGAAATATATTTCATACAACTGGCACACTTGGTTTGACCTTAGAAAGTTTTGAAGACCTTTATTTACCCATGACCTTTTTCTACTTCTATGGGGCGTCACTTTTGACAACCCTGTTTTTGTGGAGATGAAAACAATCAACACCTGATTACTTCCTTTTCCGGTTTGTTTGTTTTTTATTTGTATTTGTTTGGTATGCTGTTGTCTGCTTATTCTTCCTTGATATTTGTTTGTTTTCCACCAGTAGTCAAATCCCAAAAGCAGAAATTGGACCATTTTTTTTTCATTCGTTTTTTTCCAATTAATAGACAAAAATAACTGAGATCGAAAGATGGCTTGTTCAGTATTTGCAAAAAAATCAAAGGTTTGGAATTCACGGTGGGAAGGACAAAAGGTAGATTGTTGAAGGCCCTTGGAATTCATAAGATATTTTTGTAAAGCTATAAACTGAATTGAACATCTCGGAAAGCCTACAAAGCAACTTTCAAGAGACCTGAACCTAAATAAACTATTGAATTAGCATGTCAAACCGCAAAAATATAAACAATCATTGCAACAAATCCATAAGAGTAATTTTTGGAAATATTTGCCATTCTCAATCTCAAAGGATTATCAATTTTTTCTGGTTAAGGACCTTTGTTAATATGCACAAAATTTTAAGAAAAGTCTTTCTAGGGGTAAAGAAGAGGATCCTCATACATTAAAACTTGGATCATCTTGCCAGAACGCCCTTACCGTTTACTTTAAGACTAGATTTTTATATTCATAATAGTAGTCACCTACTAATCAGACTCAGGTTTTACCTTGCACACAAACACCTTTTAACTAAGGCAAATTTGCTCATTACCAGTTCCGAATTCTTAGCGAGGTCTTTTGTTTTTTTCAAGGAGAAACGAGCAATCAATTATTTGATTGTTGCCATTCTGCTCGGAATCCACCTTTGGGACGTCATCCCAGCCTTCTAAAGTTTCGATACAAATACCAAACGCACCCTGTATGCTGAAAGTAACATTACTCGTGCTAAAATTTGTAATCTAATGTTATTCTTACCTGGGATCCGCAAAATAGGAGACTTTTTTCATGATGAAAGTAAGAAATAACACTCGACGGCATCCATATCAAAAAATGTGTGTGGCTTTTTGAAAGCACCTTTACAAACTCACCGCTTGAGTAATTCTCAAAAGACGGAAAACATATTTCACTAACTGCTATTTCATTCAAGTAAATTAAAAGAACTCCAAAGCATATTCTTGAAGAAAACATCAATCCAAATCAAAAATTTTCAAATGTTATCCCTCATGAAGGTATGAGATGGCCATTACAAGAGATATCACAACTGCCCTGTCACAAACATTTAAAGTGCTCAAATACAAAGCACCATGAAAAAAAAGATGAAGAAAACATCAATCCAAATCATCTTTTTTTCATGGTGCTTTGTATTTGAGCGCTTTAAATGTTTGTGCATTTTGAATAATAGAAGTCATGCGTTCCAAAAGTGAAAGAAGAAACGTCATCATTTCAACTACTGCATTTCTGCAAAAAGATTTGTCTGTACTGTTAATTTGCTTCTGTTCTCTGGACGTCTTGGGACTGAATGATATTTTTGTGCCTGTTCCCTCGTGGAAAGTTGTTGGAAGTGATCCATCTTGTTTATTACACCATTTTAAACTACCCAAGCTTGAAACAAAACTTAACTTTAGGCAGTTGTGATATCTCTTGTAATGGCCATCTCATACCTTCATGAGGGATAACATTTGAAAAAAACATGATCTGGAGCGTAGAATATATGAGGACATAATGTATGGATGGTCCAACCACACCTAATTTTGAAAAATTTCGAGTCCATCTCAATTTTCGTAATCGCTTCAAAGGGTATTGATCAGTCAGAGCCACAGTAATGGGTTCCGTTTGTATTTTTAGGTCGGACAAAACTCTGCAAGAAATTGTCTACAAGTTGGTACCTGGGCTACATCAAGAGGAAATGAGACGCCGACAGCTGTTCTATGAGCAACACTCAGTCCGAGGTAAGTGCGTGTCTCTTTTTCTACGATGTAATGCCACCAACCATACCACCACCACCACCAAATTGGTTGGTACACAGTGGCGGGCTTGTCTCGAGAAACATGCAGCCCGTTTTCAGCCAAATGACTTCTGCTCTATTTGGCTTCCTCGTACTTGAGACTGTGTGCTCTTAGAATTTGTTAAATTCAGGATGCCAATTGGGGACCGTGTTCAGTTCGGTAATGAAGCATTAGTGCTAAAATAGCCATGTCAAATGTAACGCGGCTTAGACTAGAGTTTTTGCACCCTTGCCCGTGTTTTCCATGAAAAATTCTCCCACGTAAAAATGAGAGTCGTAAGTCTTATGGTATTCAGTAGTTTGAGGACCAACAATCTAAATTTCAAACCCTCCCAAAATATCATCTCTCGTACTCTCGTCTTCCCTTATTCTTTTGAAGGAGGCGTCTTTCTAGAGAGAAAAAAGCGCTGCGAGACTCCGTTTTCAGTTTCTGCTCCGAATTCTCGCTTGAGTTGTTTGTGCTCAAAGAGAGAGAGAACGAGGAAAATGCGCCAGTCGACGAATGAATCATTGAATGAATTGCAAATATGGGGTTGGATACAACTTGAGCTTGCTACTGACTTGGAAGAATGTTTTGGTGTTCTAATGTTGAATGGGTACATTTTCTTTCAGATGCTAACTATCAAGCCTTTAAAGAAGAGAAAGAGAAAATGTTCTTCAGCTCATTGGATAAGATGTCTTTGTCATTTGAGTATTACGATCAAGATGTGGCCAATACACAATCTCAAAAGTAAGATACTGAAGGTTGGCTGAAGGAGCCAGAGTCCTCTTATTTCAAAGTTTTATTCCTTTATTTTTAGAGTTCGCAAGGGCACTTCGAACCGTCGATTTCTTCAATGCCCTGGCATGATGAAGATCAAACAGTTGAAAAAATTCGTCAGAATGAAATATGGGCTCTCAGAAGAGAATTTTGCCGTAAGAAGCTCATATCAGTCTTTTATGTTTACTGTTTCTGAATTTCATATCCAAACTTTACATTTTAGATTGATGTGATATACAAAAACGAACTGATACCCGAAGAATACACACTTATTGATGTAGCCTACTTGTATAATTGGAGAAAGGTAACAACAACATATTTCTTGTACCAAATATTGGTATGATTTAAATTTAATACATTTCTTTCCTTAGGAAACACCAATGCAGTTTTACTACCGAGTCTTTAAAAAGAATATAGTTCACATGCGGAAACGAAAGCGGAAACATAGTAATGCCAATGATGTCACGTTAAACAGCAAGAAGTCGAATTCGGTAATGGATAACGTTACTGTTAATAAAAATGGGACGAAGGAGGCTTCCAAGGTGAACCCCACGCCCATTTCCAGTCCGAAGAAATCAACCGAGGTCATTGAGCTTTCTATTAATGTGTCCGCCAATGACGTAAAGCAAGTCGTTTCCGAGTTGAACAACAAAGATTCCAAAGATGAGCCCTTGGAGAAGAAGCGTTCACAGTTGTCTTCTTCGGATACCAGTAATCACAACGGTGACGATCCTCATGGCAAAAATTCGAACACACTCCATACTCGAACCATTTCTACTGGAGGAAACAGTATCTTATCGACAATAGTGCAAAATTTGGCACGCAAAAAGCTCGAAGATTCCCACAACGCTACACTCAAGAACAATTCCTCTTTAGTGAGCGGCTCTCAGAGCAAGCCAAATAATAGCATCAAAGATCCCATGAGCAAATCACCATTGAGTCAGAACCATGTTGTCAATGGCACTAAGAACCCTTCTTCCACACCCTCTACGGACAAGCCTTCAATTAAGACGATTGGCATTAAAGCAGATCGCGGAGGAACGGGAAATGGCGGTGGAATCCATCATTTGAGTAAGAAAGGATTGGGCGATCGGTCTCTAATGAAGTTGGGATCAAGCAATGGCGATTCAATGGGAACCTTAATCATGAAAAGACCCATTTCGAAAGATTTCTCAGCCTCTTCAGTTGGAATGCCGACGTCAGGAATTCAAGTCAATAGCAAGGATCAACCTTCAGGCTTGAGCTTTAACACAAAAACTACTTTGACCAACGCAGCCGTGAACAAATCTACCACTCCTCAGTCTCTACCTCTAACTAGCAAACCAACTGCGTCGATTAGCAAAACTGTCATGGGCCCAACGGGGCTTCCCGTATTACAGATCACTTCTTCAGCAGCAAGATTGCCCACCAGTTTGGTGACTGTCCCTGTCAAAGCCAAAACCACGTCCCTCAAATTCTCAGTGGGCACCAAACCGACCCATTCGCCATCTATTAGCTCAAGTATGTTGGGCCGGGTATTGCCTACCAATCCGGTGGGGCACGTGGGTCCTGCTGTTAAGGAATTGATCTGGGGACAAAGCCCAACAGGATCCGTGTCTTTGGGATTGAACAAAGCCAAGATGACTCCCATGAGTAAGGCTTTGAACCAATCGCTTCGTCAGATCCCCAATCCATCCTTACTCACGAAACCCAAATCACCGGATCAGGTGCCGGTATCGAAACCAGCTTCATCTCCAGTATCATCCTCAACCACGGGAGGAACAGGAACCACAGTGACATCAACTGCAACTTCGTCACCAGCAATGATTACCTCCAATGCGAATGTTTGTGTGGGTGGGTCCCGAGTGCTTGAGGCACAAAAGTAGAGATGGACACATGGCGTTTGGAAACTAATGATTGAACGTATTTATTTTCATGCCAAATCGTACAATATAGTATGAAAATTGAATATACTTTTAAACAAAAATGTTTTATCCCGACGTCTGTTGTGAGCAATTCCGTACTCAAGATTGGAAGTTTGCTTAAAAAAACCGTTCATTCCTTGCACGAATTTAAATAAGCTAACGATGTAATACGAGTAGACTAGCTTTTGAGAGTGGCAGTTTTGTGCGATAATGCGCACGTGTAACAATACAAGAGACAAAATATTCACTAAGCAACAGTAAACGGAGTGTTTTTTATAACTGAGGCGATACTCCTGAAATTGGAGTTATGAGGACCGATTGAAATCTAAAACTTCAATGCAACACTACCAATCTCACTTCAAAAACAAACTAAGATAATCCAAGATCGGGTCAACAATTAAATTCACATTGATGGCATCTATCTCTGATTTTTTCATTCTAATCCGCAATGACTCATTCCTTGTGGAATAGCGCCCATGAAACTAAAATGCTTTAGCCAATCCAGCTTTATCATGGCAACCGAAACGGCAAAAGATTGCGTCATCAAATTAGGTTGTAATAAGAAAACATAAGCTTTTTATTTGACCTCACTCTATTTGGATTCAATTTTCTGAAGGGATTTAAAAGAAACAGGCGTGTAAACCAAATCCATTACTTAGAAATGGTTGGATCAGAAGAAAATGTAGGAATCTTGGAAATATGCGGTAGATAACAATCCTCAAGATGTATTTCTTTAAGTCGGTTTGGCGTGAATCAAAGCCAAATTTGGTTGTATGAAAATCAGTCGTGAAAGCCTTGTTTTCAAAACTGACTCTTCACGAGACTTTTTTGTAGTTCTAATCTTCACTAAACGCTTAATTACTAGTCAAGACGAGTGTTTGGAAGATCACAAATGAGAAGAGGTTAACAGTAAGTTCAAAAATCCCCAGTTACATATCATATGTTAAGTTAAGGTGTGTCCGTAGATGGTAACAAAGGGAAAATTTCTATTTGTTCAAGACAACAACCCATTACAAAATGTTGTCAATAGGTCGGCTTTTAACTGCACCAACACAAACAGCAATGTAAAGAAAACTAATGAAAACATGATTTTCTTCCACAATGCCCTCTAGTTATGGGTATGGACGGGTATATCACGCTGGTGCTGGGGGCAAAGACATAGCTTCACCATTCAGCTGATTCTGACGAAAGTTTAATAACAAACCAGAGTACTTTTTCTTTGTACATTACATTGAGTTGCCAGTCACCCAAATGTGAGACATTAATTGGTACTTGTTTAAATTCCACTCCAATGATAAGTGTAAGTTTCTACATAACAGGTAAATACTTTAGACCCATTTGCAACAAGCTTAAGGGTTCACCAAACTTCGCTATCAAATGAGCTAAATAGTTTGGATGTGTTTTCTTTAATAAAAAGGTTTCCTTCAACCAAGAGCTTTTGCTCCTACATGTACATGTTGAGAGACCTCTTAGCCGCGTCGGTTAGGCTTCCATAGATTTTGGCGACAAGTCTCCATATTGGGTCGCTACTTATGGGTTTCCAAAATGTTATAGCTTTAATTTGCTTTTTTCACACAATCATTCTTCCTCCCGAGATTTTGTGAACTAAATTCATAGTTTCGTTTGATTATTTAATAATTGACTCTTTCACAGAAACATTGACAAGTCTACTGAATGTTTTTGCGCGTTTGATTTGATTTGTATTATGGCTTCCCTGGCATGTCTGATGCTCAAAAGAAAGTCTTGTTGGATAGCACGATATAATAGTGAGTCTCTATGGTTCTAAGGTTTTTGTAAAATACACAGCACAGCATTTTACTGTCTTCTTGAATCATCCTACTGACAGGAAATTAATTTCCCTCATTTTGCCTACTACTACTTCTACGTTTTTTCATTTTGTGTAAGGAATAGAGTTATAAAAAGCACCCTTTTGAATACACGCTTTTAATACTGCCAATGGGATAAATTTTGGTGCAGATAAAAATACTAAACGCGAGGTAAAGGGCAATTTATTCATTTTTCTGTCTTGGAGCAAACGAGTAATGTATGATAAGTAGGGGCCGGAAATATTTTTTCAAAGATGTTTATCCTCGACTTTTTAAATATTTTGGCTGTTTCAAGGAAAAAAAAATATTCTCTCGAATATTTGAGTCAGAAAAAATATTTCAGGCAAAATTGAGGAAAATAAATGAATGGCCAATGCTCAAGAAGGCTAACCCAAAATGAACCCAAAATACAAAAATCTGCCATCTACAAAATGGCATTTATACCGGGATTAGACATTCACAACCAAAACTACTGCCATACACGAAAAAATTGCACCATGTATTGAGGCAAATTGAAAATTGTATTATTATATCAATTACAAAACCCGTTCTTCACGCCTCCAAAAAAAAAGAAAGCCTCATGTAAATTTGACAGGTGCACAAAAATATCACAATTTGGGTGAAATGAATACTTGAAGTTAAAAATGTTTCGAATAAGGATAGTTTCCTTATGAGCATGAAGCCATGGATTGAGTACTGGCAATGCTAAATGTCCTATCATTGATTTTTCTTTATGAAGTAAACAAGATGTCTCTCCATTGCGTATTGGCTTGAATTTCGCTATAAGATATCTTATAAAAGCGTGCTCTGTCTCTCTCAATTTTAATTGAGTATTTCTTCACTACGTTGTAACGGACTATTAAAGGAAAATCGACTAAATTCTTGTTTGACAAAATTGCTTACTTGCATGTTTCGCAGAATGTATTTCATTTTCTTTGGTTCAAATGAATAACCTCATTTTCTACTCAAATCTCACGCTCGATTGAAAATTGCATAACTGATCAGAACGTCCACCAACAAAATAAGGTTCTGATATCATTCGAAACTTATCCTAAACAAATTCCTTATTAGTTATTTAAGATTTCATGGTTAAGTCGATTCAATACGGTCTAATTCTCAGAATAAACCGTGCTATTGAACGAATTCCGCTTGTTCGAATAACGCAAGCTCCGCCATTCTCCAGATTTTGCAAGACCTTTTACCAATAGTCCATCCAAATCATTTTCGCAACCTTCACTCATGAAGACACTAGTTAAGTGTGAGTCCAAAGCCCCAAATAACGCCGTCCGTTCATGATTATCTCCTTTCTTTCTTTCAATCCTTCCTTCTAACAAATCTGCTCCGAATTCTCGTCCGTTCATCCGCCCGATCTCCTACAACAATCAGCCAACAGCCACAGCCACAGGAACAGATAAAGCAAATCGAGGGGGGAAGGGAGGTGAATTGGCTGCCTTCAAGATTGTAACGCGATGGCTTTGGCGTCCCTTCATGGCTTGCTTTAGAAAAACGAGCAGATGAGTGAGTGTGAGAGACTGAGAGAAATATCAAGGAGACTCACTCACTTCTCGCCTAGCTACAATCCCGCGCAAAATTGTCGTCTGGGTGTGTTCCAAAGCATAGTACAACAAGCGTCACTACAACAACACTCTTTTTTCTTTAAGTTGTCAACTTGAGCATACTCTAGCGTTTCTTTTTGTTCAGATTGGATGCTGTAATTCATAGTTTCAGTCATAAGGTACAATATAATGCAATGTGCCATGTCAATGTGGACTATGTGCATGAGTTTCAAAACAATTGGACACGATGGTTTTCCCGATCAGCCACCAAAATGTTGCCGTTTTGGTTCACGGCAATGCCTTCCAAGCCCTTAAATTCGGCTTCACCCGATCCCCAACGGCCAAATAAGCGGACAAATGTTCCATCCGGGTTGAAGATTTGGATCCTGTTGTTGCCACTATCAGCCACGTAAATGAATCCTTGGTCGTCCACAGCAACTCCCCTGTGAAAACAATGAGACATTTTAAAAACAATGTCAAATAATTGCGATTATTGAAAGCTTGATTAATTACCTGGGGAACTTGAATTGCCCGACACTGGTGCCTTCAGTGCCAAATGTGGTCATGATCTTTCCGCTGATATCAAAGATTTGGATGCGATGGTTATTCGAATCCGACACGATGACTCGATTGGTGCTGCTCACTGCGATGTAATGAGGATGCTCAAACTGGCCGGGTTGGGTGCCCAACGACCCAAATTTGCCCACGAAAGTGCCGTCTGACTGGAAAACCTGAACTCGGTGGTTTTCTTTATCACAAACGTAGATGAATCCCAGAGCATCCGTGGTGATTCCCCAAGGGTAGCTGAATTTGCCGTCGCTCGAACCTTGACTACCGAAAGCCCGCAAGAATGTGCCACTGGGGTCAAAGATTTGAATTCGATGGTTGTAGCGATCAGCGATGATGTATTGCCCGATTCGATTCACGGCCACTCCTGCCAAGCAATCAAATTCACCTTCACCGTTGCCGTAACACCCGAAACTGAAGCTGTAGGTGCCGTTTTCTTTGAACACTTGCACCCTGTGATTGGAAGAATCGGCCACCACAATCGAGTTGTTAGGCCCCACAGCAATACCACGAGGCCACGTGAACATGCCTGTCTGTCCTCCACGGCCTCCAAAAGTGAGTAGGGTGTCTTGGCGTTGTTGACTGGCTTGTGAGGACAAGGTTAGTGGATGCATGGCTGCCGCTCCTCGATCAATGGAACCGGATGAGGGCTCAGAACTGGAAGCTTTGGCAGATTTCTTGCCATATTTACTCTTCAGGTATTTAGCCCAAGAACTCAAGGCATCATCCCCTTTAGTCTGACTACTTGGGGTGGCTACAGCTGCATTTGAGGCCCCTTGAGGCCCACCACTGGCAGAGCCCGCTTTCAACATGTGACTGGAACGAGATCGCGCTAATTCGCCGCCAAATTTGGAAGTGAAAGGAGTGAGATGGCTTTGATCGTTCTCTTTGTCCTCATCAGCATCAGACTCGTCAGAAACGTCCAAACCCACCAAGGCCGAGCTTTTGCTTCGGGCCAAACGGCTTTGTCGATCTCGCAAGGCTGCATACCGGGATCGACCACTTGGATATTGCGAGTCTCCTGCAATTGAGGGACTTTGGCTTCCTGAAGCTGTTGGTCCTCTAGATTGAGCCAAATATCGATCCACAAGACTACCAGAAGGCTCTCGAGGCTTAGACCTTCGGCTAGTAATGGGATCTTCGACCGGATAACTGGGCCTCATGTACTCGTCTGTGGAATGAGCAAATCGATCATAAGCCGGTGTGGCCATAACACTGCCCAAGGAAGCTCTGTTGAGTGTTGGAGCAACGGGTGTAGGATTGGATTGGTAGCTGGATGAGGATGGTTGGGGGATAACTGGTCTTTGGGGCGCAACGGGTTGGGGTTCCTCAATCTCTTCCTCCTCTTCCTCCTCCTCTTCGCTTTCGTCAGCTTCGTCCTCTTCGTCTTCCTCCTCTTCGCCTTCCTCTTCCTCATCCTCATCCTCTTCTTCCTCTTCGCCCTCTTCTTCGTCATCATAATATTCGTACTCTTCTTCATCATTAACCTCTTCAGAGGTGGCCACAGCAGGTTCATTCAAAGTGCTAGTTGCTGGTGGAGGAACAGGGACCTCCGGTATTATTGGAGCCACAATACTTGGTCTTTGAGGCGGAACAATCGGCGAAGGTTGAGGCGTGGTGGCGAAGGTGACCAAGGGTTCGGGAGCGGCAGTGGGTGGTTCCACGACGGTTGAAGTCTGTCTAGCCTCCTTTTTCTCTTTCTCTTTGTTCTCTCGCTTGATCTTATCGATTTCATCCTCTTGAGGCAGAACTGGAGTGGCCGCTTGCTGAGATGGAGGTTTGGGGCGGACTTGAACGGGTGGAGGTGGAGGAGGGGGGTTGTCCTTGATTCGTTTGGCACGTATTTTTGCCATTTCCATTTCCTACGATAATATCGATCATTTTCTTTTCTTTTGCGCGTGAGCACACGGTAAAATTTTGCGAGTAACACGGACCATAAAAAGTTTTAAAGTGTTTGAAAGAAAGATGCAGAGTTGTTGTTTGGAAATAAAGTTGACTTGTTTATTAGAATAGGAAATTGATCGAATCTAGAATATGAAAAAACAACAACCAAGGAAAGGAGCAAGCTTCAAAATCGTCTGGGAAGTGAGGTGGAGCGACCGTTAGCCTGCAACCAGAAGTGAATTCAAACTTGAATATCACAATTAACCAGGCACAGATGCACAATATTGAGTCGCAATTGTCTTTGTTCAAATGCTTGCTGATTCATTTCATTGTCCGGTCGTGTTACTCGCAAAAACAATCCATAGTTTCCCAACTTGAGCAAAACCCCTTCTTACCTTTAATCTTTGTATGATTCTGGACGAATCTGCCAATCTGATGCAACCACTCAGCGGTCCTCTCGAGGCATCCTCGGTGTCTAAAACGCGATTTCGTTTGCCAGCCTTGTCTTCCTCATTGGTCTCCGTTCGTCGGCTACTGGACGTAGATGTGGTGCCAAAATCATCGTCGTCGTCATTCCTCAAGAACCTTGAGCGGAAACGCCCACCAGAGTTTCTATTTCGACTACCATCGTCCTCATCCTCATCGGCCAAATTGTACCGCCCAAAATTGGTGCGACTCTTGTTCTCATCGCGGGAATATCGCGTGTCCCCAAATCGCCGACGACTCGGAGGAGATCGCTCTCCGGCCTCTTCTCGACGTCGGAAATCGGCCACCAAACGGTGATCGCTTTTGGATCGGGACAATCCGGTGCTTCGAGTGGAGAAATCGTCCTCAGGAGGAGCGATCTTGGTTTCGTGAAGCTTCAGATCGCCCAATTCGAGTATCTTTTTGGACAAGTCACTCACACAGTCATGCGTGGTCAAGCGTATTCGCCGAGAGAACTCTTCGCTTCCCGCCCCAGCATCAAAATTGCGAATGAAGTCCATCATTTTCAAGAAGATCTCTTTGCAATCCATGAGCTCATTGTCGTCCCACTTGGTATCGTCTTCGAGATGTTTCTCCATCAAATCGGAATTGGACTGGATGTTGGTGAGTTCGAGTTCCAGGTTGACCTTGAGGTCCTTCAGCGTTTTCATTTCCGAGGTGAGATATTTCTCGACGTTGTTCTTGAGATGATCCGTTCGCTCTTTGATTGCGTTAGCGAGGCGTCTCTGGATCTCATCCACCTCCAAGAGAACCGAATTGGCGTTTTGGGTAAGCAAAGATTGGTTGCGCTCCACTTGTTCCAAGCAATCTTCCAGGCGATGCCAGCCTCGCTTGATCTGATTGTTAATTCTGCAGATCTCTCTCTTGAGAACGTCGCAGTGTGCATTTTTGCACTCATCACAAACTTTCTTGTCACAATGTGCGCAATTGGAAACGTAGGCCTTTTCCGAACAAACGTTGCATCTGGACATAACCGCATCAGCATTTAAGTCTGGAAGCTCTCCTATAGAAAGGCAAAACATGGGTAGAGTCAAATCACAGGTTCTGCCAGTAATTTATACTGTCTATCATTCCAATCTCTCTACCTGTGATTTCTGAATGGAGTTCCAAAAACTTCTGCAGTGTGTAATTGGTGGGGAACATCTGGATTCCATCGTAGGGAATGCGGTGCTCTGCTCGACATTCTGGGCATTTCACCTATCAACCAATCAGGCCCAATATTGGAACATTATTTCCACTTGGGGAAGCTAGAAACCAGTTCTGCTTACCTGTCGTTTCACGTAGTCCACAAGGCCTTCCATACAAGGCTCCATGCAATATGAGTGCTGACATGGTAGAAGTTTAGGCGTTCGAAATCGATCCAGACAAATACAACAAGTAAGGAGCTGATCAAATTGCTCCATGGTTCAACCGATCTCAAAGTCAGACTTTGTTCGACTGATGGCCTCGTTTTGCTTTTGTCCAACGACTTGGACCTGAGCCAAGCCGATATCCGTATCGTCATGATTATTTTCGGAAGGTTCGGTAAAACCCGCTTCTAGCTTGTTCTCCGAAAGTACTGATCCTTTCTCTACATACGTACATAGATGAGCAGCAACCTATGAGGTCTGTATTTAGGTAGCGTCCGTCTGCACACCGCACACACACAGTATTCGTACTCATGGCAATCTCTCGTGTGGCACAAAGACTTTCCCGGCCAAGGCTTCTTCACATCATGAGCATAGGAACTGGAAATGACTTTCTCCTTTACTAGACAAATCGGGCGTTTCCTCAACGAAGAAGAGACAATTTGCCCCCTTCAAGTTGTGGCTCAAGCCTTGATCAAACTGACGTTCAAAACATGACGTACTCATCGCAAATTGGGATGCAATTCGTCATGGGAACTTCCGAAAAGGTCTTCTGTTACACTCAAGGCTTTAATTTAGTAGGGATGAATAGATATATTTCTTGCTAATGATCATGTTACTTATGAACTAAATTGGATCAATTTTTTACGTTCAAATCCAAACTGTCTGCAAGAGTTGGCCCAATTTCATGCAACTTCAGGTACAAGGACGAGATATTGACCTTGGACTCATAGACTTTTGTGAGTTTCAACGATCTAACATTTTTGGGGCAATAGTTTCTGACCTTGTGTGAAATGTCTTCTTGTTTCAAATTGCTTTTTCTTGTTGATGAGCCAAGGTTTGTAAGGAAATATTGTTTGACCAAAAACAATTAAATTTTAATCTTGTATTTCCGCGGTAGTCCTTCTAACATTATGAAAAATAATCATTAATTTTAGGACAACTTGACCAATGACAAGTCGAGTTGACAAGACGTCTGCTTTTTTTAAATTGACACTTTTCTTCCAAATTCAATGACATCTTTCAATAAAGGCATTCGTGACCTACAATTTTTTTTACTACACCGCATTTTTGGGAAGTGGGAAACAACTACGACGAATCTTACGTCAAAGACAGGCAAAATATCATTCCAGGGTATTCACTAATTGACCCATGCATTCTTATTAAATTTCATCAAAATAGTTATCATTATTTATCACTCAATAGATTACAATCAATGTGCGGGTGTGACGTACTAACAAATAAAGTCCTTGTCTTTTCCACTTTATTTGAGTCTTTATTTGTCATTCATTCATCCAATATAAACGTGTATCTATGTATTTAATGACACACTCTCTCCACTTCAGTTTTTTATCATTTCCTTGGTTGCACCATCATCATGCACTCACATTAGCTTGTTGCTTGAATTCATGAGTGAATCCAAAGCAAACATATTTCGAATTCAGAAACCGCAACGTGCGTGCACTGCCCTGTCTGTTTTTAAAAGTATATATTGGGCGGACCAAGTGTGCTTCTATGAAAAGGGTTCGTTGCAAGGGTAAGATTTCTAAATTTTGACATAGAACTAAACTGTGCTGTAATTGTAGCATGAAGAAGATCAAACGTTTTATTTGACCGCTTGTTCAGGTGAAGTTTCAATTTCATTTTCAGTAACTAAATGTAGTTTCTTTTTCTACACTCTTTCAAAAAAAGTCTCAGTTTTTAAGGGTCAGATTTTCGAAAAATGTTGCATTCAAGAGCAATGGCATGGTTAATGTTTGTTTAGAATTATTGCAAAGTAATTTAAAAGCAAATGGAGAAATTGGAAGCCTTCAATCAAACAAATTATTTGCTTTTAGGTTTAGTTGCCCTAGGAACCGATCTTCTCTGGCCATCTTGTTATTCAATGTCTGGCATTCCTGATTCAAAAGTTCGGAAGAGCCCCTTCAATTTATGTAGCAAAATTTTAGATAAAGACAACAAAACATACTTTTTTGCAAAAAATGTCAAGAATTGCTATTCCAACTTCAAGATGTGCAGATGAGAAAGGAATTGTTGCAATGACCAGGCCGAAATCTTCGTTTAGCTACCTTTCACGCTCATGAGAAACACATGTCTTCCGAACTTTTTTCCGGTCAAAATGATGACATCACTAGTAATTCCTGCCATAGAGAAAACTAAGGGGTTATCTAGCAACAATTTTTCTTTTATACTTCACAAAAATGAAAATATTGTCAAGTTAGACCTCGATTCCGTTAATCAGGCATCATTAAACAGGCATCATTTCTGAAGCATCGCACGATTATTGCAGAAAAAATGACATCAAAATCAGCTTCCGAATTAGAGATTGAACTATGTATTGTTATTTGGACCTATTAAAAAACCCAGAGTGGGTCCCTCCCTACACAAGTCAAATTGCACTCTTAA
This sequence comes from Tigriopus japonicus, assembly GCA_010645155.1. Classification (NCBI taxonomy): domain Eukaryota; kingdom Metazoa; phylum Arthropoda; class Copepoda; order Harpacticoida; family Harpacticidae; genus Tigriopus; species Tigriopus japonicus. Next base: position 5,684,658 of record CM021317.1, read on the forward strand.
AACGTATTCAAGGAGAACGATTTTTCGCAATAAAGATGATAAAAATTGGATATTTTGTATTTTAGGAATACTTCAGCCTTAAGTTCAAGAAGTGCATGAAAAAAGCAAACGAGAGAGGAAACGGGGAAGAATGCAGTATACAGTTGTAAAGATAATACAGAAAGTGATTGGGTTCTTAATTTAAAATCGAGTTTTATCAAAAATGATACGAGCCAACAAAAAGTAAAATTTAAGGTAGTACAATGATGATTCTGTCAATTTAATCATGGGCATTGAAGAACATCTAAAACAACTTGAACTTTGCGTTGCTAGCCTGTCACCACGATCAACTAAAAACAAAACTAGGAACACCTCATTTATAATGTGTACTTTTAAGCAAAAAATAATGGTTAACCGTTGTCGGTTACCAAATAGCGAAAAAAATCTGACAAGAAAGTGCCTTCCTTGGAAGTGAAATGCTTTTCTTGTACATTATAACAACTCGTTTCGTTTTGCTTGCGATTTATCAATCAATTGAAATGGATTTTGAAAGCCGAAAAGATGCACCTGAAACAAGTCATTTTCCAGATTACAAGGTCCACAACAGAGGAAAACCATTAAAAAAGTTTAAGAAAGTTTTTAGGTGAGAATCAAAATAATTTGGCTCAAAAATAACGACACCAAAAAGCAACCTTGTCGATGTCCATTTAGATATCATTGATTATAATTCAATTTTCTCAATAATATACAATGAAATTATGCTAATGGTAAATTTAATGTGCTTTCCTTCTCGTAAAAAATGTATTCAAGCGAAATTTTTGGTCGTGTTTTAATATTAACTTGAATCAATAAGGGGAGCTCAGTAAACATCAGCTGGGCCTGTTTGTTTACTCCGTAGCACCGTCGTGGCCTCTGGTGTCTCATTGCTTCACTAAAGTTCTACGATTGCATCTCAGTCTCGACTGTTTGTTGCGGAGCAACTAACCTTTTGAAATACGAAAGAACAGAATCACCAGAAAAGGGCGGCGCAACACTGCGGAGCACAATATCAACAACCTTTTTTCTCACTGTACTTATCCAATTAAAAATGTCACCAAAACTCCCTGATCAGTGCCTCTTGTGGTCAAATTGAAACATAGTTGCCATTGCAGGGCTGCCAGGTAATTGGAGACCAAAAACGCCAGATCAACCTGTCAAAAACGTCAGATATTGAAATTCGCCGGCAGATTTTTTTCAAAAAAACGCCAGAATAACGCCTGATTCCAGTTCCTTCATTATGAATTTGTTCTAGAGCAGACATATCATGTAATAACCTTTCATCAATAAAGATAGGTGAGTTGAACTTATCAAGCATCCTTTGGGTTGATGCAGTTTGATAAGGCACATTTTCGCACACATTTGCTCTCATTTAGATAGAATGAGACTTTGAATTTGAGTTTATCAGTAAGACCAAATAAGACAAAAAATAAAGCAAACCACCATCATATTCAAGCTAATAATCAGGAGTGTGAAACTTTCGATAGGTTTTGTACCCAAAAAATGTTGCTTTTGTAAGTAGTTGAAATATTTGGAAATTTTGTGTATTAGTTGTTTGGCCTTTTACCCAAATATTTACAAAGTTTGATTTTTTGTCATTTCTTGCACTTCAATAGACATGTTTTACCCAACAGAAACACGCAAAATCGTATTTTTTAAAGCTTTTTTGTATTTCCTTAAACACTCTTCAGTTTCTTTGACGTTTGAGTTTGTCACTGCAAGATCATGGTCTTTTGCTCGATCAACTCAAAGAGTTTGGGGTCCAAGGTAAGGTCCTGACTTGGATTGATAGTTTAAATAATGAGCAAAAGGAAGCAGATAGTTAAAGTTGAAGGATCTTTTAGCGGCATGTATGATGTCAAGTCAGGTGTTCCGCATGGTTCATTTTTAGGTCCGCTCTTGTTTTTTCTCTTTATTGCTCCTCTCCAGAAGTTTAGAACAAAAGTCAATATTCCTTCATATGCTGATGACACAAAATTAGTTTGTGGAAGGAACAGTCAGGACTCAAAATGTTTAGTTGAGGACTTGGAGAAAATCTACTCTTGGGTTGGCGAGAGTAACATGGCATTGAACGGGATGAAATTCCGCACAATGACGTATGGGGCGTCAAAATTAGATGTTCCGCTCAAAGACAATGGAGGTTGTGATATTGAGCAGGTATCGTCCATGAGGGATTTGGGAGTTGTCGTCCAAGTTGATGGAAAGTTTGATGAGCATGTCCAGTTGAAAGTGGGGAAGGCATTTCAAACATCTATCGCACTTTCAAGTCCAGAGATAGTATTATGATGCTAACTCTGAACAAGTCGATTGTTCAGCCGCATCTTGAATATGCCTCACCCATTTGGGCTCCAATGAGTTCAGCAGGTTTGCAAAAGGTCTAGCAGGTCCAAAGATGTTTTACTAGGAACATCACAGGAATGAGAGAGCTCTCGTATTGGGAGAGGCTCAAGAAATTAGGGCTGTACAGTACTCAGAGAAGGTATGAAAGGTATCTGATACTGTATGTTTTCAAGAGCATTCATGGGCTCTGTCCTAACCCAGGATTTGAGATCAGTTGCAGCGATCGTAGAGGTTTTACGTGCGTTCTGAGAGCACCTCCAAATCCTAAGGAATCAAGGCTAGTTCCAACAATAAAGTCCTCCTCTCTTCTTTATCGG
>CM021317.1:5687626-5737295 GCA_010645155.1 Tigriopus japonicus
GGTTGTTAATTTTGTACTCCGTAGTCTTGCGCCGCCCTTATGTGTTGCATCTGTTGTTTTCTAATCTGCGCTCGATCAAAAACTACGAACGTTCAGTTGCTTCGCGACAAATGATTAAGAACGTGATACAATCGTAAAATTTTAGTGAAGCAATGAGGCACCAGAGGCCACGACCGAGCTACGGGATAAACAAACAGGCCCAGCTGATGTTTACTGAGCTTGCCTAATTGAACCACCGAAATCAAAAGTTCACATCGTTCTCTATTTCTCTACTGATGCGACCAAATAATGTTTTGCAGCTAAGTGTTGCCACATTTGCCCTTATTTAGTCTATAGAGTTCTTAAAGCGCAACCAGTGAAATGGAAAAAAACGTGCAATCTTTGAGCTTTAATGCGCAAAATTTTTGTTCTTACGTGTCCAATTTACATTGAGAAGTCCGAAAATATGTCAAATGTTTGTGTCAGAGTGCAATATTTGGAGCTGTATAACTAGGGTGACCTCCCAGTCTTATGTACCGTGACCTCCCAGTCAGCTGCTCGTTAAAGGACCCATAAGTACAACACAGGCTGACTTCCAAGTAATAAATAAACATATATTCTAGTTATAAAATGGCAACAGTTTTTATTTGGTCGCATCACGATATTTTTCTCACCCTTGGTGTTAAGATGCTTAGTGTTAGAATAGCCAGCCAGTCCAGTTTACCGTTGTTGAGGATGTCTGCGTTATCCATGTCTGTTCTCCTATGCATTTGAAAGGCAACGAAGTTACTTTTGGCTTTCTTTCAAATCTTCTAGAAATTCGTAGCTGTATGTGTTATATTTCTAACTTTAAATCTCAGCTAAATCAAACACTTAACAAAGTGAAAATAATCCTGCAGACAGCTGTGTAAAGAAGCTTTAAGTAACCCAAATTCGTATGTTTCATCTATGTTTGTGCCTAAACTTCGTTTTTGTGTTGTCTAATTGCAGCACATTTTAGAGTCGTTTAGGGATTTTGAAGGTCCAAGTCTGACTCAAAGACTCTGCCCATTCCTCAGGTAGACGGGCTGAACGAGGCCTTGGACTTCCCGCCCGGCCGGAAAATATTTTCATTTCCGGCAGTGACCAGCCAGAATGAATGTAAACAGCCTAAATAATTTTCTCATCCCTAAAGAATCTTCTATTAGAGGTCACATGGTGCGGAATATGATGGTTTTTAAGGGAGAACCTTTTTTTTATAATAATCTCGTCATTTTCGTTGTAGTGTAACAACTGTTGAAAAAGTGCAGGATAAAAACTGTTGAGCTGGTCACCGGGAAACCGATGACTTCGCCGATTCCGCCCAGCTCCATAGGCTGATTTCGGCTGATTTTAAGTTCAACATCAGGGTGACCTAAGTTTTGGTTGACACCCAGTCCTTAGAGCCTTTAAATGGAAAGCAAGTCTTTGATGATAAATACTCGTTTACTATGTTTGACAATTTTAACTGGTTTTCGGATTGCTAGATTTTTTAACAGGATTCAACGTTCATGCCGGACTTGAAATAGTATCACCGAGGATATTTTTCTGAAACAGTTTGAAAGTCGCATCAAACGGCTGACAACAATGTAGCTCAGAATATGATACTGTTGGTTTTATTTAAAATCAAAATAGTGAGCTGTGACTCTTAATCAAATTTCTAGTCAAAATTAAAATTGCATCCACTCAACAGAATTCAAGGCCATGAATCACGCCCATGGCGCAATCCGCTGTGACTCCCCCGGTCACGCTCAAGCCATTCGGGCAGGATCCTGGCCACGCTGCTGGATGTGTTCCGTTCCTTGACTCCAACAGTGAAAATGTGTAGTGTTGGATCGAACCCAAAAAAGCTTGGGCTCGTCCGGTTTGGCTTACGGGAATAATATATTCTCTTCTTGGTTCCATATCTTCCCCACTCCATAATCAAATTGTTTGATTTAGAATGGACTAACCCATATGCCAAATTGATTTGTTGGCGAGAATTTTGAATATAACATTTTGGGCTTTGCTTGAAGGCAAGAACATGTACAATTTTATGGAAAACACAAATGCCCACAATTGTGTAATGATGGGTATGGGATGATGGTTGAATAAGGTTTGCGTTAGAATGTGTTGTTAAATCTTTTTACATTATTTGCGGATTTCAGAGTGCACTATAAAGGATTAGATCCCTTGAAAAAACAATAGGAACATATATATTAACCATCAATGATAGCATAGAAAGGATATTGAATCTTTCAACAATTAGTGGACATGTCAAGAAACCCCATGAACATATCAGGGGTTTGTCTGGAAAATTGTTTTTCCTTAGCTTAAAACGTGATATTATTGACGAAGAGATCTAAATTAAATATTAATAAATTGCCCGTCAAATGCTGCATGAATTCAATCAAAAACCCTTCATACATTCATTCTTTCATTTATTTCCCACCCTGGCACGTATAAGTGTTTAAAGAGTTTTGGGTAAAAACCTAGCGAGTTCCTTTCCAATTTTTCAAATGCGTTTGTATAACCAATTTGATCTACAGATTAAATTTACAAATGAAGGGTAGAAACTGAGGCCAGGGGAGCATGACAGAAAATTGAATTTCAAGCACACCGTCGTGGGGTCGTTTCCAATGATTCCCCAAGCTTTTTCCGCTTAAAATTTCACTCTTGATGCAGTTTTGATTTCCCAACAAGAATGCTACAAAAAACGAGGTATAAGCAATCATAATCGGTTTTTCTTCTGTTATTTCTTGATTTAGTCGTAACTAGCGTCTCTAATCGTAACTATTGATTTTACCGCTTTCCGAAATACCAAAGAACTTGAATAGCCTTATCAAAGTAATGAAACTATCTTTTTCTAATTCAAAAAAACGCTGTTCTTCAAAATCATCTCTCGAAAAGAGTAGGTCCTTATTCTTCTTCATGAGCTTTGCCAAAGCCAGTACCAGATTTTTTTTTAATTTTCCCGTCGTTCGAGTAACTTTTCTTCTAAAGCAGACTTTAAAGTTGCCGGCCATTAATTAACGCGTACTTTAACCCACTTTTTAAGGGATTTCATCGCCCAAAGACTCGACTCATCGGCCCGAACCTCCACTAAGCCCGGGCCGAAATAGGGCCGTTGGGCCGCAATGTGAGTGCGTGGGTCCGCGTAGGTGCGTGTGTCTATCTTTCTGGCCGTTCTGTTGCGCCGCTCACGTTTGGTGGCCCACGTTGACTCGTTCTTTCTCTCTCTCTCTCTCCCTCTTTCTTTCTCGAGGAGTCCCGCTTGCTGGTTTTCGGTGGCCCGATTTTCGTCCCCATCCTATCTCCTTGGATTGATTCCACGCCCGATTGAACGACGGTAAGCACACGGCTCAGGGCCGCCAATCGCCGCATCCCCGGTCCATTCCTGTAGGGTGGGGCGTGCATATATATTCCCTAGAGAGACGAGCCGAGCCACGCGTGAGGTGAAGATTACTGATTCGCGTTGTCTCCGTTTTAGCTCAAGATGGCCGATGATTACGATTTCTCGACCGGCGATGCGGGTTCTTCGTCCACGTTTCCGATGCAATGCTCGGCCTTGCGCAAGAACGGCCACGTCATGATCAAGAATCGTCCGTGCAAGATCGTGGAGATGTCCACGTCCAAGACGGGCAAGCACGGACACGCCAAGGTCCACATGGTGGGATTGGACATCTTCTCCAACAAGAAGTACGAGGATATCTGTCCCTCCACCCACAACATGGACGTGCCCAACATTTCTCGTCGAGACTATCAGGTGCGTTGCTAGATGGGAATTCGCTACGGCATGGACTCCGGGAAACTTCACGGTTCCCCCGACTATTTCAGTTACTGGATGTGTCCGATGATGACTACTTGTCGTTGATGGACGATGGCGGAAACACCCGCGATGACTTGAAGGTGCCCGACGGCGATATCGGGGCCGAAATTCGCAGCTCCATAGAGGAGGGCCGAGATATCTTAGTAAGTGACCTCAAAATGAAATTCATCTGGATTTGGAGTCGTTGATATCCGTTTCTTTCTTGTTCTCGTTGTCTCTTGTAGTGCACCGTGCTGATGGCCTGCGGTGAGGAAGCCGTGGTGGCCACGAAGACGAATACTGCCGTGGACAAATAATCGGCCACGGTACCATCAGGACCCCATTCTCCTGTTGTCGTTGCCGCTGCTCCTCCTCGTCCTCGTCCACCCGAAAAATCGATAAGAAAACCCCCGACTTCTCTTGCAGGCGCCGGAGGCGATTTGGCTCTCACGCCCATGGGGAACCCCCCGTTTTCTTGGCCGGAAAGGTTCCATAAAAATATAGATATTTTCCAAACTCCCATGATCCGTGTCCCATTTATCGAGCATATCGTAGGTGCTTCACACGATGGAAAAGTCGCGCGTCGTTTCCCGAGATATTTCTTAAGGCCAAAGACAACTCCGATCCGGTCGGGAACGCGAGAAAAAATTATACTTGAAAAGGGAAAGAGAGGAGGTTATTTTTCGTTCACTAAAATTTCTCTCGTAACTTTAAAGCCTCGGTCAGTTAAGGTTTTTAGTAACCTTGGATGAGCTAGTAATTGGTAGTCAAAAGATCATTGATAAGGTCGCTGTCGTTGATTTGTGGGTATGGAACTTTGTGAAATCCAAAGCGCATTTCGAAATTGAAGTATCTGCGCAGTGTCGGGGTTCTGTCATTTGAACGAAGAAGTTAACAAATCTCCAAGGACGAGAAACATGTCTCCGAACTTCACACAAAACTAGTGATGAACCGATAGGGCTTTTAACCGAAATCGAAGGAGTTCATCACAAACCTGTATTAAAGCGAGATTTAAATTGCTCATGAGTTCGATGTTGAATTAAGCGCAAATTTTTGAGTATTCAAAAACAAACATTCGTTCTTTTGGACCACAAAGGTCGTAATTTTTTTACGGACATCATATTTTATGATTTTATGCTCGTTTTAGATACATCGTACAAAATTGAGGAACTAGGAAAACTTCCTGGAAATTTAAGACTACCTAAAACAGGGGTTCTCAACCTTTTTCCGGGGGATACCCATTTTGGCAAGGGAAATATCCGATTTACCCCACTACGGACGGTATGTCAAACGGAGAAAAACAATAAAAATGTCAAAATACGTGAAGAAGAGAAAAACGTGCAATATTGGTCGAAAAACCCCAAGTTTTTTCCAATTTTTTCGGACACAAATTTACCCCACAGAAAGTCAAATTTACCCAATTTTGGGTAAATACCCATAGGTTGAGAACCCCTGACCTAAAAATATGAAAAAAATATTTTAAGACATAAATAAGATATTGGTGTTTATGGGGGTTGGCGATTGTATTTTCCTAAGTGTTGAAGGCGTCAGAGATGTGTTCCAATCATAAACTTGGGAATCATCTTTTGAATTTCTCTTGTAGCAACTATTACGGTAAAATTCTCGTGTATCTGGAAACTCTTTGCTTTTAGCTTCGTTTTTTTTGGATGCTTAATAAATTTTTCCCTTGAAGTTACTTTTTAGTGTTCTCCAAATTTTATTTGTGGTTTGCTCAAAGGTTGAGGAAACAGTATAAGTTACATTACGTTTACGATGGATGATTGAGGGGAAACTTTTGTAGCCAACAAATAGTTCATTATGTGCACACTGTTTCCTTGATTCGTTGGCTTGAGTAATTCAGTCTTTAGTCTTGATGTTGCTCTTGCCGAATTTTTACAAACGACTTTTTTGGCGCAATTTTTAGACGGTTTTTAACTTTATGATTGGACGTATTAAAGGCAGTAGATGTATTTCTTGTGATGAATCTGTTACCTCGTTAATTTTCAAAGTTGTTCCAGGCTAACTTGATTCATAGAGTTGTGTACTATTGGTTCACAACTGAGATTCTACAAGATAGTTAGCTTTCAAACTTTCAGAATTGCGGACGCGAGGTCCGCCATAATCCATTATTTCTGAAAATAAAACCTGTGCAAGTCCAGGGCCCTTATTCTCAACTCGTTCTTGGTACTTGAAGTCGTACTTTTATGTAGTAACTTCGTTCTTGAAGTCTTACTTTAGGCACCAAGTACGAGTTGAGAATACGGGCCCAGATCAAATCTTATTTGGCATCCTAAAAAGAGATTGTGGCATGTTATACATTCTACGTAGGAAATGCAGGGTTTAAAATAAAAAAAATGAAACGGTCAGTCAGTTCTCTCGTTCGGGGTTCAAAATGCTTTTGATATATTTTAGTAGTAGACATTCAATACACGGGCATGGTAAGCGCACACACATCACAAAAGGCAACATCGGCGTTTCCGGGGCGGCTCTGGAGGCTCAAGTGCCGCCAAAATGGCCTCGTCAAAAACGTTCTTCAATCCTTTCTGCAAACGAAGAGAAGCGAGAATGAATTCAAACCCTACCATTTTCTTTTTTTGTCGCTCTAGGGACCCTAGATTATTCAGAGACACGCGGGGTTTTGACAGAAGCACCATAGACGTTTATAGTCCATATCATGGACAGAAAAAGAAAATAATCAACTTGCCGCATGAAGTATAGTTTTTGTTCTTAGGAGCTCAGCGCTCGCCCAGAAAAGTATCTTTACCTCTAAAATCCGAACTGTTCTTTCCGCACTGCATAGCTGGCGGAAAACTGGAAAATGACGATTTACGCAAAAATAGCTTTAAAAGAAGTCATTTTTGACTCCAACTGTCTTTCTTAAACCTTTTATTTCCGAAAGATTTTGTTAAACGCATAGTTATAGATAAACAGTCTAAATTGATGAAAAGCTAAAATTTGGAATATTTGCCTATGGTGCTAGATGGAAAAGAACAGTTTGAGAATCTTGATGTTGTGGATAAAACGATCGAGTAAAGCGTCCGCTCGATCAACTGGGGCTACTTCAATCCGTCAATTGTTTATGACCTAACAATAGTAAGGCAGAATTGTTGAAACACCTAGAACTTGGGAGTCTACAAAACACAAAGTTTGAGCTTCAGTGTAAGATCGTAGAAATTCTTGCATGGTAAAAAAGTGTATAAAATGTTCTTTTCCACTGGCCAGAAAGTCCACAAAAAGCAAAACAGAGGTGCTGATTAGCTTCATCTTTCTTTTGCCTGTTGCAGGTTTCCTATTCATTAAATCCCAAAAATTTCAGTAAAATTAAAAAAACTGATTTGTCATTCTTGCTTTCATTAAAGGAGATTCAAGAATACCAAAAACAGAAAAGAAGATTTGAAATACCATGCAAGAATTTCTCCTAGTGAACTCTCGTTCACAATTGAATCGGTCTGGAAAGGTTTTGAAAGCAGCCTAAAACATGTCTAGTACAATCACCATCGGTTTCTAAAACCCGCTTGTCTCTGACTTGTCCAAGTCTAAGTCTTACCTGCGTGAGTGCGGAGCACTCGACATATTTCACGGCTTTCAACTCCTTGGAGAGCTTCTCACCCGCCTCCATGGACAAGGGCTTTTGTTTGTTCTTGGCCAGTTTCTCAATCGTGGCCGCATCGTCGCGCAAATCGATCTGGGTGCCCACCAATAAGAAAGGCGTCTTTTGACAATGATGCGAGATTTCCGGCACCCACTAAAACAGAGAATAATATATGAATGTCCAAATTCTATCCATAATGCTTTCTGTAGAGTGATTGGCGCTTTTCGTTTCTCAAATAAGAGTATCGTTCGTTTAAACTGGGCCAAATTTTCGTGTCTAGTGCACATAACCGGTTTTGCCTTTGATATTCAAATGAAACGAAATGTAACTGGGTCCAGGAATTATTGCTTTTTGTGACTATAGACGCATCAATTAACCGTCAAAAGTCAGAGGTCACGTTCCAACCCTATGAAGCACTTTGCGTGGCCTTTGTCTCGTTGACAATCAAGACAGGAAATGAGTCACGGGTCAGTTCACTCTACATTGGAAATGTTTTTGCGTCTCGAATCCAATGGATTGGGCGCTCGCTCAAAAGCACCATGAGCCGGCAAACCCCATCTTTCGAGAAAGACCGCCTTCTTCTATTTGTCGTTAGTTTAGATCGGACGTATTTGTATTAGGTCCACAAACCTTTTCTTTGACGTTTTCGAAGGAAGAAGGCGACACAACGGAGAAACAAACGAGAAACACGTCAGTTTGCGGGTAAGACAGCGGACGTAGACGATCGTAATCCTCTTGACCGGCCGTGTCAAACAAACCTAAGGTATAAGGCTCACCGCCAATCATGACCGTGACGGCGTAATTGTCAAACACCTGCAAATAAACGAGCAAAACCACCTTAGCATTCGGTTGCAACGTCATCATCGGAAACCCTATCTCGGTCACCCATGTCGTATGCCGGACAGGATCAGCCTGGTCACCACTAAAATATACATATTCAAATAGCCTTAACAGTCAAATTTGAGGACCAATTTAGGAGCTAAGAGAGCCAAACGGTCACCGAGGGTACGCTAATAGCGAGCTACACCTAATGTTGCTAATATTACTCATGGTTTCACAGATTTGGCTTGATCAGGCTAAACAGGATCCGTAGGCTTTAGCCGTTAAGTTCCGAGTATAAAAATACTAACATCAACCATTAGCTCGCAACATTTTAGAGGCTGACGGGATAACCATCTGACCGGACATTCCACCCCCTTGACGCGGCTCGGTTTTGGGTTCAATACCCGAGACCTACTTCGGCATTCTTGAGTCTGTCAGTTGGCTCGCGGTCTTAATCAAAGTCAGTTGAATGAGAGCCGGAATACTGGCTCTAATTTCTGATTTGACAGCCAGGCATATCACCTCAACGGGCTACCCAATCCATGACATCCCCCCACGACCATAAGTCATCGACGACTGTTATAGAGAGTTTGACCTTCCTTCGGTTTCTCAACGATCCTATCTATGTGTCCAGATCGATTCTTGGATGATCTCTGGCGGGCATAGAGAAAGTCGATGAAGTAATGATAAATTACCGTGGGCACGTATTCGGAGGGGAACTTGTTGGTGGTGTACGAGATGAGCAAACAGGTCTTGCCCACGGCGCCATCGCCCACAACCACGCACTTGATCGTCTGCATCCTCGAGCCTCAATCAACGACTTTCAGCGACGACGATGAAGCGGCGGACACGCCAGCCACACTCAGAGCGAGGAGAGCGAGGGGTGGGAGGGAGGGTGGGGCCTGCCACGAACGCTAGGGCGGTTAGCCTAGCCGAAAGCCACGCCTCCCGGGAGGTGGGCTTGACACGAACAAGGGGACGGGGTCAACGGTGCGATCCGGATGAGGCCAATTTTTCACGAGAACGAGTTGAGGACGAGGATGATGATGATGATGGTGAGTGAGAATGATGATCGACACAGATCGAGAGGAACGGGCACGCACACACGGTTTCACTGGAGGAGAGAGGCACACGCGTACACGCTCATCGAGCCTCATTGGCACGGGCGGATTGGCCAGGGCTGCCGAAAGGCGGGGAACGAATAAGGTCAGAGGGGATTATGACGGGGGTCAGGCGCGTTTGTTTTGGCCACTTCTGAATTTTATTGCGCGTTTTAGTAGTCAGAACGAGTTCGATGGCGGGTCTTGAATAAATTAATGGTGCCAATGAGGCAAGCTCAGTAAACATCAGCTGAGCCTGTTTGTTTACCCCGTAGCTCGGTCGTGGCCTCTGGTGACTTATCGTTTCACCAAAATTCTACGATCGTTTCTCGTTCTCGATGGTTCGTCGCAGAGCAACTGACCGCTCCTAATTTTTGATCGAGCGCAGATTGGAAAAGAACAGACACACCACAAAAGAGCGGCGCAATTCTTCGGGGCACATAATCAACAACCTTTTTCTCACTGTGCATACTCAATTGAAATTTGGGTTTTGCGGCTTTTGATTAAATCACAATTTAATCACACCGCATTATAAGACAAACGAAAGCATTCTTGGGTAAAACAAACCCATTCTAAAACTTACCCGGCCCTACCGAATTTCTCAACAAATTAAGATCATTTTCCAGCCAGGATAAAACATGAGGAGGGCTAGGAAAAAAAGATTTTTTGGAGTCGAGCAAAATTTCCAGACGTCTTTAGGTGTACAGGGAGAGAGAGGAGTGAACGAACTATTTTCAATCCTCTAGATTTACTGCTCAACGGGAAAACAACCTTTTTCTCTTGGCTCTAAATTCATAAGTTCTCTATCAAAAGCTCTTGTATGAAAGTTTTTTTTAATTCCATGCGTTTCTTTTTACTCAGCGTGTGAAAAAAAAACGTCTTGAATCTGTACCTGACGAAATGATTTATGTTTCAATTCCATGAATTGAAAAACGTATTTTTAACGAAAAAAACTTTAACCTTGCCATTCCAGAAACTTTTTTTATGCACCCAAAAGATTTTCTCGTAAATTGAAGAAAATAATCAGGTTTTTCATTTAGCCGTTGATTTACTATCGAACTTGCTTTGTGACCCATTGTTAACTTCAAAAAATTGATGGTTTGGTCATTTAAATTCTTGTTTGGCAGCCCTGTTTGTGGCTGGGCTTCCTGGACTTCTTCGGAAGGAACCCTTCAAATTTGAGGGTGGTACATTTATTTCAGGAGTATTCTGTCTCCCGCAGATGCAGACGGTGTGACCCAAACCTGATTGATTCTTTATTAACTTTTCATTTCGAAAACAATTTAGAGTCATACAACCAATAAAAAAATGGCTCATTATTCGACGCTATTATTCGCTAAAATCAAATTGATTACACGGGCGTTTTACGGTTGATGGCAAACCGGGCACCCTAAAATTGTGGATCAGGTCGACTCCCACTCTGCCTCCAAATCAAATCAGCCAGCTAGCTAGCTTGTCTGGCTCGATTGACGGCGGTCTCCGTTTGGCCGCAATCTCTCTCTCTCTTTCTGTCTATCTATGAATGGCTGCCCAAAAGCCCACCGAATCTTGCGTCGTTTTCTTCACACGAGTGCGTCTACTCGGAATTGTCGAGTAAAGGAATAACTGAATAAGAGACAGATCAAACACCATGTTCTGATGGATGATGCGGGGGTGCAGTTTTCTTGCAAATAAACCAATCCTCCCTCTAGAGCCCCGAAAATAACACTTGATGTGGGAGTACCTAGAGGGCTAACAGAAAAATAACACTCCAAAAATATTTATGAGTTGCCAAGCCTGCACTCTGTGTGCAATGGGATTTGATATTGAACACGCTAAGTTGCGTGATTCACAACCCAAACTTGCGTTTTTAGGGCGTCAGTGGCAAAATTGCTTATTCAACTGCTTTGTTCGAACAAGAGCAATGTATGATGAATCAAGTCACGTGACACCCTTGCTGCCAGATCAATGAAGTGTGTTCAAAACAAATCTCCACAGACTGTACTGGAGTGACATTTCTCTGTTGGCCCTCTAGGAAGCCCAAGAGAACCATAGAATAGAAGTTCAAGTGGCAAATATACTCAAACATTGTCTTTTGGATCAATAGAATTCGTTCTCAACTTGAGATTCCAAAACTTTCCGTCTCATTCTTCAGGTAGGTTTTTGGTCTCGCTTGTTAATCAAAATTATGTCTTACGTCCATTTTATCAAAAATTACAAATGAAATGAAAATCAAGAAATGAATTTTTACAAGTAGTAGTGGACACATAAACTTTTTGGATTGTTTGGAGTTTAGGCTGATAGTTGAATTATTGATTTTAACCTAGCAAAATTCAAATGGATGTTTGTTTGTTAAGGAGTCAGTACGTCACTGATAAAGCATTTGTTAGAAATAACTAGGGCAACAATCCCAGACATTTCATTGAGAAGAGACAGCTGACGTAACCTTCAGCTGACTCTACACTGTGAAACGTCCGGGATTTTTGCTCCACTGCATAATATTTTTTTTTCCGGGCTATAGAAATAACAGATAGATATTCTTTTGTTTATTGATTTGTAATTTCAAATTAGAAATTATTCTGCTTGTCCTATTTCCATACATGAGGCAATATTTTCTTGACAAAGAGTGCACCAGTCTGGCAATGATGGTTATGTATGTTTCTCTGAGAAGAACTGAGTTACTTACAAGTACAATAATGTAAAAAAACTTCAATTCCATATCAGAAAATGCCAAAAAGAGTTGACTAAAAACCTTGACAAGTTAGTGACTCAAATCACTGAAATGTATAAGTATCCTCAAATAACTCTATGGTTCATGTTGTTTTCTTCTAGCAAAGCAGAAAGGTATTCTTATGAAGGGAACAGAAAATCTGATCAAACTTGTTTGATCTTTTATGTTTTTCTTTTTATCCCATCTGTGCTATTAGTAGGGGTGCAGATTTCAGGCAAATAAGATTTTATGCCTAAAAACATGTGTATTGGCTATTTTTTAGCACTTAAAGTTCATTTGCCATTTTTCATTTTATTTGCCATTTTTGGGCAAATAAATACAAAATTTGTCAGTTTTTGGGCAATTCAATGCAAAATTTGTCGATTTTAGGCAAATAAATCCAAAACTTGTCTTTTTTGTTCAAAAGTAGGGAAACATTTTTTTGCCCAAAATCTTTTGTTTAAAGTATATTTTGATCTTTCAACGAAATAAAAATATGTTTTCTTAAAAGTTCATATATTTTATTCCATTTTACTGTTGGTGAAAAGTAATGCTCATTTTCCAAATTTAGTGGCCAGTTTTGCTATATTTTGGTATACATTTGGATCTATTTGTCATTTTATTTGCCATTTCTGTGTTTATTTGCCACATAATTTGCCAATTTGGACGTTTTTATTTGCCATTTTTTGCCTAAAATACATGTTTTATTTGCCAGAAATCTGCACCCTTAGCTATTAGTTTGGCTTTTAATCTTGAAAAAAGAAGGAAGGCTTTTTCTTGATGTAGCAATAGGTGAATCCTAGCTCAGGATGGTTGGATTCTGACTGATAAGTAGATAATGGAAGAGTACTCTAATATAAGAAATATATTTTTTCTTTATCTTTTTATATTTACTATAATTTTCATGCATTCACAAAAAAAATCTCTTAAAATTGGCACATGTTCAAAATATGCCACAAAATTATGTTTAGGCACTAGAGTCCCAAAATTTTCAGCAATTGAACCAACTATTTTTGTTTTTTCCAACCATGTTGGCCTTTCTCAACTTCTTCTTCAATCATTCCGTCAATGAACTGACAAAAAGTTAACTTTATATTGTTTTCACCAACTAAAAATTCACTTCCTACAGTGAGCAGACCGTAAAACAAACAATAAAATGGGATCCATCACTAGAACTTTCCAAAACAATGAACAGGTTTGGTTATAAAACTAACTGAACGATGGCTCAAACCAGGATTACTTTCAAAAAACACAATGGGTCCAATTAGTGCATTGAGTCTTATAATAGAGGGGGTGTCAACCTGAAAATGTGTCTCCTGTCACCAACTGTTGAGCGGACAAAAGTGCGGGAACATTTGAAATGTGTGACCAGGCAAATGTCAATCATGCAATTGATGAATTAAATACGGAATTGAGTAATGTTTTGGATCATTTTTTCTTGTTGCTAGTGGTCACTATCTTGAAAGAACCAAGATGTGACTCTGTGACCATGCCATAGATTTGAATACCACAACTAGGAACTTTATTTGCCAATACATTGAAGAAGTCAATGTTAGGAAGAACAACAATTTAAGCTTTTGCTTTGTGTAGGGTAAATCCAATACAAATATGGACAAAAACCAACTTGTGGCTTCAAGAACGAGTTTAAAAAAGTTGGTTTTGATTCGTATGTTTGGTCACACTAATTGTCCGTCCAACAATTGTGAGGGCGACAAACTCAGGTTTACCATTACATTTCGCCAGAGGGCGCATTGTTCTGAAATTGTCGCGTGAGTGAGAGACAGGCAACCAAGCACCAAAAAATCAGCTGAACGGCTGTTAAGAATTCTGCCGAAATACAAGCAGACAGCCGGCTGGCTGCCCAAGCAAGCCTTAAATCAATGTGCTCCCCCTGATTCCACCCTGGTGGTCAAATTAGCCTGACTAAAGCTTGCACGCTATCTAGTGATTAATAAATGATCTAAGGATTATTGCAATGAAAATTCAACGGAACAATACATTTGTTGCAAAACCCTCACATTTTAGTACAATGATCGGACCCAGTGTGTATGTTTAAAATTTGTTCTGAAGTACATCGGTTCCTGACTAACCCTATGGCTGTAATGGTTTGATTGTTCAACAAAAATACCCGAACAACTGTCGCCATGATGGACCTCAAAAATGCTTCCTGGACCTGAAATTTTAGGTTTTTACAACAAAAACATTGCTCCACTAGATTTCCATTCTGCCAAATTTTGTGACCGGTGTGACTGTTTCCTGAAATCCATGAGATTTGGGCGGTGAATCCGCCCTGATTGCGTTTGGTCCCTAATTCGTACCGTCTCTGTCTGTCTATTTGCTCGTCTGTCTGTGTACTTGGTGTCTGGCAAAGTTGCCAATACGTAGTCCTCGAGGCCAAATTGAACCACAATTCATGTCGGAAATGGCTTTCGGACAGGCCTGTGCTGTAATTGTAATTTGAATTACAATCAGGTAATTGCAATTTATATTACAATTACATCATCAAGTACTTTTTGATAACTTATGTATTGACATTTGCTTTTTACAAATTACAATTACTTTTTCATTCTGGGCTATGACAATTCGCCGATTCCAAAAAAAAATACCTGATAAAAAAACCAAGAATCGTTAGGTTAGTAGAACAACAACTAACAAAATTAGATGAGCATTTTAGAAGAATGGAGCTGGAGGGGTGAGTTGGTATTTCATTCTGTCCAAAATGATATTTCGGTTTTCTTTTTCCGCTTATCAAATTTTGAAGTGCACTTAGAATAACCTGAACTCTCTCCAAAACACGAGTATGACGTGCTTTTAACTATAAACGTCAAAAATGACTCAGCCTCAAGCTGAAGTCGCCAAGTTCGATACCTTCTTGGCTTATCACAAACAAAAGGACGGAAACAACGACAGTCTTTATTAGTATTTCTAACAACCCACAACGTTAACCTCGTCTCAGAACAATCCAAGTTCGATCGACACCTGAAAGAGCCATCCCATCTCATTTGTCCTTCAACTCAGCCACTCGTTGGCAACACTGTTTTGAGCTCGTCTGTTGTTTGTGTTTCTTTAAGACATCTTCCTTCAAGATTGTCTCTCTCTATTTCTGGCTCTGAAATCATCCCTTCTTTGCATTCCGAAGTCTCATCCCGTCCTTTTCATTGCCAATCGGACCGTATCATGAACCCCATCGAGGGTTGGACCCGCATTCCCTCCCAAGATCACGGACCGTCCTCTCTCCGTTGGATTTAAGGTCCTTTTTTGGGCGTGTTCTCGTGTCCCATGGCCTTAGGGTTTGGGTGGTCATCAAGCGCGTGAACCGGAAAATGGACCGGATCATGCTCGTCTGGAGCTTGTTATATCTCTGCGGTTTCAGTACCGCCGTCAATGCCGCCCGTCATGACCATGATCGTTGGCGATATGAGGGTATGAAAAAAAACTCTAAACAATACGTACTGCAAATTATAAAATGGATCAAAGTTTTTGTTTGGATGCCATTTGTTATTTTTTTATTTATTAATGTTGTGACCTCTTATTCAGCCGTGGATTCAAGAAGCACCCTAAAGGATTAGTTTTTGATGATGTGTTTTTTCTTTCAAGTGATTCCCTCGGGAGAAGATCGAATGAGGCGAAGTGTCGTGGATGTGCCGGATTTTCAGTCGGCCACCGGTGTGGGCAATATCACACAAGCCGATTTGACCGCTTTGGATGTGCCCGAGTCCAAGATTAATCAAACGCTAGAAGCTCAAAACCAAACGCTCACTTATGTAAGGATCAAGATAGGTTTGATATTTTTTTTTTCACGGATGTTTAGAATTTTATCGTTCTACGTTGGAAATTTCATTGTCATTATACTTTTTCAGAATTCTTGCCAAAAATGCCCGTCAAATCTAAAGCTTACCAATTTTTTGATCAGATAACTCCATGTTGGATAGCATTTCGTACCCATTGAAGGGACTTGAAAGCTGAGAAAGCCCCAAGGCACAATCTCAAATTCTGTCATATTAAGCGATCCAATTATCCATCCATAGATGATTTCTAATGTGTGTGACTCTCTCTGTAGGATTCCTCGCCGTATTATGACCAGCAAGCCGCCGACTTTGAGCGTCATTGGGTGGATTTCCCCTCGCTTCAAGCCTCGGAAGGCGTGGATGTGCACGAGCATCCGTTATTGTCGCAGTCGTATCGTCGAGCGGATACGGTCACGCTCTCGTTTCAATTCCCGTACTACGGGCATCTGGTGGATAAGGTCACGATTGCCACGGGTGGATTCTTGTACCTGGGCCAGTACGTGCATTCGTGGTTGGCGGCCACGCAGTACGTGGCTCCACTCATGGCTCACTTTGACACTTCCACGGATGAAGAGGCCAAGATCCGATATGTGGATCACGGTAAGAGGAAGCGGGTTTGCTCACTGTTAAAAATTTAAATGTGAAAGTGAAGTCGGATATGATCTTTGAGGAGCATTGAAACTTCATCGGCCACCAAAGAAGATGTTTTAAATTTTAATCAGAACTGTCATCCAAGTTCAAAGCTGGCTTCGAGAGCTTCACAAAATTGCCTTTTCTTACTCTTCAAGCCAAGTGTTGGCGAATTATTTGCAGTAAATGTGATATTCATACATAGATTCGATCAGGAGCCATAGATGATAAAGTTGATTGTTCCGTTTCATTTGAAACACACGGTATTTGAAGATGCCATTGCATCAAGTTGAAAGACCAACATTGCCGCTCAACCTTGTTAAAAGTATTTTAACTTTGGTTTGGCCATTATGAACAACGCAAATACGTATTTCGTCGATCAACCGAGGACTGACACTTTTTCTCCATTTCAACAACAATTAATAAGAGAAATTCCACATTTTTAAGTTCATGGCGCTAAAACTTTGGGGACATATTTAAATTACTCTCTTGGGAATAGATTAGCTAGCGTAGCTTTAAAGCTAAATAATTGAACGAATTAGTAAACACGACCCATGACGAAGTTTGGATGGCCCACTGGATCGTTGTTGGTGCTCACAATAGTTCCAAATTCATTTTCAGGCGATTTTTTTGCCGTTGAGTGGAGTCGCGTCCATTTAAAAAGTCGGTCGAACCCAGACGACGCTGGCGATTCCGGCGACGACGAGGATAAATCTGAGCGTTTGCCGGTCGACAAGCGGCCATTCACCTTCCAAGCGATCCTCCACCGCAATGGGGATATTGCGTTTGCTTACAAAGAGATCCCTTTCGAGATCTCCCTCATCGAAGACAACGAGCACCCCGTCAAAGTGGGTCTCTCCGATGCCTACATAATGGACCGGACGATTTTCTGTAAGTCCTCAAGCGCTCCTCCATCGCCCGACCACCCTGATTCTGATTCGTGCTTTCCCCTTTGCCCTTGCAGTTGTCAGACGTAAAACTATTTACGAGTATCATCGCATCAGTCTGCCTCACGCGTTTGTGGGCAACAAGACGGCCATTCTGTTCAAGGCGCGCCCCACTTGTAACCAGATGAAGTCTTGCGACGAGTGTCTGGGTGAGACTGTGCGCGGATTTCAGTGTCAATGGTGTCCGAATGCAGCGAGCTGTTCAGATGGAATCGACCGACGTCGCCAAGAATGGCTCACTCTCGGTTGTGATCATCGGAATATCAACGAATCGCGATATTGCGATATGTATCCAAACTCCTCGGATGATGCCAAATCGATGACGCCGAGCACATCACGCACAAATGTCCCCATGGATGGTGATAGTAGTAATAATGTTTACCGAAATAGTGACAAAGATACTCCTTCTCAAGGTAAGATTTCATGGTTCAATGAGACACAAGGAGCTTCAGTGACGTTGGGTGGGCTCTTTATTGTTTTCAGAGTCACACATTGAAACCAACGGAAAAAATCAAATTCATTTCGCCGTCACGGCTCTCATCGTGATACTCGTCATAGCTGTTTTGCTCTTCCTGTGGCTAATTTATGCCTATTTCTTCCCTCATTCGTGGTCCGGACAGTTGCTCATCAAAGTAAGTTTCTTAGAACTTATTTAAATTACAACAGATTCCAACGTGTTATCAGCAAAGTACAGAGAAATCTCGATTAAACGATATTGTCTGTCACCCCAAAATATATCGTTAAATCAAGTCGCTGTCGTAGAAGTCGTAGTAAAACGGTAACCCCTAAAATTATTGTTAAATTGGAGATCGTTAAATCGAGATTTCACTGTAGCTATAGATCAGATCAAAATAAAATGTTCCGAAAAAATAACATATTTAGATTAACAAATTATGGCCCAGGAGTATTTTTTCAAAAAGTAATTTCTGAGAAAACAAAAATGTAATTATTTTTCTCTTAAATTATTCAAAAAAATTACTTAATCTGACATTTCAACTTGAGTTGCAAAGACTTTTGTGGGAAAAGTTGAGAAGTTGTCTCAATCTATTTTTTTACATTAAATGGCCTAATTAGGATTAACCAGTACTTACTTCATTTCATTTTATTTACCAAATATTCGGGATACATTTGTTGTCTTTTCACATCAGTACTGGTCTGCATTTTGCAGTATTTTCTAATATAAAAAACTCTTATGGAAAATCTGAAGCTAAAGAAAAGTTAATTTTGATCATATGAATAAAATCTTTACTTTGAAACACGTATTTTCAGTATCGACCCACTCGATGGCATTGGTTGAGGAGCGAACCTCGTTACACAGCTGCGTCCATTCACATGTAGTCACATGAACACGCCAAGGAAATTGAAGAGAGAGACTGAGAATCGGTCATTTCGGAGCGCAAAAACGAATCCCAAAGGCCCTAAACAAGATCTGAATGCTAATACAAAGACATAGCGAAATATCTCGGGACTTGCCAATTGACAAATATTTACAAACATAAATCGATATGTTCAAGCATATGATAAGGAGAACGAAATGTATCGATAAATAAATGCGAATCATACATAAAAGACACTGCGGGAAAAATAAGGAGGCATTTATTTCCAATTGCTTGAAGAAAAATACGCTTGGCGAATTCGTATAAGGTTCAAAGTAATTAATTAGTAATCATATAAGGTCAATTCGAAAAATAATGGTCTTCTTGTTCTAGCGGTTCTACACTGAGGGTAGCAGGAAATGGAGGGGAATGGATGAATGAATGACCCGCACGATCTGACGATATGAGACGAGGGTTTCAGTGGGGGAGGAGGAGGCGGGGCATCAAGGGGGGGTGGAATGTATGGATATGGATCTTCTTTAGAGCGTGGACGCGGCTTCATCGGGAATGTTTTCTAGACCAGCGCCTGTCGCCCAACCACCCCAAGACCAATTGGGTGGTCCGGGAGTGAAACAAGTGTTGGGAGAGATTGGCTCGCCGCCATCTACCCAGTACATGAGGTAAAAATTGCACATCTCGTCGTTATTGGTGGATCCGATGAAAACCGTCTCGTCTTTGGAGTTGACCTGGAAATTAGACGTAGGTTTAACTTTGGAATTCACTTTGTTGTACAGGGGGCGTCATATAAAACCGTCACAAAAAAAATCGAACTAACGCGAAAATAAATTGGCTGAGGCCAATTTCGAACGAACTGTGCTTGAATTAAGGCTAAATTGAACGCTCCGCTAGTCCATAAAGTTACTCCATATCTTGGGTACTTTCGAGGTAAGACGTTTAAAACTAGTTTCAGCAGTCTAGATATCTGAGCATCCTATTTCGGGTAACAAAAGGAGCTATGTAGCTTCGTTCAATATCAGGACTATTGTTGAAGACACCAAGAGGTAAAGAAGAGTGTAATGCATTAGTGATTCACACTTTTCAAGCATAGTCTCGCTGCATAACTTGCTTGGGTTTTGATGATTTTTAAAATGCAACTTATGTAGCAAGACTTTCCTTGAATACCGTATGGTTTGGTTATGGAAACACCACTTTACTTCTTGGTGTCCTTAACAACTCGCCTATTATGAAAAGAATTAAACAAGGAGGTTAGTCAATTAGATTGTCTCGCTTGATTTGTGAAGATTATTTTTGAATGCATAAAGCAGTTTCATTCTCGGTTTTTAGAGACGCAAATATAATGTACTTTGCTCTTGGCATGCTTTGTTCCATTGCGATTTGGAGCCCTGTTTTTATTGTGAAGGAGGCCTTGTTTCATAAAACTTTAAGAACCCATTTCACATTCAAAATTACAACTACTACAAAATATTTTGCACACTCAAGCTAAAAGTTGAATTTTGAAAGGATCGAACCGTCAAAAATTGACTTATTCCATACAACGGTCTGGTCAGATTTTATGAAATCCTAAAAACAGTCAACATTAAACGTATCAAAAGGCTACTAATTACCATGGTACATCTGGCGGCAATCACGTCACCGGCAGTCAAGACATTCTCCTCATGCTCGACAGGATAGAACATCTGGGGCTGTTGTGGGTTCTTCTTGCCGATCAAGTCCCATTTGGATTTGCCTTGAACTCGCCATCCAGACACGACTTTGCCCAAAGAATGGGTGTGAACGCGATAAGCGAACGGGTGGATCACGCGAGGGTCGTCAATTTCGCAAGCCGTTTCAAAGAAGGTGGTGGAATGAGGTGGAGCCAGACCCCCGGTACCCAAAAGCAAAACCCCGGCCACTTTGGGTTGGGGTTTCTCGGTGAATTGCAAGAACACGCCCGAGTCATCGCCCGATGACGGCAAGTTATCCAGTTTCCCGTAGTGTACTTGCAAAACCAAGTACTTTATGCTCGAGCCCTTGCCAATCCTAAGGGAAAATTGGAAAACCTTTATTGAAAAGACTTGACTGGGTCTCATTTGATGAATTATTACAGTACAATAATAAATAATTAGCCCAGCAGACCTGGGATAGAACCCGATTTCCACCGGTACAAATAGATCTTGTGCTCTGGCCATCTCCTTTTTTCCTCGATTGATCTTTATTTGTTTGCATTCCGAACAAAATTGAAGGTATTAAAAAGTTCAAAAAATATTTGGATTTCATAGAATCAAATAATTGTCTTACGAGGCCTAAACATTGGGAAGAGCTAAAAGGAGAGCGATCTTTTTGGGGAGACGCGCATCTCATTGCCGATTTGACCTAAAACAAGAACCGCTGCTGATATCGTAACAATTCCTAAATTACTTACAAATGTTCCGGGCATTGACAATGTTTGAATTGTTGAAAATGTTAAACAAAAACATTTCACCTTGATTTCATCTTGTGTGCCCTCAACTAGAACATTATAATTACAAGAGTACGAGCATGAGATTGACAAGTCCCACTTACGAGAAGAAAAAGGAAAGACCAAGAAAGTGTGCCAAGCTTAGAAGAAAATTCAACACAACGCATTGTTCATTTACAGAATATGCACGGAACTTGCAAGTGTAATAATTCTATTGAAAATAAATCTAAAGTGTCAAAAGAAAACAAAATTTCCTCACCGTTCCTTTTTCTTCTCTAATCCTGTGAAGACAATGATCCTTAATTGGGACTAGTCAATCTCACGCGCGTACTCGACTCTCAGCCATACATGGTAGTCCATAATTAACGTCCCTTAAATCTTAGCAGCAACAAAAGCGACTTTTTGGTATGAATAACAATGTAACTTAAAGGCAAAGTTAGGATGAATATTCACATTAGAGCGTGTGTAATTTGAGTGGGAGAGCCAACATACAAAGTCATAATTTCTAAAAAAGTAGATCAATTTCACCAAACTAGCTACGAATATACCCAAGGATGTTTCCTAGATCTGATTGTTTTCAATATTGTAGTGCCATTACTGCGTTTCGAGCAATTCTTTGTTTGGCACGGGACAAAAAATACGGATAACCCTGTACATCTTTTGCCATTAACGGGATTTTTTTTCAACTCTTTTAATATTGCTGGTTCATCAAATGTTGATAACAAATTATTAGTTTATGAAGGTTTCAGTTTGACTTGAACTTGGCCAAAAGCTGGAAGCATATCGAATACCTCAATTTTATGTATTTGACAGGCATGATGCCAATATTGATTTACTATATTGACAAAACGCCTGCAGTTTTTAACATATCACGGTGCTCGTATATCTTATTTTAAAATATCTGAAATTTTATTGCTTGCCAGGAACTGATTTCGTTTCAAGTGATTTTTGCTTAGCCTTGAAATTTGATTTTGAGATATTTTTTAGAGCTCATTGTCCGAGCCTCAATTTCGGGCTCTGATGTGAGGGCCATTTTTCATTTAAGGAAGCCAATAAAGTCCACCCCAATTTCTGAAGACCGCTTAAAAAGATTTTCCAAGAAAGACTCTCTTGGAACTGCGAGATAATCAATTGTCAAAAATTGCTCCTTAAGCTAACATATGTTGTGCTTTTATCCAACAATACTATCCGCAACTTATTTTCATCTCAAGGGATTCAGAACGTCAAATCCAACCCAATTTCATTCACAACTTTTTCCAAATCATCCTTATCTCCTCTCTCACCTGAATCCAACGTCTTTGGGCAAATCCAATTTGGGTGCCTCATGGGCCCAAGCGTACATGATGTTGGGCTTGACCTTGCAAGGCTGCTCTGAGATCACTCCAGGTTGTTTTGCGGCCATTTCCCCGCAGTTCCAAATGGGGTCCATGGATCCGGGTTCTTCACATCCATAGATCAACATGTGATGCGCAACATGTGTGGAGACGTTGGGGGCAAATCCAGTGATATAGTACGATTGGTCTTCATTAATCCGAAGAGGGGTGCAAAGATAGGATTCCTCATTCTCCGGCAACACCCGCGGCATCAACAATGGAAAAAGGGCTTCCTCTCCATGGATGGCGGGTACAAATCCGAGAAATGTCAAACAGATGGACGAAAACCATACCAATTCTCTTAAAGCCATTTTCGGACTGCTTTCCTCTACCAAGGTTCTCTGCCTTGAACAGAGAGAGGGAGGCCTTGGTGGTATCCAAACTAGCACAACTCGGAAAGGGACAGAGAGAGAGACAGAGAGAGAGGTCCTCTGACGTCAAAAGGGGCTTACTTGCCACAAGGAGTACGAACTACTAGCTTGTGTTCCATTCAGAGCGTTCTCTGGTGTGCGAGACTGGCACTCGAAGGCCTTTCTTCCTTGGTGGTTAAGTTTTTATGTGGGGCTCTTGGCCGCCAAACATACGCGCGAAGCAGCGTTTGGATGGAGAAAAAGCGCATTCATGAATTACGGCACATACTGTTTCCTCAATATTGTGGTGGATTTCTTTACTTTGGAGCTCTGAGGAGTCATCACGTTGCCGGAAAGTTCGTGTTAAAGAAGATTGAGCGCTCGTCAAGGTTTAGCGATTTCAAATCAAATTGAAGTCCTGAATTTGAAATACATTTATGCACATTGATCATATTTAAAGGGCGAGTTTTTGAGGTCAAAAAAGTAGCTGTTGTGTGACTTGAATGACACATTTTGTTTTATGTGAAAAGTATGGAAAATATGTGATTTCTAAACAATCAAACATTACTTAAACTGTCAACATAATCACACAGAAATCTAACGTGCATCTAACAGAAGAACATACTCTTCTACAACTATCACTTTTGCAACCTCTAGATTATCGCATTCTTTCTACTCTGTATGAGCTGTATGTAAGTACATGTATGTTCCTTTTAACCCAAACATAATTCATGATTCATGTAAAAAGTTAGTTTTTATGAAGATTGACTTGTTGAAAAAAGCAAGCAAATGTTGACTGTGATGTTGAACCATTTAAAAAAAAATTGATACAAATTGAAGTTACTTATTCAATTGTGTCAATGGGAATGACCATAATTGATCTTTCCATGTCTTCACTTTCATATTTTGAAACGGAAAATTGTACCACATTTTGCCAAGGCAGTAATCACATTGGGTAAATCAGCCTTAAATTAAAAAAAATGGCGTTGTGCTCAGTTGCGGTATTAAAATCACCAAGTTTGCCAAATATTTGCAAACTTCAAACTTTAAAATGTTTCATCAATTTGCAATCATTTGGTGAAAAATTCCTGTATGCAGAAAAAGGCCAAAAAATGTGTTTTTTCTACCAAAAATGAGGAATGATTTTTTTTCTCCTAAAAGTGTCATTTATGTGAAATTTTCATTTTTTATTTTTTCACATCACTTCCCGCTCATTAATCATAAAAGTATGAAGCGAAAAAGATTGCACTTCCAATTCCAGCCAAAAAGCCGAGAAAGATGAAAGTCCAAGGGTGGATTCCAGTGAAAAAACAAAACAATAAATAGGCTATTGAGGGGGCTCAAAGCCAATTATTTTTTTTAGCAAAAAAGTGATTTAACTGGACTGAAACTGGAAAGGCCTAAATTGATATAAATTTTGGAAATCCAGATTGAAGGTTAATCTCTCACGATTAGTCTGGATTAATCGAATGAAATAGATTAATTTTGAAGTGATTATAACGGAAGATAAACCAAAAACTATCGAAGTTTTTGCTTTAATGATAACGAAATCATTGAAATTGTCTTCAAACAAAGTTGATGTTAGATAAAGCCTCAATATTATTTTAAGTATCTTTAAGGTCCCGTAAAGGACAGTCATATCAGAGAAGACCTTCACAATCAGACCTTTGCGAATCTTTTATTTTAAGCATTTTTAATGTTAGAGTAGATTGACGAAATTTTAGGTTTTGATCAAAACCATCAATGATGCTTAAATAGTGTTTTTTCACTCTTAAGTTTTGTGAAAAGCTTCAAAATGGCATAAACCTCAAGTTCAAAAACCGTCTGTCTTGATTCTTAACACGTTTCTGCAAGCATAATTTACTCATGCCTAAATTTCAGGCTCAGGTAACAAAGGTGTTTTGAAATCTATCTACAAAGTTATGAAATTGTGAACCAGACTCAAATGAATGATAGTTTGAGAACAGTTTGAGAAAGAGAATAGTTGCAGATTTTTGACAAAGAAAAACATGCCAAAAAATGGCAAATAAACGCGTCCAAAATGGCAAATAAAATAGCATATGAAACAAGAAATGGCAAATGAAATGACAAATAGACACGAAAATTTACCAAAAAAAATGCAAAACTGGCCATTAAATTCGGAAAATGACCATTATGTTTCACCAACAATAAAGTGTATGAACAAGAGAAAATATTTTCATACCATTGAATATTCAATGTCTCCATTAAACAAAACATTTTGGGTAAAATTTTGTTTTTCCTTTTTTTCCCACAAAAGACAATTTTTGCATTAATTTGCCCAAAAACCGACAATTTTTGCATTAATTTGCCCAAAAACCGACAAATTTTGTATTTTTTGCCCAAAAATGGCAAATAAAAATTCAAAACCAAGCAAATGGCACGTAAACATGTTTTAGGCAAAAAAATCTTATTTGCCTGAAACCTGCACCCCCATTGAGAACAAACAATACAACGCACTAACCCATTTTGCCCAATAAAGAGAGGCTAATGCAAAATTCCAGAAATAACTCAACAAAAACACAAAACTTGAATCTCATTTCTCGTAAGATTTTAAGTATCATGAAATATTTTCCACATTTTATATTAAGAGATAAAGAAAGACTCTTGTTTGATTGTGCAAGTTGTTAATTTTTTGAAAATTTCCCAATGAAAATGTTGTCCCAGGGTTAATAGAAATTTGGTTGCACAATAATTTATCTGTACTTGTCCCATAAGTCATTCAAAATCTTCAATTTCAAGCTCTTTTAGGACAACTTTTGTAAAATACAACGAAAAGCGCCGTAGAAACGGAAAAGCACCATTTTGATTTTGACTGATTTGATTTGACTGACGAAAAACGGATTAACGGATTATTCCGCTTCTGATGGATTAATCGATGAATCCGTCAATGCAGTCAAACCCTGGAAGGAGGGGTAAAACAATGGTAATGTTCGATTTTTACTAGAATCCTCCTGAGAGAATAGTAGTTTATCTACATATCATAAGAATTGCTTTACTTGGTAAACCCTGACTGATCATTGGCAGATTATCATACAAAAAGAGAACTAACTCTTTAATTCCACACATGGTCATGATTCATGAAAGTAGATCTCACATGCTAACAACATGAAAATTTATCATCATAGGAACGCTTTGCGATAGAAAAGGAGACGCATGTGAAACAACTATTACAATAAAGACATAAAATTTGCTCTTGTTGAGACGGTCCAAAACCTCAATGGCATTTGAAAATTGATGATTAAACTTTGAACACGTACCAGTACGGCATTGTTAAATATGTAAGAATCCCTTTCCTATTGAGTTCTGTCAATCCATCAACAGTTTGTATGTAATACGGGCAAATCAGCTCTCAGTTGCACGTTATGCACTTAAAATGATGAATTTGCATGTTAGAACCAAAACAAATGGAGTAATATTGTTATTGGGCAGTTTCTAATCTAGCACATTTTTGCTCTTCCTATAATAATTTCAATCTTTTCAATAACAATTTAGCTCTCATAACTCCAAACTAGGCATTCAAACTTGCATTTTAGCTCTTTTAGATAACGGGGAGTCGGTCACGTTGAACCCCAATCATTATTAGAATTAGAATGAAAATATTCAAAACAATAGAAAAAATATTTTTTTAATTTGTCGAAATAGAGAAAAAAATTCACTCCACAAAAGTCTGAGGCAATCAAATTTGGTCGAAAGCCGAAGAAAAAATCGAAAAAATAATGAATTGAGTTCAAAGCCGAATTTCTAAGAAGTGACCAATAAAGTTTTGACCGTTGATTGGAGATTTTCTTTCATCAAGCTATGTTCAGTTGCAAATAGGCTGGAAAAATATCAATTTAAATAATTTAGTAAAACCTTGTTATTGCACGGATAACAAGAGAAACGCACGTCTGATTCAGGGCATGATATATTTGCAAACAAAGTACTGTTTTCTTGGACAATCCCACCATTATGATGCAAAAACATTGAAACGATCACATGAGTTGATGTTTTCTTCTCGTGGTTGAATAGGTGTACGTACGGTATGGATGCTATTTAGAAGTCTTCTTAGTTGTTCATCATGGGTCGCTTGACGAAACTGCCGAAGCCAGCTCGATCGATCTCGTCAAAGTTCTTCTTCACGAATCGACCAAAACCGGATGAGTCGATTTCGTCAAAGTTCTTCTTCACAAATTCACCAAATCCATGTCGGTCCATCTCATCAAACCTCTTGTCCATGCCAAATGTCATGCCACTAAAATAGGAATTCCGGAACAAGTTACGGGATTGTAAGACATAGAGAAAACTTTCAACACTAGATGGCGCCAAATCGTGGAGAACCTCGTCGTCTGTTTTTAGCGTCATCTAGTGTTGGTCTTTACCAAGTTAGCTAGGAAAGCTGCGGTCTTTTCCAAAAAAAAAATATCGAAGAATCGTTAGGAAAGTCAGGATCATGACTGGCTTATCCGAGCTTGGAATGAAATGGGAAATATTGGTCTGCAATAGCTCAACCATTGTTTGTCCGTCACACAAAAACTAACCCATAAAATTAATTAAAAAATGTAATTCATGAACTACTGTAATTACTTGGCTTAGTACAGAAAGAGTACAGTTAACATTGGCCAAACGAACCAACTCTTGATTGAAGAATCCATTTAAATCTTCGACCTAAAACTATTCATTGCAAAGTGCGTCTTGATAAAAGATTTACTGATCTGCAGACTTAACTTTGATTGAATTTTTGTGCCAAACCTTTGCTCATAAAGCTAGTTTAGATGTTATTTTTGAAGTGCAATAATGTCAAGTTGAATAACGTTCTAGAGGCGAGGTCACAAAATGGACAAAAAGGGAATCTCAAGAAACTCATTATCCGGTCTTAGACATGCCCATGCTATACGATTGGTTTTTAACCAAAAGTCTGGATGGAGGCTTGAAGTAAGCAGACAAATCAGGCCAAAATCTGGCCTTGATGGACTTGCTTTCATCATCTTAACTTTTCAAAAGGCCTTACTCATAAAGAGAGCGAAAATGGCCGAGTAAATCAAATTCTGGCGAATGTGGAACAGTTACGATGTGGTCAAGCCAACCCAGAATACGGAACTTAGAGTACTGAAAGTTTCCCAAGCTTCATCTTTTGTTCATACTTGGATATTGGAAAGGCAAAGAAAGGGTTTTCGTTATTTCCTTTTTCTTTTGTCCATTGTACTCGAGTGCTGTTAAGGTAATGAAACCGCAAAGGCTCGTTTCATTATTCATTCACGGAAATCAGCTATTGTCCGAACAGCTGCTTGAGAAAAAGACCACGTGCACGAGATTTTGTATGTAGGCTCGAACAGACCTTCCAACAACATTGACCACATCCTATTTCACCAAAGAGTTTAGCTTTTCAAACGACCTTGTTATCGGGACTCGAAAGTTCCACCGACCCGTTTTGTTTGTCATGCAAGGATCCAAATGAGAATTGGTACCCTTCTAACCCAAGTGGAACATCACGTGGGAAACCAGCTTTTCCAAATTGTTACCCAGGCATAATTTCGAAAACTTTCAAGTTCCCTCCTTGGTGGTTCAAAAATGTTTCTTCCTTCCTAGCCGAGCAAAAGTAAGGCCATAAATTGTTCACTTAGTTTGGCCAAAAGCTCCATGTCGATCGCACAAGAAAATACCAAAAACTGCCAAGTTATTGTGTGTCTTACCTCATGGGATCGAACCCACGTTTGCCTCTGACCTCTGGATACTGATTGAATCCACGAAGGATGTGTCCCCCTCCCAAGGGATCCAGTTGACGAAGCATATGACCTCCTCCCAAGGGATCCAGGGCTCGTATCAGATGACCACCGCCCAATGAGTCAAGACTTCTCAACAAATTACCTCCACCCAGTGTGTCCAAGCTCCGACCTAAAACGATTGGTCGATGAAGGTATTATTTGAAGTTCAATATGTTTAATTTGTAACGAAATGTCCTCATTATCTTCATGAATTTGAACTTCGATACACTGCGACAGAGTAAAAGCCATATCGAATACAAGACCTAAATGCTTTTGAATGTGTGCGTTGGGTACGGAAAATAAAGAAAGTCAACTCGGGATGCAAAGGCAAAGAAGGTAGTTTATCTTTATCATGTTTCTGTTGAAACTTTTGTGAAATTTTTCAAACGAGCTTTGATTTATGTTTGTTGGCTCGTCTGCTTTGCTATGGACTGAACTTTTCTCCGCCTTTTCACGTACGTATTAAGAACGATAGTTATCCCACCTTTGACAAAGAGCCAGTTTGCGTTATGAAATAGCAAAAGCATCCCTTCCCCAACGAAATAAATGGTACCAGGAACGGCTATGCCTATGGGGTGGAAGTCAAAGGTTTCCTATTAAAGGCAGGGCTAAAACCATAGCCCAATAATGAACATCTTATGGAATCTTTTTTAGTGCAGAATGTACCTAAAATGTTCCGTCATTTTGAGTTGACAGGAATGTACAAAACTTCAAAGGATGTTGCTAAAGACACATCATAAACTTTTTAGACTGCTCCATCTAAATCTGCCCAATCTGTCCGAGGCTCGTAGAAAGATCTTTCCGAAAGTGAAAAGAATAAGTGTTGTCAACTTTTCATCAGAAAGGCGGAAATGCAAGTCTTCCACGTTAAAGAACTGTTTAATCCTTGCTGGTCTTAAATAAGAATTTCGGTTTGATGAAACCAATGTGTCAGCCTTGGGCGGGGATACAAAATCATATTGGCCGACATTCCTGATGCGATCCAATCTTGGTCGGACAAGAATGAGCAATTTGTGCATCGAGCCAATCAATTGGTGGTAAACTGAACTCATTATGATCTCGCATATCATTGCTACGAGGAGGCAATAATCGCAAATTGTTCATGGAAGGAATGTAACATGCCAAATGTTTTATGGCAAGATGCTTGACTTTCTTCATTACTAAAAGAGGGTTTGTTTTACAGACCCAACAGTTAGGTATTTTCTTCCATTTGACGAGAGCTCATTTTTTTCGAGTGTCAGAAAAGTGATAAATATGAGTCCTTCATTTTTAAACGATGACTCGAGTTTGCTATTTGTCGAGTAATTTCTCCTCATGGCTTTTGTTTGATGGGTTATTTACTCATCCAACAAATACTAACATTCTGTAAAATGAGCTTGGTCGAGTAAGAGGAAAAAAAATGTGGAGAGGTTTTGGCAATGTGCATTATCTACAAGCCCGATTGACAGCATTTTTATGCCGAAGAATCTGCACCAATATTTCAAAAAATATCCTCGATGCGATGCTACGTAAAACCGTAATTTGTCAATGCCAAGATTGACTTCAAAGAAGAGTCATTTTTGATTTTGGGTGCCAAAATCGATATTTTTTGTTCCTCTGTGACCAAAAGACATTTGAGACCTATATTGGTTTTGAATAGGACACTTGAGTGGAATACAACGGCTCACATTACCAAGAGCATTAGAAGGAAAAAGTATCTAGAAAATCAAATCAGATTTGCCTCAGCACAAACTTGGAAAACTTTTTCGCCGATTTTATAGGGGTTGCGATCATTACTCAATGTTCGCACCCATTTCATGAAGATTTGCACTTACCCAAAGAGCTGGGGGGTCTTCGGCCATTCTATTGGGAACAAAATCAAATGGTCAATCGTAAATCGTACTTTTTGTGGCTAGGATTATGAGAATGCGGGTCTACAAACCTCGAGCGAAGCACTCAAAACCAAGGATGGCAAAACCACGAGAAGAAAGAGGATGGACGACGAGGATCGAGTGGCTGTGCTGGACATCATGTTCTTTCGAACTAGAAGGAACGCTCTGGATTGTCGTGGTATTTTAAGGGCCCTTTTATCACTGAACTTTCTCATGTGTCACGTTCGTCCGTTCGTTCGTTCGTTTGTTCGTTCCCTCCTTTTCGTTTCGCTCGTGTTCCTGTTCCATCGGGAAAGTGAAGCGCCAACGAGCACCATTACGCGGTCCCAATGTGGAACAGGGGTCCGTGTCGGATTCAAGAAGTGCGACAAGGGTAAAGTATATTGTCACTCGGCTAACAAAGTCCATTTCATGATACGAGATATGACATGTATTACACTCCATTGATGGATGGATGGATGCGTGGACTCGGTGAGTGAGCGATCTTCTTGCATGTAAAAGACACATAATTCAAAGGCGGAGGGTGAGTTCCATGGAGAACACATACTATAACATGGTTCATGGGACCCTAAAAGTCTTTCTGCTTTGCATATTTGGATTGGGCCAGTTTTAAAGCTAATAAGGTCTTGCAACAACAGTTGGACCAATTATTCTAGATTACAACATCATTGCGAAAGTCAAATCCAAATGCCAAACAAATTTGTGTGTTTCCGTTTTTTTCATTCAACTAATTGTTCAATCAATAATCTTTGAAGTTTTATGGTTTAGCACAAGCTCTTCCAAAGAATTATTGCCTAAAACAACAATAAAAATCTGAGCCTCACTCTTGAGCAATTTGTCATCTCATTCTTGGTTTCAAAGCCAGTTTTCTTGCTCAAAGTGATTTTTTGACGTGCAATTTGTGCTTTGGCAGAGGGCAATCTAGTTACATATTGACATTTGCCTAGGTAGTTCAACCTTTTCCAAATAAATGTATGAGAGGGGCTTTTGAATATCATTTTCATCTTTCAATGCATTGGACTCAAGCATCTCGTGATAGAAGTTCCAAATGTTATTGTCATATGGAAGCAAAACGAATCCATCTTGCCTAGAAAACTGATATCTTTGCACCTTCCATTCGTGATTGCAAAAAGAAAACCATTTGAGAAAAAAACCCGACTGGACTCAACCACATCTAGTTCGGAATGGAATTCGCCAATTCTGAGTAATCAGTTCCTTTATAAGCCGTCAAACTGTTTTTAAAATGACCGATAATTGCAAAAAATCGCATGCTTGGATTATCCGATGAGAATTAGTGAATCTTCCATTCAAGTTCAGCCGGTTCAAAAATATGTTTAAGAAGGGTCAATCAATAAAACCTCTGTATATTTTAACATGTTCTCAAAATTTCGATATGGTTTATAACAATTCATATGATGGGTATTGAGATTGAGTATATGTTCTCCACAAAATGTAATGGTTGGTTGGTTGGTTGGGTATTTCGGGGCGAGGTGAAGTCCTTCTCGCCCATCTGGCTTGACCTAATTTTTCCTGTCCACCTTATCCTGTTGAGTGGCAGCAAGCAGGTAGTCAGGTTACAACCCACGTTGATCCTATCATGCACGATGGGGCTGAGCAGCTTTTCCCTCTTCTCCGACAAGTTCTTCTCCTGCTGCCATTTTATCACCATGAACACCGCTCTCCTTCTTTCCAGCGAGATCACTTTCCTCTCTCTCCTCTTCCTTTCCTCCAACTTGTTCTGGTTTTGGTGCTTCCTTTGGATCTCGATCTTCCTCGTCTTCTTGGTCTTCTTCCTCTCCGACATCTTCTTCTTCTCCACCACCACCGCCCTCTTCTTCGTCTTCTTCTTCCTCGTCTTCGTCGACATCGTCCTCCTCCTCATCATCATCCACAGTGATATCTTGGTCCTCGTCACTGTCTTCAATTGAACTATTTGATTTATTTTGAGCTTCCGAAGATGAGGTCGAGCCCGAGATGTTCTTCATCTTGTTGGACTCGTCGTCTTTCACCGGGTGAATGAGCCGCGAAACACCGTTCACTGGATCGTGTTCGTACTTGGTAGCTCGCTCATCCCACGGAACTCCGTGATGTTTGCTCACATTCTCCGGTCGAAGGAGATTCTTTTGGAATTGGCACATTTTGTAACTAGATACCTCGGGGAATTTGGCCATTTTGACTAGAAATGATTTCGAGGTCAGAGGTCGCGGTCGGATGCCATCCAAGATGGTTGGACCGTCGTTCTCATGCTTGCGGAGGTGCCGGTCCAAATTGGTTTGTTGGCCAAAGCATCGATCGCACAACGGGCATCGATAAGGCTTCTCTTTATTGTGAATGTTCCTAACATGGCGTTGAAGGTTGGAGGAAATGGAAAAGGATCGCTCACAAAATTGGCACTTGTACGGTTGCTCACCCGTGTGAGTTCGAAGATGGCGAGTTAAATTCGCTGAGCGTGGAAAAGTTTTCCCGCAGTACTTGCAGCCGTATCTTTCGGCCTTCTGTTTCGAGGTCAAAGGTCCAGAATTTGAGGCCGGCAAGAAGGGTGACCTTAGTGAGGGTTTTTGGACATGAATGGAAGGTGCTTTGTTCGATGAGAATGGCACAACTTTTGAAGTGGATGAAGGCGATGGCGAAGGAGGGGTTGAACTTGAGACTAGGCTGATCCGACTACTGGAAGGTTGTAGTTGTTGGGGTTGGTGATGATGAACATGATGATGATGCGGATGATGCGGATGATGATGTATATGTTGTTGTTGATGATGATGTGGATGGTGATGAGGATGAAACGGGCTTCGACTTGAGAGCAGTGCCATTTTTCGCTCGCTGTTGAATTGCATGGGTGTGTCTGATTTCCTTTTAGAAGGGGACACTAATCCCATGTTATTGCCTCCAGGATTAGAGAAGGTCGACGAAACGGGAGACAAAGGCACAACTTGACGAGGCGGCGGAAGCATGTTATGATTGAGATCCAGTGGTTTTCCATTTGAAATCGCCTCTGACGAAGAGGAGAATTGACTAAGATGATTGCTTCTAGAACTACTTTGACTGCTGCCACTGCCCCCACTTTTTTCGTCATTTTTGTTGCTGTTGTTGACGCTATTGTTGTTATTGTTCATGATATCCGTATTATCATTGTTATTGGGTTCAATGCGTTTCACTTGAGACGCAAGATTGGACTTTTTGGAATCGAGTCTGAGATCCAATGGTTGCTCGTCGTTGGCCTCTTGAGAACGGTCTTGAGTCTCATCCTCTTCTGTCGAGGACGATCCGTTCGGAGTCGACAAATCAAAAGGCTGTTCATCATTTTTGAGCAATTGTCGATGTTGTTCACGTAAGTTGAGGATGAATTGGCCCATTTGTGCCAATAATGGGTTCGTAAAAGGAAGATTGGCATTGGCCACGGCCAAGGTCATCGAGGGTGGAGGCGGAGGGACCACTCCTGCTCGAGATAAGGTTCCGGGTATTCCAATGCCCTCAGTCATGGCGATGGTAAAAAGTGAAGACAAAGACACGGCGGGAATAATGAATGATGAGCCAAGCCTGGAACACGAGACGAAAGCGGATTGAAAATAGGGAGAGATAAAAAAGACCCAAAGAGACTCGCGTCAGTTTGTTGACTTGTAAAGAGAGTGGATGATTTTGAGGCCATCTCGTCTTTTACGACTTGCACCATCGATCCCAAGGGGAAATAAGGTCGATGATGGATATTTACTCGCCTAATTGGCGCACCATTTTCAAAGCAAACAAGGGCATATTTTTATCACTCTGGCTTCTAGGTAGGTATCTACGTAGTCACATCCCTGTGTTACTCACTTACCCTTCACAAATGTTGAGCGGATGTGTGTATGAATTCTGTTCTTGATGGTGAGTTGAGCAAATTTCAGATTGTCGTGGTTCGTAAGGATAATGACTGACACCTCCACTCCATTAACTTCACACTAATACTATTAGAGATCACCAAGCGAGTACGAACAACCAACACAAACAAGAAGAGTAGTTAGTGGTTCTTGTGTTGCTCTGCTACTAGTCTTCACCAACTTGGTCTATTTCTGAGTGGCTGGTCAATTTTGAACGGCATTGAATTCTTCTCCAAGTGTTTTCTGGACGTGATCGGGGAGATGGTCTGGTCCAAGCACATCCTCGATTCGACTAAGAAGCTTGCTCCCAATTCGAACATGTATTTTCCCAACTCGTGTCATGAAAGATTAAAAGGGAAAAAATGAGCGCAAGTTGACATTCGGCGCAGCATTGGAGGGGCTGAAGAAGTAGTAATAGTAGTAGTGGTAGTGGTGGTGGTAGAACTTGTCGGACTTCAACTCTCTCTCTCTCCCCTTGGTTGTTCAAGTCTCAGTTTCAGCCTAGATCAAGAAGGCGAGGAAGAAGATGATGATGACCATGTTAAGAAGAACCAGGGCGTTGGAATCTCTCAGGACCGCGCCCT
Organism: Tigriopus japonicus; assembly: GCA_010645155.1. Taxonomy (NCBI): domain Eukaryota; kingdom Metazoa; phylum Arthropoda; class Copepoda; order Harpacticoida; family Harpacticidae; genus Tigriopus; species Tigriopus japonicus. Next base: position 5,722,547 of record CM021317.1, read on the forward strand.
TCTTTCCCAACCAACTCCACCCAAGCCTTCGCCTAGTTGTTCTTCTTCTTCAGTTCGTCCCTCCTTACGTAGATCAGTTTGTGTTCGTTCGAACGTAGTATACCGAGTGGACGGAGGGGGGAACTGCATCTACGTACGTACTGTATGTAGTTCTACTTCTTCTCCGTCTGCTTCCTCGTCTTCGCGAGTTACTCGGCTGAGTTTACCGATCGACTCGAGCACATTTGCCCCACAACCATTTCCAAGTGCGAGAAGATACGAAGAGCAACCAGACTGGAGCACACAAGTGATGGACATCAAGGGTATATTATTCCTCCCCGATGGACATACGAGGCACAACGAGGACTCACATGGATGGATGGACGATAATACTTGGATGGATACAACTTTGGAAAGAGCAGAAGAAGAACAAGGAGAAGAAGACGAGAACGAGAAGCTAGAAGAGAGGGAGGAGGAGGAGGAAGATGCTGATCATGGTTCTAGTTTTTTGAAGGTGTACAAGTGGTTCTCGGACCATACCAAAAAGATGAAGATGACGACAGTACGTGATTACTATTATCATGAGTTTTAGTTCTACTATCGTCATCATTGGTCTATTTTTTCCCGCCAGTTAAGCACACAAAGTAACTCAAGATGGGTGCGGACCATCATCAGTTTTCTTGGTCAAGCTCAACCAACTCTTCCTCGAGCATTTCCTCAGATTGTAAATATCAAAATTGCTCGAGTTAAAAGAAAAGAAAGAGCAAGTTCGAAATGGCAGCAATAAAATGATGAATCTTGAAAGGAAAATGCTTCAGATTCACTTTCATTCTTTGGCGTCAGAAATTTCTCAGGTAGACGCTGAAGATCATTCATCGGTTGCCACTGAAATTCAAGTTCAGGCATCGGTTTGTCGGTTAGGGCGGTTTTGTTTCATCTTGGCCACATTTGATTGCAGTCCAGCAATGTTTGAAGGCCATGGCCACCAATTAAAGCGATTTCTTTTAATTTGTCGTAGAAAAAAAGGAGAGGATCCTTGACGAGTTGAAATACGACAGTTTGAAGAAAGGAAGACTCGTAACTTTGAGATCGGGAGGGAAGCTCGAGGCATTTGTCGAGTGGTTTAGGGGCTCACGAAGACGACGACGACGACGACGAAGCAGACTTGCAGCATCGTTCGTAACCAAGATAGTGAAGATCATCATCGTCTTGAAGAGGAGGCACCTTGAATCTCAAAGAAAGGAAAAGTAGTTTGAGTCTCTGGACTTTAACCCAGCCCGATCCCCTCCCTTCCTCGGTTGGTTCTTTCTTGTTTCTTCACTGTTAGCCAGCGTAGATGGATCGATGGATAGGAGGGCATGTCCTACAACATAGTAGGCTGGGTTCGAGGTTTAAGGATGCAGTATGCTGCTCATGCCTCAGGTTGGTCATTAGAAGCTTCAATTTAAACCAGAAGTAGTCCACATACCACCTTCACCATCGCGACCCTCCCTGAAAGCAGAGCAGCAGTCACGCCACAGGTCTCATTCCACCTTGAAACCTCCCCATCACACACCAACCTCACCACCAGGATCATCATCATCATCATCTTCCCAGGGACGACGACCTGTTGGCTGGTTAGGTGGAGCAGGAACCAGTGGCTTTGCACACCCATCATGCCACGTACGTACGCCCTACCTGCTTGCTTGCTACCTTGCTTGCTTGCTCTACTTGAAGACGCGAAGGGAAAAAAAGATCTAGATCAAGTTGAAAGTCAAGTTTCGGGCGTCGACCGGGCGAGGTCTTAGGCGCGGCTTCGGTCAATATTTGGATCCCGTTAGAAGACTACTCCTTAACGCAAGCAACGCAAGGAGTCACCAAACGAGTAGGGAACTGAGCTGAGGAAGACCAAGGGGCACCCCAAAAGAGAGCGAGAGCGAACCAAGGGCCCCTTCTTTTTTCCTTGGGCGAGAGTGAGACATATACGTACGTAGGGTGTACGTAGACAAACGGGCTCACAGTGCTCTGGATGAAGGAATGGAGGCATCTCGGTGATAACCTAGCGCTCGGGATGAGAATCGGAGTGTACCTATGTGCTTGTTGGACTGGATGATAAAGCGTGCGGCGGTACCTCTTCACTAATAGGACCTCTACTAGTATGTACATGTAGCCGACTCGATCGTAGAAAGAACCTTGGACGAAAGAACAAGAAAGAGCCTATCGGATATGATAAGAATGTTCGTTCGACCGTCCTCACCCATCCATTTGGCCAAGGAACCTGTGCACACTTCGTTGTCGTCGTCGTCGTCGTTCATCTCAATAGATACGTAGATGACTACGTACGAATGTAGCTAGCTACTACGAAGAGGGCAGGGCTGAAAGGGAGCGTCGATCGGGCGGTGGCCATGACAAAGTGTCCTTCTCCTCACTGACCACTAAAATGGTCGATCTTCTTCTTCACCTTCGTCATCGTCTTGATGCGCAAACATACACATGCACTACTTCTTTGGACCTCTTAGCCAGACTGGACATCAATTCTTTGCTATGAAAGTTCATTCTTCTTGGGTCTCCATCTAAAACGGTTGAAGTAATTACTGACCGAAAATATTTTGGGGCCTGCCAAATGATGAAATTGGGATGTCACATGCATTTTCATGTCAAAAAATGACAAATGAATGAAGCCGTGAAAATGAAGCTTGCTATTATCAAAATGCTTTAATGCCATGGACATGTTTCCTTCCATCGACTTATTGAAAATCAAGAAATTTTGTCTAGCATATGTTTTCACTAGAAAAGAAGCTTTCTTGTTTAGGTTTTTGGTCAGTTCTTTTGTGAATAAGTCTGAAGTAGAGGTCTAGGAGAAATGACACTCTGAAAATATTTGTGAATCACCTCTGTGTGTGTCATGGGATTTGAAGTTGGAAACTTTAGTCACGTGATTCAAAATCGGAATTTGCGATTTCAGGGAATCATTGGCGATATTGCTCCTTCAAGTGCTTTGCTCGAATAGGAACAATGTATGATCAATCAAGTCTCTTGGCACACTTGCCGCCAAATTGATGAAATGTTTCCAAAGCAAATCTCAACTGGCTGAATCAGCGTGGCATATCTGTATCTAGAACTGTAGTCTGATGTAAAACCTGAATTTTAAACCTTGTTACTAATGGTAAAGCTTGAAAAACATTGGCACTAACCAAGGTATAAAAAGAGACCCTTTAGAAAAGAAATGGTGCTTCGGGAAGATAAAATTGCAACTAATCATAAAAAGCTCTTAAAACATGACCAACACATAAAGGCAAAACAATGAATGCTAAAAACAACAATTGCAAAAGAAACTACAAACAATTTTTTTTATCTTTTTGTACATGATGAGTATGCAAATAAAATAGGGTGATTTGAGATAACGGCATTGACCCAATTAGAAAGAAGAAAAAAACAAATAAGTGAATGAATGAATGGGTTGTCAGTTTTTCCATTGCTTGTCTTCTGTTCCCCCTTTCCAAGAGCTCTTTCCCACTTGGGGTCACATAACTGAATCAGAAAAATAAATCAAATAAACGCTTAGAGTTGTGTCTGATTTTTCAGATGTTTTAATTTGCAAAGTCAAGCCTATGTTTGTAGTATCGTTCTTTTGCAATAACAAAGACAAGGTTTTGTCAGTTGTGCTTAAAATCCTAGCAAAATCCGCTTTTTAGAATGCTAGTTTAAAACACCGAACCATTTACATGGTTGATAAAAACATGTCACGGTATTTTCAAAGTTTATGGTGTTGGTTTGAAAGTGTCCATATTTGATTAAATAGACTGAGAAAAATACCCACCCCAAATAAATCTATGGTTTGTCCCTCAATAATGGCATACATATCTCGTCATAAAACAATTTTCCAGTGTTGCTAACCACATGCAAGCTTTCACTTGTATCAAAACTTTTACGTCAATTTATGTTCAATTGAAGATCCAATGATGAATTAAATGGATTTGTAGAGCAAATAAAAATCTACAAGCTATTTACTTGTTTAATTAAATATATGCCTTATTGCGCCAATTTCAAAGTCTTTTTATTTGTGCATCCTCCATTTGACCAATTTTGGCAGAAAAATAATATTTGTATTGCAAGTGCTTCCCGCGGTCCCTATGTTTTGCAGAGGTCCTTTTTCGAAGCTTGTAGCGTGTGTACTTGCTGCACTAGTTCCCAATATGGCGTAAGTACGTAAGTTTCTAAGTCATCTTGGACCAAACTTAAATGAGAAGAAGAAAAAGAAGAGGCCTCGTCGCACCAACTTGGCCACAATTCCTCAACTCGAGCACTTCCATTGCGACGTGTACAAGTAGTACTACGAGTACCATCGCCGCGAGCATGAGGACGAGGAGCAAGGGAGGGAATCGGATCAAAAGGCGTAGCACAAGGGAAGTGGTCGCTCCCTGTCCCACCCGAAAAAATGATGATCTTGATGATGAAGCCGATGGTGTTGAAGGGAGTTCTTTCTCGAAGACGGCGTTGAATGGTGGTGCCACGATGAGAGCCGATAGAAGACGAGAATGGAGCCGTCCAAGAAGAAGACGACGGCGGCGCTGCTTGGTTGGTAGCCTCTGGGTTTTGGGATATGGATGGTGGTGGTGGTGGTGGTGATGATGATGATCCTAACCGTCGTTGTCTTCGACGTCCTAGTCCTGTTAATGGTTAAGATGGGCGCGGTAGGAAGGAGGAGATCACACCCTTCCTCAACATGCACAGACCATCCTACTAGCGCTGAAGAGTCCTGAAGATGCAGTACATGTCGTAGGAACGCGTTCATGATGATGGCCTTCTAGGAGTGCTCCAGTTGGGCTTGTTTCGACGATTACATCGTGGTTCTCTTTCTCTCGCCTTCTCTCAATCTGTTCAAGCCTAAATTATTTTTCAAGGGATCTAAGGACGAGGTCACCATCGTCACTCTTGTCGTCATCATCATCATCATGATCATCGTCATCCCCACCATCATCATCATTATCCTTTTTTTCTCGTCTTGAAAATAATGCCGCTCCCCAAATTCTTTAAGCTACTGCTCCAGTTTCCGGGCAAAACTGGTCCAGAGATGAAATTATCGAAACTATTCTAACATTTCTCCATCTTGAATAGGTAAATCGAGCCGATCAGACCCCCTGAAGAACGTGAAGACTTGGCGACAAAGACTCGTAAAAAACTTGTCAACTAAACAAGAACTGGAGTTGTTTGTTGCCTTTCGGTTGCGCAATCTTCATCGCCTTTATTGGCAAAATGAGGCACCCGAGCAGAATACCCATCCCACCACCCCATTATCAAACAAGCTGGATGGCATTCCATCGTTTTTCGTATATACACTAAATGGGTGATGAACTATGTTCTACAATTTCCATTCATTCCCATCTAATTCAAATCCTTGCTCCGAGACAAGAGAAAGCAAGCCAAACAGGCTAGTTGGGCCAAGGCTTTCTCCTCTCGTGGAACAAGGTTGTTCTCAAAGCCCAAAGGAGAAGGACGCTGGGGGCTTGAAGGGATGTAGGGCTGAGGCAAAGGCCACGAAGGCACAAGTAAAGAGCTGAATCAATCAAATATTCTACCCACCAATCATCATCTAACCAAGGCGACAAGCTAGTGAGAGAGAGGCCTCAGAACATGTTTTCTCCCTCGACCGAGAATTCTGAAGAAATTGTTCCCAAAACGAGGAACATCTTGTATAGGTAATTGTGGGCGTTCTATTGGGTGTTGTGTTCAGTGTACAATGTGCAGTCTTGATCCAACCAACTACTTGTAACACCACCACCAACAACTCCACCTCGACCGATCGGGTCAAAATATGTATCGCCGTTACCATCAACAACAAGAACATCAACAACATCGACAACGACAGCAACAATAACAACAACAACAACGACCAAATAGTTTGTGCTTGTCATCTTGACTAGGGGATTGTGTTGGTTGGTGGATGGAGTTTCATGTCCTCCCAATTGTTCCCCTCGAAACCTAACGTCTTACTATCAAAGCCAGTCACAAGGCCAGCCTGAGGTTCCATGAGCTCCGGCCTGAGGCCTTTGTTTGTTGAGCTACTGTTTTCTTGTCGGTACTTGCCAACTATCTTGTCCAGAGCAATTGTACAGACAATTCCACGTTGAATTTTAGCATTGGCATCAAAGAGTAATTGTTCAATCAGGTTCGTTGTTCATTCCTTCCTGCCGTAAACTAGTCTCTTCTAAATTGACCTTAATACCATAGACTAGTACCATCATCCTTGTTCAGGGATTAAACAGAAATCGATTTTTAAACTAGATAGTAGTTCCTCGTTGATCCGGATCTAATTTTCGAGTTTAAACTGGGAGTAATTTCCAACTGCATGCAATGTTAATTAGGTAGTTGTTACGTTTACAATTTGTCACTGTTATAAGGTGGGTGATAGTTTTGATTGAATAATCAAATGAATAGGTATAAATGTGTTCCATCTGTCAAGCAATTCAAACCTTGCCAGGTTTTTGGAGAAACATTCCATATATTTTGGTGACGTTTGCAGGCTTCGGTTTTATTTCAAGCGAGTTGAAGGATTTCAAGCCTAACCACCGAAGATGGGACTAACCACGGATTTACAAGAATGACAATGGTCTCAAAAACAAAGCCAAGCTTCAAATGCCTGTAATCGTTCGGCTTATTTTACGCTCTACACTAAATTGTTGAGAAAAAAGCAGGCCTCAGAAATGCATCATTTTCCCGAAAGTCAAACTGGTTTCATCTTTGTTGAATTGATCCATTGAAATCATTCTGTCAAAATCTGACTCGTTCGTTAACATTTCAAAGCAATTACTAGAGGAAACGTCATTGATTTTTGAGATAACGGGACGTAACTTTTAATTTGCATACGTGGATTTTTAATACACAATATGTATGAGGAAAAGTCTCCATCTACGTAAGTTGGTTTTTGCTTAGCTTTGTTGGATTTAGATGGTTGCGGTGTTTGTGCTTGAGTTCGTCTAAATCAGGTTTGAATGCTAAGCTACTGCCTATTACTCTCGATTGAACGGACGCATACATGCACAGTGTATAAGAGTACAATAGGCCTAATGGCTCCATCATCAATGACTTTAATGTTTTTCAAAGGACAAGAGACGTGCTTTATTCTCCCGAGCTGAAGCCTTCACGTCAATTTTTTATTTGTCTATGATGCCTCCATCTGAAGTTCCCGACTCCACCTTAGGGAGGACACAAATCTCCGTCTCGGCCAAGAGACATTCTTTTCATGATGGTGATGATGATGATCAGTTGGAAGTACTAAGACGTCATCCATCGCTCACATTTTCATACTTTATGGCTGCGCGGTCGTGACGTTCTGAAGTGGATCAGCATGTTGGTAGTTCTTGTTATCGCAATCCGAAATCGGGCCAATTCATAGAAATGACTTCTCCAGAAACACGAGGAGCATTTTTGTTTCCCTTCCGATAAACCAAGTAGACCTCGTCCTGCACGCAATAAAACCCATTGAGTCTGAGCTTCCCTGTTGAAACGTTGGCCCTCATCCTCCCTCAACTCGTATTACTAATATCATTATTATTCATTTCGTTGTTTCTTGATTCGTGGATGCCCTTTTCCGGTGCCCCCGAGCTTGCTGTTCACCATCGATCCTTTAATTGCTTTTCCATGTTCTCCCATTCTATTATTATTATTGTTATTTAAAGGGGAAAGGCACCGATTGCGTCAATGGATGGCATGGAAGAACTCGAATTCTTTTCGGACTCCAATAATCCGGTTCAAATTGACAACAAATCGTTGGTCGAATCAGCTATGATCATGACTAAACTTCAGCCAGGATCCTTCTCTGGCATCAAATATCGACACGTGGGCAAAAGTGGCCTAAAGATATCCAACATTGGACTGGGTGAGTAGGGGGATCTTAAGGCATCTGTATTGCCTTTTCGTGGCGAGATGATATTATATTTGTACATATCTTAATTATTGATCTTTTGTTAGGCTCGGCCAAGTTGTTTTCCTCGGAAAACCCTGAAATGGCTGAAGATATTATTGTGGCAGCATACGAAAATGGAATCAATTTCTTCGACATTTCGGATCCCTACCAACAGGAAAAGGCGGAAAAGGAATTTGGAAGCATTTTTCGGAAACGGAAATGGCCACGTAGACATTTCGTGGTGTGCACCAAGATCTTTTGGAACAAGTAAGAAAACGTTTGTTTTCTGTACAGGAAAACACACGAGTCAAGGCCTGTTTGTTTCAGATATGAGGAAGGTTGTTTGTCCAGAAAAGAAATCATCGAGTCTGTTCAAACGTCTTTGAACAATCTCCAACTGGATTATATCGACTTGGTTTTGATCAACAAAACCGACCCAAATTGTCCGACGGAAGGTGAGAGATCGGTGCCACATCTCCAAGAGCTAGATCGGCCGATTTGGTAAGGAAGTAGTGAGTGACACGCCTTCTTAGTTCGCACACTTTATTACTTCCAGAATTGATTCGAGCTATGACGCACTTAATTGACCATGGGAAACTGATGTATTGGGGCACGGCTCGTTGGAGTCAAGGCGAGATCTACGAAGCCATCATGGTAGCCAAAACCATGGGCTTGATTTGTCCCATCACCGAGATGTCGGAATACCATTGGTTTCACAGAGAAAAGGTCGAATTGTACATGGCCGAGTTGTACAATAAGACAGGTGAGTCAAGATGGATAGATGCTTGGTTGGTTGGTTGGATGGATGGATGGAGACCAACCAGACACCGATTGTCCGCTTTTCCGTCAATAAATGCCAATGGCATCATATGATTGAGATGGCTCTTTATACGTATTCCAGGATTCGGTCTGATGACTTGGTCTCCAATCAGTTACGGGTTATGCTACAATCCCAAAAACAATGACGACAGCCAACTTATTGCCAAACTGCTCCTAAAAGTAAGAATCAGAGCGGACATTGACATGTTCATTGAGGTTTTCAAGACATGAACGAGATTGGCATCAATCTTTGGGTTGTCATGGAAAGGGAACCGTTTTCGAGGGTTAACAATGAGTATTGAATCAATGTTAATGGGCATAAAATGTGTAAGATGAACATACATACTAGTATGAGAGAGTACATACTTCAATTAAGGTTGAGTCCGTCAAGATTCAAGACTTATTTGGGCACTAAGTGAATGGATTGACTGAAATGGGGGCTAAGTTTTATGTTCCATTTTCTTCTCACAACCTCGTAACAGTGGTTGTAATTTGAACCTATAGTCAAAAGGGCCAAAAATTCAGAATCAAACAATCTTTTGTAAATCTAAACAGTAAAAAATTGATCACCGTAGAAATTTGAAATAGCTAAACTTGAACAGGAGTTTCCGAGTAACTTTCATCACTCTAAATCCAAAACAACTTTGTTCAAGTTTTGAGTCAAATGAGTGCCATGCATTTGAAATATTCGTAGTTAGTTTTTGTATAAGTTTCTGTTTTATACTTTGACAAAGGCCAATCAAATGTGCTCATACATTTTACAGTCTATTACTTAATTGTTAGGAGAGTCAACAAATGAAAACGAATCAATTCTGGAAGTAAACAGGGCGAACTAAGAATGCACCCAAATCTTGGATAATGCGATATTCTGTAAGATTCGTAATTTAAAAGAAACTGTTCAACTAAATGCAAAAAAGTACATTTTTTCTGGTGAACTTATTGAAGGTAGTTTATCCGAGGACAATTCAATAACAACATTTAAAACTTGTTATTTAGAGGAAGCTCTGCCATATTTTCTTGGTAACGTTGTGAGACAGAAAATTCATTGCAGAGAACCCATAGTGCATCTTATTTCATATGAAAATGAATGCAAATATTAAAAAATTGTACGTAGGTAGTGGTTCAAAAGAGCAGATCACATCTAAATTTTATTCTTGTAAGTCATCTCTCAAAGCAGTTGTAGGTTTCCTTGGTTCAATCAATTATATGATTCCAGATAGATTTGGATCACTTTGTCCTTCAAACCGATGTATTTTTGGGAAACCACTGAATTTCACTGGACTGGGAGGCTAACGAAAAGAATCATGATTTCTATTTGGAACAATTCAATTAAGCTCTTCTGCAAATGAGACCTTGTCTATGTTGACAAGAATACGTATTTCAATTTTCAGCTCAATCGAATATCGGAGTCAAAAACTATACTCTGTCAAAGTTCATTGCTAATCCTTCCGAGAATTAATGAAGTGGCCCTTTTCTGGCAATTGCTTTACCACAAAAGGGCGAGTTCATTCATTCTATGCTCTCTTCAGGACATAAGTTTGAGGGGGCATAACTTTACACTCCGCCCTTCCATTGAGCTGAAAATTGAAATACGTCGTTAACAAGCAAGGTCTCGTTTGCAGAAGTAAGCAATTGAATTAATCCTTATGGAAATTATAATTCTCGCCGTTAAGTCCTACTTCAGAAATTTGGTGCTTCTTGAATGTCAAATACTGGCACGACTGACAATCGTTGCAGAATCTATTATAAACAAAGTCTTCCAATCATTCTAAAACTTATAACGCTAGCAGCAGAAAAAATTTCGACGTTGTTGGCGTCTCTACGTTTCGTTTTGCCTTCAATTTGAGTATAAATAAAATGAGCGTTATTTGCATTAAAGATTAGAGCAATGTACTATCTTATTTTGCGCTTAGGGGTAGTCCAGAGTGAAGACCTCGAAAACTTGAAACAGTTGATGTTGAGGGCGTTACGGTGGCGATTTGCAGAACATTCCATTTCTAACCTTTTTCTAAATTTGCCAAATCTTTATTTTAGACCCATTTCCATCAAGGAAAATTAGGCCTTGAACCAATTGCTGAGACCCATTCCAATTCCGAAGCCATGACCAAAATCAAGCAATTATCGGCTGTGGCCGAGAACTTGGGTTGCACCCTGAACCAATTGGCCATTGCCTGGAACTTGAGGAACCAAACGTCACAGAGCTTGGTGGTCAGTGCCGTGACCATTGAACAATTCTGGGACATCATACAAAGTTTAACGGTTAGTCTTTTTCACTCGATTCCTTATTTTGACAATTGCTCTGTAAGCGCACAATCAAAAAGTGCGCCATCTATTTTTTTCTGGTGAAATTGGCTTGCCTATTTCATCATTGGACAAACTGAAGTAACTTGGAAATCCAAATGGGATTTCAAATGGTCCTACAGTGTTTTCTAGCTGAAACAATGGCCAAGTTCCATTGAAGATTGGCTTGAAAAGTTCGAAGTTTGGCAAAAATAAGTGACTAATAGTCATGATTCAGCTGAAAACAGTTAGTTCCATCTTGAGTGCCACCATTGACTTTGAGCTCAGTTTGTTCAAAACTGATATCTGATCTTTGTTCCCTTCAAATCAATGCATCTCACGGAATCGGCGAGCCCTTTGCTACAAGAAAGAACTAGATGGTGCACTTTATGTCCATACAGTCGAATCTCATTTTTAACGACTTTTCTGTCAGCGGAAAAAATGTTCCTTACATTTATATCGAGATTTTTCTTATATTGAGACGCAAGAAATTTGGTTCAAGAAACGATAAAAAATACAGGAAACTACTGGAGGAGTTTACATTTCCTTTATATAACCTTATAAGCTTACTTTTATTACAAAAAAATCTGACAATGACTCAAAAACTTAGCTTTTAAAAAATAGTCATTAAAACACACAAATTGCATTACAAGATTTATGTCTCCATTACAAAGCTTAAGAACTTGTTTCAATTTCAGTTTGACAGAAAAAATGTAAGAAATAAGTACAATTTTGCCTTACATTATAAAACCTGTACGGGGACAAACAACTTTTTCAAAAATTTGAGCCTTCCAGGCTTTTATTCTCATTCATCATTTCATTTTCATTTCATTCGTTCTCAGTTTGACCTTAATTACCTCAAATTTGAGAGACTTTCTTGGGTTGACAAGACACTTCCTCGGGTTGCATACTTTTCACTTGGTTTCGCTTTGGCAGACACAAATATTTGTTTCACTCTCAAACATTGCAAATTTGTTGGGGAAACTAATATATGCTTCTATTATTTTTTTAAAATTGTCGATAAATATTTTTTTTAAACTTAAAATAGTCTTTAAAATAGTTCTTGTTGAGTGGTATTTTGGACAATTTTAGTGATTCTAGGGTTCAAAATGCAATTTTTCATTCTTCTGACTCGAACTTGAAAAATGTAAGGCGCAAGAGCCCAAAAAACTGCGCAAAGGGGACCCCCAAAAGCGCAAGATTTGCGTAAAAGTGCAAGATATGGAAGCACTGCATCGATCCTCTTTAGAAATGCTTCGGTTTTTTTGTGCTGTGGCCAATTCAAGCAAGAAAAGTTGGCCAAAAACTTTGATAATGTTTCTAATATCGAGATTGAGGAAAAATGGAAAATTTCTTTTATCGAGACTTCTTATGTAGTAAAATTTTGGTCAGCGCGGAAAAGTTGCTTATATCGCGAAAATTGCTTAAACTGAGATTGCTTATATCGAGATTCGACTGTACTCTGTTAATTACAGTGCACTAGTCTTCGTTAACAATTCGTTGAGGTTAACAACCAGTGTATTCTTTTGCAGTTTGTTCCTAAGATCACGCATCATGTCAATGAGGATTTAGACAAAATCCTCGGGAACAAGCCTTCAAGACCACCAATGGTGTCCACATTGCAACAACGATGGCAAACCACGGGTGGATTACCACCATGTTAACGATCTCATCTCTTTTCCTGTTCTTCTGTCATTCTTGTCATCTTTCAGATCTACCAATTTATTAAACGTTTGGCTTTGGCTGAACCTATGATGTTCTCAGTTCTCAAAGTGAATAAATACCAGTCATTTCTTGCCTCCCCAAAGCTTTCTCAATCGATCTCGGGCGCGAACCAGTATTGAAGTAAGGGTGCACAGGGAGTTAAACCGTTGAGGCTCGATTTTTTTGCACAGTTGATTGCCAAGTTCACAATGCACGTAGCAAGCTCCACTTTATATTTGGCGTCGATTGCTTTGCTTCTGGCTATCCTTCCGAAACCTGGACTTGCAAAGGTAATGTCTCAATATACACTTTACAAGGGGTAAAGTGACCTGAATGTTGGTCAACAAAGCCTGTTTAGCAAAATTCTGCTTAAGCTGTGCAATGTATTTTGTTTGTTCTTCAACAAAGAATTCAAAATGAAAACTTATATGCCTAACAATGTCTTGGAGAAAACTTTTTAACCAATGAGAAAAGGAAAGAAAAGAAATGCAAAAAGACAAGACAATTTCTTTGCATGAGAAAAAATCATTACATGTTGAAAGTAAAAATGATTTTTACAATCCATTTGTTCTTCCCTTGACTCATTGTAGCAAAACAAGAGAAAGTTCTCACTAAAGAAACAGAGTTTTCCAAATGGGTATCAAAAATAGTGGAAACCGGCGAGCTCGAATGTTCAAAGAAAAAAGTACACTTTTTTAGGCTTTATTAGTGTATGACCTGACCTTATTGATCATCGATTGGAAAACTAGATTAAACCTTTAAGGTGTCCATTGTTTCTAACACTCTGGGAGGGAAATTTCACATGAACTTGAAACAGAAATTTTGTTGAAAAATTCTCCCATACCCTTGTGTAAAATAACTGCAATTATTGATGAGATCACATCATCACATCATCAACAACCGTCAGTTCAAAATTAATAATCTGAAGTGTGTCTTTCTCAAAAGCCTATCCAAACATATTTTTACTAGAGCTCTATCTAATATAGAGCTCTAATTTTTACCCTCTTCTCCACTTGCCTTGCATTTTACCGAGTCAAAGAAAGCCACCTTTTCGAAGCTTGAAGAAAAATGAAAATACAAGATTGAATATGTTTCCGTCAAGAAATCCGACGCAAAGTTTACAATCAGCTCCGATTGAACCTGGTAACTTTACCGCCATTTTGTACGACACTAGCTTCTTTTCGTCAGTAGTCTCAGTTACACCTTTACTAATTTGATTGGAAAGGGTAAATGATCAATCCGAACTAAAAGTTTATTGTGAATAATTTTAATAGTTGGAAAATGCTCATGAAGCCAAACGGATTGATCACCTGCTGAAGTGTAAGTTGTCGACTTCAAGTTGTTGATAAAATTGGACCCTTTCTTCTAGTTTATCTGGAGTTCATCGCCAAATTGTAGTAAAGATGGAAACCTTTCTTTTCTGAGGTCAATTCTGTTCATTAAATCTTCTCAGCTTTTTAATTGTCAGAAAAGAGATACAGTCAAATCTCGATATAATCAATCTCAGTTTCAGCAATTTTCGCGATATAAGCAACATTTCCGCGCAAACCAAAATTTTACTACATAAGAATTCTCGATATAAGAAATTTTCCATTTTTTCTCAATCTCGATATAAGAAACATTCTCAAAGTTTTGGCATACTTATCTTGCTTTAATTGGTCCAGCACAAAACGACATAAAAAACAACGAATTATTTCCAAAAGGATCGATGCAGTGCTTCCATATCTTGCGCTTTTGCGCAATTTTTGCCCTTTTTGGGGTACCCTTTGCGCACTATTTGGCTCTCGGGCCTTGCACTTTTCAAGTTCGAGTCAAAAGAACGAAAAATTACGTTTTGAACGCTTAAATCAATAAAAATTGTCCAAAATGCCACCCAACAAGAACTACTTTAAAGATATTAAGTTTGAAAATATAATTTATCGACAATTATACAAAATACTATGAGCAGAAGTTACTTTTACCAACAAATGTGCAATGCTTGGGAGTGAGACACATTTCTGTGTCTACGAAAGCAAAACCTAATGGAAAATAAGCAACCCAAGGAAGTGTCTTGTCAACCCAAGAAAGTCCCTCAAATTTGAG
>CM021317.1:5737556-5871900 GCA_010645155.1 Tigriopus japonicus
CGAAAACGAAAGAAAAATCGTCTTTTTTTGTGGGGGGGGGATTTTTTAATACCGTTACAAGGAATGGGATTCCCTGTAAAGAGAGTCAATGATTAACATAGTTCATAAAATTACCGTTTATATGAAATTTGATCTACCAATGAGTTACTGTTGGCAGATCTAAACAACCCTTGAATAGTGGGTTGGTCAGGAATAGTGTTTAAAATTTGTCCAATCCTGCTTTAAGTGTTGTTAGAGGATCAGCTCCTACATATTCCCGACGAAGACTAATGGGTAATAAATTGGACAATGAAGGAGCCCGATAAAGAAGAGAGGAGGACTTCATTGTTCGAACTAGCCTTGATTCATTAGGACTTGGAGGTGCTCTCAGAACGCACCTAAAACCTCTACGATCGCTATAACTGATCTCAAAGCCTGGGTTAGGACAGAGCCCATGAATGCTCTTGAAAACATACAATATCAGATACCTTTCATACCTTCTCTGAGTAATGTACAGCCCTTAGTTTTGGAGCCTTTCCCAATACGAGAGCTCTCTCATTCCTGTGATTTTCCTAGTGAAACATCTTTGGACCTGCTCGACCTTTTACAAACCTGCTGAACTCATTGGAGCCCAAATGGGGGAAGCATATTCAAGATGCAGTTGAACTATCGACTTGTACAGATCGTAATACTATTTCTAGACTTGAAAGTGCGATAGATCCAGCCGCACGTTTGAAATGCCTTCCCCATTTTCAACTGGACATGCTCATCAAACTTTCCATCATCTTGGATGACAACTCCTAAATGCCTCATGGACGATACCTACTCAATATCACAACCCCCATTGTCTTTTGGACGATTGTAGGTGCAAATGTTCGATCGGAAGAGCGCGCTATGCTCTATGCTCTACGCTTCAAATTACTCTAAATGCAACAAGTTTCAGTCGATCAAGTTGAAATTAAACATGTGAGCTTTACATTACCAGCCGGACAACTGGTTTAACTAGATTTTGCTCTGTCTAACACAGAATTCCAAAGAAGGATTTTGCCAGTAGCCGAGGCACCCAGGTATTTAGTGATCCTTGGATCTGGTGCAGACCGGCGACCTAAAAGTTACTTATTTTACTGATTTTTGTCTCTACTTCATTTATTCTCTATACTTTACTATATTATATTATACTCTATACTATAGAGTCCTTTAAGCGCAACCAGTGAAATGGAAAACACGTGCAACCTTTGAGCTTTAATACGCACAATTTTTGTTCTTACGTGTCCAATATATATTGAGAAGTTCGAAAATATGTCAAACGTTGTTGTCAGGGTGCAATATTAGGAGCTGTATTGCTAAGGTGACCTCCCAGTCTTATGTACTGTGACCTCCCAATCAGCTGCTCGTTAAAGGACCCAATACTTTAGTCTTCTATTTATTTCCTAAGTCTTTATTTTCTTAAATTTTGATTTGTCTAAATATAGAGATACAAATTCTGACAATGTCATAACTCTTGATAATGCTAATGGTTGCAAGGATCAAAGGAGGTACAAAAATTAATACGTGACTATGTAATTTCGGCGAAAAAATTTCCGATTGGAGAAAAGCCGCACCAAGCCGAGTTCAGATTTACTGGAAAAGTTTCAATTTCACCTTCAAGTTAAGATTTTTTATCCTAATCTTAAGTTACATATCATTAGAGTCTTCACCATTTTCGTCGGATTACCCGAACTCAAAACCCATTTTTCAATTAAGTTTTATCTTTTTTCATTGTTTTATCATCTTTTCTCATTATTTAGTGCTGCGGAGAGGGTTTACGCCAGATCAATGAAGTCAGCCTTTGTAACGGTAAGTGGACTCTGTTGCGAAAATCCCAAGCATCTTAGTAAAAAATTGAATCTCGCTGATTTAGGTCCCTGCTGTCCGGAATTGGAGGAAATTCGAGAGCAACCCCGGTTCCTTCCTCACGGAATAGTTTATTGTCAACGACCTCAGTACAAGATTCGACCCATGCTGATCAAACCCACCGTTTGGAGACCCAATCAGAGACCGCCTCAACCATGGTAGACCCTTGTGGGTTGACATATGTTAAAATGGATGAAATTAAATGGGAATTGGTTTAAAACAATGAAGTTTATTTTTCTTTTTCAAACATGAATGGCCAAAAAGTTTGTTGAATTGGCTGAAGATCTTGCTTCTCAAATAAATACAGAACGTGGATTTTTGATGGAAAACATAATTGGTTGTTGGGCTCATCATCCAGTTCCACAATGAAAGAATAGCATCAATATTGAAGTATTAATAAATTGTTGTTCTTGAAGTTGTTGACCCTGCCCAAAAAATGGAGTTGTAAATCGAGTAGTTTGATAGAGCAGCAGGTAATAGCAACCTTGGAAGAAGACAATGATGTAGATGGAGAGGGTGTTCTGGGTATTGTTTTTGTTGATGATAACGATAACGATGATGTTGTTGGTAGTGGCGGGAGTTTTTTGTTGTTGTTTTAGGTCTGGGTGGTAATTGGATGATGGCCTTTATGATTTCATCAAGGAGGAGGAGGGTAGGAGGAGGGTTGATGTGATGTTTTTATACGAGATTGCTGTTTGAAATTGTTCTTTTTTTTTAATGAGTAAAGGCCCAACCCTGGGAAATGGCAACAATGATGGATCAGATCTTCAAATGTAGAATAATGTACGCTATTTTACCCTCTCCACTGGCTACTCATGGTTCATGTTTTTGGGGGGCGGTTGTTCTTTTTTCTTTTCTTCTTCTTCTGTACATGATGGAGAGGTAAATGTAGAGAGAATTATTCGGATCCGGCAGGAGGAGCACCACTGCCACCACGGGGGCCGCCCCGAGGTCCGCCTCGAGGGCCTCCACGACCCCCACCACGTCCTCCGACAGGCCCACCTCGGCTAGCACCTCGGCTTCCACGGAAAGGGGGTCCCCCTCGTCCGCCACCACGCATGCCTCCACCTCCTCTGTAAGGAGCTCCACCCATGCCACGGCCTCGAGAGCCTCGGAAACCACCGCCACTCCCACCTCGGAATCCGCGACCTCCTCGGCCACCGCGACCGCCGCGTCCTCCGTTCATACCTCCATCTTCGGCCATTTCCTATTTAGATTAAGTGTTAGTGTTGGACTTTCAGATCCAAGATGAGTTTATTTTCGCGGATCTTACCCCTTCTTCGGCCTCTTCGTGGTGACCGCCCGGTTTACCGTTACCTCGGCGACGCTGGATGCGTTCCGGGAACCTGCGTGGGCGTCGGGGGCCACCATCGCCACCTTCGTGGGCTTCTTCACCTTCGCCTTGGTCTTCTTCGTCCTCGTCGCCGGAGCGACCTCCTCCGCGACCACCGCCTCCTCGGAAGAATCCTCGCCCTCGCCGACGGAATCCTCCGCGTTTGCGGTCAGCCGCGTAAGGCGACCCTTTGACGGGTGCACCTTCGGGTCCGGACACGTTGAAGGCCTCATTGCCCTTCTCGCCCACCACCACATCGAACTCGACGAGTTCGCCGTCGCCCACGCTGCGCACGGCCTTCTTGGGATTGTTCTTGAGGATGGCGGTTTGATGGACGAACACATCCTCTTTGGTGTCGCTCCGGTTGATGAATCCGTAGCCCGACTTGACGTTGAACCACTTGACAGTGCCCGAGACCTTGGAGGCCACCACCTCCTTGGGCAGCTCGTCTTTGGCGGGACCCTCGTTGCCGCTGACACTGCCACTGGCGCTGCCATTATCCGGGGAGAGATCGTCGTTGTTGTTGTTGTTCATGCCGGCAGCATTGTTGTTGTTATTGGCCACGGCCGTGTTGGACGAGGCTGGCGTCGCGGTTGAGCCACCCGTGGATGCGGCGTTGGCGGGGGTTTCCACGACAGTGGCGGACACGGCGGCTTCGCTCATGGTGTCCGTTGGGCGATGGCTTTCTGGCTAGCTTGCGATCGAACGATTCAAGGTGTTGTTGGACTGGTCTCCAATCAGATGGTCAACGGGCCGAAAGGGCGTCCTTGGGCTGGACTCGCCACGGTGGAAATGCGGCTCGATCGGGCGCGCTTCAATTCAGATGGTAAGTTGGAGCAGATGGTCCCGCGGGTGGTGGTAAAACTACCTGAAAAGAAAAACCCATCTCAGTCAAAGCGAATCCCTGGCCTCACATCCAATCTGGAAATCTGGTCAGCTAGCAATCTAGCTGGCTGACTACCACTCACTATCCTGCTAACCGGCCGCATTGGGATGGTCTCTGGGCGGTCCCAGACACGTTCCCGGGGGCCGGTGTCCCACCCTATGGCTGCCCGGGTCTTCTAGCCAGGCCTAGCTAACCCGTCCAGACCCAAAAGTCGGCGGGTTGAGGTCTTAGAGATGGATTTTCTTACCACTAATTTCCCCCTACGACTTGTCTTGAAGATGGCAATTCTCCTCGTGGCCTCACTACACCAACACAGATAGCCCACACCGAACCTGGATCGTATTTTGGGTCAAATCTCCTCTAAAATTAGGCCAATTTTCATGTACCGCACCAAAAAAATTGATGTACTTAAAAATATGTTAACGTTCGATGATTCAACATGACTAAAAACGGCATTGGTTAATCGAGCAAAAAGATTCTGATCGATTGATATTGCCTTTTCCAAGGTCAAATGATGGTAAGTTTGGTTGTTTTGAAGCCGATTTCGCGTCACTGAGACGGCGTACCCAAACCTGAAACAGGGTGACCTGGCGGTGAGCCAATTTCTTGACGGGGTAATTCGACGGCGACCCAGCGTTGGACGAACTGCGTGCGACCACAGGAAAAAAACCATTTTTAAGTGGGTGTGAGCCTAGCCCGGAGACCGCCTCTACTGATTATTTAGTGGCTTATATTCAACAGTTAAGGCCTAATCAAGGCCAAGTAACGCGGGATTCTTGAGCTAGCTTTCTTTCAATTAGAACTACTCATTGGGCAAAGGCCAATGACCGATCAAAGTGAAAACTCGGCAATCGCATCGTTAGCATCCAGGGATTTTGAAACGACGGCGGGCTTTGACCAAAAATGGTCGGCTCAAATCGTCTTCCACTCAACATTGTCAGACAAATTGAGCTGGGTGGTTGCAAAAAGAATAACGGGAGCGAAAAAAATCTGAGTGTATTTTCCTTTTCAAGCCAGCGTCATTATGACGCTTTAACAGTATTTCCAATCTGGGTGAGCTTTAGGTCGACATTTGGCCGGGCATTCTATCTTCAGAATGTCCTGGCTCTCATAGACGGATGCAACATAATTGTTGGGTTTCATTTGGCGTTGAGTTGGAAACGGCGAGGTCCGTGGAAAATGGAGGCAAGTATAGCTGTCGTGCGTCAGAGCGTTCCACTTGCCCCAAGGCCATATATATCTTAAAGAAGGACTCTGGTTAATTTATCGATTCCTTTGATGCGCTATGGCTAATGGATAAGCAACTGACCTCTTGAGGAAACCCTGATCGGGGCCGTAAGCCTTTCTGTTGGCCCAAAATATCGAATCCTCCTGAGCTTGCTGAAAAGCGGACGTCATCATGACCCGTTCCATGGGTCCAAGGCGAACGCCCCAACCACTGCCTAGGATCTCGATTGAATGAGATGGATGATCTCGCATAAAATGGAAGGCATGAGAAGAGTTTTCCCACTCAGCAATGGCTGACGCCTCCCGATGGCTAAATCGGGAGTCCAAATCCCGAGACACGAAAGACTGGACCTAAAATGGATCAAGAAATCCTAGTACATAAGCGGAATTAAGGACTTGTGAAAGGAGCCATACTTGGGGGTCCTTAATGGGATAGAATCGCCAATTCATGGCAAACACCTTGGCAATATCCCCATCGGAGGGGAGATTTCGAACATGACAAAGATCGATATGTTCATTTGAGCAAGTTAGAGCGCACAAGTCAGTCATTAATGTGTGGTTAACCTCCAAGTCATAATAGAGTCTCAGAGTCCAATTAGGATAGAAATGAGGAAGATCACGGAGGTTCTCTTCAATGCCGCGAAAGTATTTCCTGCTCTTGCCGAGTTTTGATTTGGGATTGCCGTAGAAGGTAAATCCCACGACTTTTTGAAATGGACCTCTGTCAAAAGCATGCTGACTACACGTTGATCCCTCTTTTGAGTGGCCTTGTTGGTTACTTCTGGCCCAAATTGTCCTGGAACAGTTACATTGCTCAACCACTGACGTAATCCTTGACATTGTCTCGTCGTTGGAACGTGGTAAAGTCCACGGACCCTCGAGTTGGTCCAGCATTTTTCGGTAGCGTTTGCTCCATTTGGTGGCCCATCGAGAGGCCTCAGGATTCCACAAGGCCATCATGGACTTGAGTTGGTAGTAGTTTTGTTTTAGACTAGCGTCGCCATTGCTTTGAACGAAGTCATCGAGGACTGAGGTTGATTTTCGAAGTAAAGGAACGAGTGGGTCTTCTACAACGGAGTTATTGCGGGCTTGTTTTGACGGGGACCGACTGGGAACAGACGATTTATTTTCATCGACTTCTTCTTTGGAGTTCAACAACACTGTCTCTTTCTTACTTGACAATGCCAGTACCTCTTTTTGGAACTTTTCAGAAGGAACATGTTCGTTTTGATTGTCAAAATGAACTTGGTAAACACACACAACTAACATGAGAGACAAGGCGATGCCCAAAAGTTTATGACACTTGTTCCGGTAGAAAGGTTTCATGATGTGTGATTTCCTTCACATCTTTTTGCTCTTCATTTCTGCAAGTAAATAATGCATGCCCTCCATATTTACTCAGCAGCACTGGATTTCATTCCAAAACTAAAAATGCAACTGTCTGTCATTCTGGTTGCCAAGAGTGTTGGTCTGAGAAGGCCTGTGAGCCAATGGTGGTTGGCAGAAGATTTCTCCACCTGAGCCATCCCAACGCATGTGGTTACAGGTGAAAACGGTATCCCGGTCCATTGACTGGTGTCTTTAACAAAGTCAGCTCATTGAACAAATAATTTTAACGATTGTTTTTGATGCATTGGTAGAAGTGGCAATATAAACCAGAAACAGCGCGTAAAACAAAAATAATTAGATTGAGTCATTAGATTCCGAAATTTCACGTTTTTTTCTTTCGAGATTTTACGACATTCTCAAAAGGCAATTTATGAGCAGGATTTGAATTTTATCAATTCTTAAAATGTCGAAGAGAACAAAAATAGGTTCACTATGGAAAAAAAATATTCATTAGGTTTAGGAAAACTCCCTTACAATGATAAGAAATGTAGACAGTGTGCATGTTGCAAGAAAAACAATCGAGATCTAATTTTAGCAAACTTGATGAAGTATTAGCAATATGTTGCTCCAGTCAGGGAAAAACTTTCTAAACATAATTTTGAAACATGGAGCCTTCAAATTTAGAAAATGAAGCATGTTAATTGAGACAAGTAAATTTTTGTGCATTTTGTCAATCAGTGGCTATGGTGCAAATCTTTGTCGTGGTGCACAGATGGTAAACAGTGATTTTAATTTTAGGCAATAGAAGTGGCCTCGGTTTATTTTTCAAATGTTGGGAGTCTATATTTTCAATATATTGGAATAATGTAACGTTAAAATGTCTTGACGCTTTGAAACGAATTTGCGTCATATGTTGAGAAGATCCAACCATGGAATGACGAAGAATACAGGAAAAAGTCGGCCGCTTGGGCAAAGCTGTAGAGGGAAAAAATGCGCCAAAAGGTGACCAACTGAGCGCATACCATTGGTATGGCAATTTGCTGGGGAAACAAAATCTCAATGACTTTTTGGGGTCGAGCTATTGGCATCCCAATTGTAATCATTAAAGACGACTTTGGTCTCATCGCCGATCGATAGCAACTGGTTTTGGAGGGTCTCGTCTTTTACATATTGGGCCAGGCATTTCACGGCTTCATGGTCCGTGGAACCAAAATCGTTGCGATACCATAGGAATAATTTCGAGAGATAAACCGTATTACTCTCGGCATCAAATCGAATTTCTTGGGAACAAAACGATTTGGCCGCCATATCGAGTTGCGTGTCAAGTTTGTCGGCTTTGTAGATCCGGATTGGCGGACACGAACGGGCTCCACAATTTAGGGCAAAATGGATCCTTCCGTCAAATGTTGGAATGACCAAAGGGAGTCGAGGATCTCCCTCGGGAAAACTGGGCTTTTTAGCGGCCGGATGACCTCGATTGCTCCGAAGAACCCCATGTTCAATCTCGTCCAAAGTCATTCGGTGTGGTCCAATTTGGTACATATATTTGTTCCACATGCCGTCGATATCCTTAGGGGACAAGTTTTCCTTGTGTTTCCACACCAGAATATGAATGGTGAAACAATTGTACAAATTGATGAAGAAGGCCTTTCGTTCCTGTTCTGGTAGTGTTTTCATCTGAATGCAACCCAGTTGTCTGGCCAAGTTCAGATAAGTTTGGAAGGATGGATCTTTGGCCATGGCTTCATAATCTACGCCAGACTCGGAAATAAAGTTGCTTTTCAGTTCCATGATAGTAGCATTCATTTGAGCCACCAAACTCTGGGTGTCGGGAACCGTCTCCGAGGTGCTAGAGGCAGCATTTAATACCCATGGGTTCTCTTCGGTCATCGCTAGAAAGAGGTCAAGACGGATGGTTCAATTACGTCGTGCAAATAACTAGTCATCGTCCTATATGTTGTAAGTGCTGACTACCTAGCTTTCCTTCTCATCACGTCAAATAAGTCTCGATGAATGACCTTCGGTCAGCAATTAAAGGTATGATTGGATCTCGCCGACGAGTCCGTTGGTGATGGCCAGCCTTTGGCTAAAATCTACGACCTTTTTTTCTTCCGAGAGCAATCGGGCCTAAGAGCAGATTTGTACCATTTGTCCGCCATGGCTGCCGATCCCAAGGGTCTTGTCACAGGCAGTCAGTCTGACAAGTTCCCGTCCTTTCCGATTCCGAGGGAACAGAACGTCTGCTCTCGAATATAGATTTTTGTTCCATTTCAAGAACAGTGGGAGCAATGGGAAAGAACGCTAAGAGAGAGAGAAAGGGAGGAAGGAAGGAAGGCGAGAAAGTGGCCTCGAAGAGTGTGTTCCTCTCTGTCTCTTTCTCTCTCTCTCATGCCTCTCTATCTATTTATCGTGGAGAGCACTCTTTTGGCCTTTTCTGCGCACCACGTCCGAGCTTTCAAGAGCTTTCAGCCAACGACAGTCGACCAGCAAATTGTCAGAGGAACAAGACACTGTGTCGGGATATCGAATGGAGATTTGAAGTGAACCCTATCATCATATCACGATGACCCAGTCAAGAAGACTTTTAGGTCTGGCTTTTGGATTTCTCCTGGCCTTTAATGTTCAAGGTAAGTCTGAATTTGTCTCAAAAGTACAAATAGGGACGAATAAAGGGGCAACTAGACGATCACTTCAGTCCCACGAGGAACAACGTTTCCATGCAATAAACACACGCACGCAACCCGCATATTTCCGAGTGAAAAAAGGCTCCAAGGCCTTTTTTCGATGCTTACCTGACATTTTGCTTTTGATGGGACGAGATTTAGCACTTTGTGACGGCTAACTTAGCAGGGATTTATGTAAAGGTGTGCAAAGAGCAGGTCCGACAGGTCCATCCATCCGTATGAAACGCGTGTGTACATGTCGACTTTGTACTGGGAAGAACTCGACAGCCTATTATCAGCGTACGTTCTACATGCACAATCCACAATGATACTCAGAAGGAAAAGATAGGAACGATTTAGATAGATAGATTTATTCAGGGCTCACGATTAGTTACAATAAAAGAAGTTCGAATAAAGAAGAAGAAAAATAATGAAGATAATGTGATAACCCCAGGACTCCTCATAAACCGCTAGGTTTGTTTTCATGGGGAGCCTTGACTAGATATGTCACTTTGGTCTCGGACCAGCCTGAGATTCCCACCCTGGAAGCTCTTCCTTCCTGTTCCTGAATTCAGTCTCGACAAGGGTCACCAGGATGTCTGAGGATTTGGAAATGACCTAAGCACGAGCACAGCAATTGGTAGCATTACAGTTGGTTCAATATGAGTCAGTGATAGTCTGTCTGCCTTAGAAAATTTGGTCCATTTGTCTACCGAGTTGGGAAGGCTAACATTTTTAATGTCATTTCAAGTTGCAGTTTACTTCTTTCGGCATTCGCTAATTTGCTTCGTTATTCAATCACTTAACAGAACCCTCACTAATATATCAAGGAGATTAACAAACAAATACATAGTAGAAAACCAAATGTGTTTCGGCGTGGTCTTTCTTTCCTGACGTTGCAAAGATTAAGGGAAAGAAAGCCTAATAAGTATATGGGAACAGGATGTCTTGGAATACGAAGAGCAAAAGCCTTCCAATTACTTGGAATATCTGTAACAAACACAGAAAGACTAATCAGAAATCCGAGAAAATAACCAAATCGGGAATCCGGTTTTGTCGACAGACTTCTGCGAACCAAGGCCTAATGAAAAAGGGACAATACCAAATACCAGAGCAAACATTTATGGAGATGAATTCCATATCTGTTGAACGGAAATGTCGTAAAAGAAATTGAATAAGTTAGTCAAAAGTAAGTTAAAAAGTGAAACTTAATAATGAGTGATTAACTGTAAAAGTCAAAATACGTAGGTGTACGTACCAGATTACCGCAAATATGCAAAAAATCATCATTGATATTCAAGGCTTGGAATCGTTTTAACACCACTAAAGTTGCGCTACTACAGAAAACATCAAACTCCATACTATTATTTTCTTGAAGGTCAACATTTGAGCTTCGCAATACTCATCATTTTTAACGTCCTGCAAAAGTAGCAAGTTATGCATTCTCACAGGGTAACAAATTGTTTCCCTTGGCATACATCTAAAAATGTCAGAAAGCATTTGCAATAGCTGCAATTTGGACATTACCAAAAGATACAGTTTCATTTAAAATTTTCTCATCAAGTAACAATCACAAGCTCTTAATTGCGAGAGTGTGAAGTCTTATTACCATTCATCAAAATGTGGTCCTCATGAAAGTCTTATAAGCAGTAAAACTAATTGAACATATCTTGTAAAAACTTCTTTTTGCTTTAAAATTCCATCACTTTTTCCATAGCATTTTAACCCCTAACCCATATTTTGTTTTTTTACTGTAAACAATAATTTTAAACACTAATTGGCGTCCTGAAGTACGTAAAGTAGAACATGTATTCCGCTTTAGCTGAAGAACATCTTGACATCAGTATTTAATTTCCGATGAACGAAACATGTTCCCTTGATCTAAAATATCTTGCTTCATGATTTCCATCTTTGTAGGAGAGGAATCCTTCGAATTTATTCAACCCGAACATGGCTACTTTGGAACCGTGTCCGAGTCTGAAACCAACATCACCATTGACCCACCTATCAAAACTCAGGGCAAATTGGTGTGCAAGTTTAGCATCATCCACCATCATGATACTCCCAAACCTCCATTTGAAGTGAGTTCCAAACAAAGTGGGATCTGTTCCTCAAGAGGCAAGTCTCAAGAGCTTGTTTCGACATTGATTTTCAGATTTCCATGGAGAATCAAGAACAGGGATTGGCTGTCGTCAAGGCAACTCATTTACTAAATTGTGAGGAGCAGAATGAGTTCAAAATGCACGTGGAGGCCATAGCTTGTGATGGAACATATGCAGAAAGGTAAAATAGCACTTGGAACATCCCATTTAGTCACCCATAACGTCACTCTATGATCTCATATTTCTAGAGCTATTTTGAGGGTGGTTGTTAATGACATCAATGAGTTTGCCCCTGAATTCGCCGAGGATTCCGTGAGTGCCTCCGTCAAGGAGGGTGTCATTAACGATAATATCATCCAAGTCAAAGCAACAGACAAGGATTGCTCCAAGCAACTCAGTCAGATTTGCGAGTACAAAATTGAGACCGAGAACCAGCCGTTCCAAATCTCGAGCGAAGGTAATGAAAATACGTGTATATTGGAATAAGAATTTCCCAGTCGGACTTGAATGATCCCATTTGTGCTTTCTAGGAATCATTTCCAACACGGTTCCACTCAACTTCACCAACGCTCACAACTTTGTCTTATCGGTTGTGGCGAAGGACTGTGGTGACAAGAAATCCTCACCAATTTTGGTCATCATTGAAGTGAAGCAACCTTGTCGAAGTGGATGGACCGGTAAGATTCACAATGGAGAGGGTCTATTTTCAACACATTTACTCTAACTCTATGCAACAGGCCTACCCTCGGAATTGAGCTATACCCCTGGGACTGGACCACAACCTTTGTACTCGCATTCCAATTTGGCATTTTGCAACGAGGATGGGGAAAAGAGCGAGTTCTGCCCCATCGAGTCTGTCGAGGCCACTTTGGCCTTGGAAACGAGACACGTGGGCAAAGGTTGCGATAGAGACACCTACTCGATTTCCAATCAACGCATCTTGTGCGGAGCAAATGAGGAAGGCATCAAGCTCTTGGACAATATCCCCCGATCAATGCAAGACACGAGCTCAGAGAGTGACCAAAGTATCACGCGATTCGACGGAAACACGGGAATCGAAGTCACAGACAAGCTCACAGAAGCCGGAAGTCTCAAATTGGACAAGTTCTCCATCTCAACGTGGATGAAGCACGAGGACAATTTGGCAATGGAGAAACATCGGAAAGAGCACATCTTCTGCATTGCCGATGACCACAGTGAGTGAGATTTTCTCCGTGACATTAATTAGGTATTCATTCTTTCTTTGACTCGTTTGTTTAGAGAAAAATCGACACCATAGCGCCCTGTTCATACGTAATTGCAAGCTCGTTCTCTTGCTGAGAAGAGAATACGTGAATGGAGAGGAGAACATCTTCCGACCTGCTGAATGGAGATGGAACCTGCCTCAAGTTTGCGATAATGAATGGCATCATTATGCGATCAATGTCAACTTTCCCCATGTTGACCTTGTGGTGGACGGTGACCTCTGGACCCCAGAAAAAGACAACCCCGAGATCATTGACGATTGGCCTCTCCATCCAGTGGGTGATCAGATGACTACCAAGATGTCTGTGGGAGCTTGTTGGCAAGGCTCTGAGAATCGCTTTCGGCACGAGATCAAGGGCTATCTTGCTGGTTTGGTACTTCTCCCTGGCATCAACGAGAATTTGGAGGTGCTGAAGTGTTTGCACCAGTGTTCAGAGTCCTTACAGGTTCCTGCTTCCAGTTCCATTGCTCCAGGCATGGAAATGGTTTCCAATAAGCTTGGCACTCGTGTGACGGTTGATGGTAGCGATCCCAAAGACATTTCATCGTTGGTGAACCAAATCGCTTACTTGAACACTAGGGAATTTCCTTCCCCAGGAAAACGTATCCTGACATTGAGCACAAGACTGAATTGTAAAGATGGGTCCTCTATGGCCTTAATGGATCATAAGGCCACCATCGACGTCATGCCAGTCCCTGAACCCAAGATTGATATTGTTGGCACCTCTGAAATCGCCAGAGATTACGACGATTTCAAGCTAGGCGTCCGAATCTTCACCGATGTTCACATCGTCATGACCTCAGGATCCAATAGGAACGGAGAACCGGTCAATGGGATTGAGAACCGATTAGACCGATGTGAAGTCACCGTTTCTCCTCCTTTGAACGGGGATCACGAGTTCTTCGAAGTGCCGGACGATCTCTTGAAATCCCTGAAGATTCAAGGCTCGGTTTCGGCTTCGGGGGCCATTTTCCGAGGGGCCGAGATGATCTACAACTACGAACGTCTTCTACGACAAGTCACTTACACCAACAAGAAGCCAGCCTATTACTTGAATCGACAATTCAAGATCATTTGTTCCGAGATGAACAACCGGTTCATGAGCAACGAATACGAACAAACGGTAAAGACAAGCACGGATCAGGCATTTAGCAAGTAGAACACCTCTTATTAGATCTTTGACTACTTTTTGCAGTTGACGGTGATTCACCCCACCACGATCGTCAACAAAGAGACCGAGGAAAGCATGAATGATCAGAACAAAAATCATCAACAAATCTACGACATCCCACATGCCCATCGAGGCCTGGATGAGCAAACCATCGACGAAGTTGGTTTCAAAGAGACTCGGAACAGTTTCCACACAGGCCAAGCAGGGGCACACAGTAAGTTCAATATAATTCATTGTCCACCAGATACCAGTTGGATCACTCACGCCTTTTCATTGTTCCAGGCAATGTGGTCGCCCTGATTGCAGTCGTGTGTGTGGCTTTCTTAGCCGTCCTTCTCATCTTGGGTATCATTCGCGTGCGAGCTGGTCATCAGCGGAGCACCAACGAAGATCTTCAAGCTGAAGTGGAAATGGCGTGGGATGATTCTCCTCTGAACATCACCATCAATCCCATGCAGGTAGAATTGGATACTTGGCCATGGTTTTTTGGGCAATAGTCAGAGCTCAATCGATTGTTTTAGGCCTTGTCTGATGGGAATAAGATGTCCACGTCCGCCCCAACTTTACATGAAAACCCTTGTTCAGACGAAATCCTTGGAGATTCACTTGTGGACGGTATGGACTCTGACGATGACGATGTGGATGACGATGACTCCTTTGGCGAGGATGAGGAGGAGGATGATCTCGGGTCTGACGATATCCACTCTCGACCGGTGGTCATGTCAAAAACTGGACGAGGGAAGCAGCGGTTGGAGTGGGATGATCAAGACCTGTAGACGATAAAGGGTAAGTCGACAAATTCACGGAATCGCATTACAATGGAGCAGATTTTTAGCCGGTGAAAACGACAAAAAAGACAACTTTTTAGTTGGCTTTTTTTGAAAAAAAAAATATTTGGTACAATAGTTGAAAAATGAGCGTTTTCAATCATACTGATAGCGATGAAATAGGGCCGTTGGCTGTACTAAGTTTCTCGGCCCCCATTTTGGCGAATCCAAGTTTTTTTCCCATTTAAGCGTCCATTCAATGATTTTAGGTCCCTTGAAACTATATACTGTCACGTCTTGATACCTCTGCTTACACCTGGTTGATAGTATGCTCAATTATCAATTAGAAAATGAGCGTCACAAAATGGCCAGAATTCAATTATAAATTAGAAGAAGCTCTTAAATATGTTAAAGTTAAGGAAATACTCCGTTTTGTCCTAAAATCCATAAAAATCGAAAAAAAATCAGAATATGTTGAAACAGAGCAAAATATCCAAAAAAATAAGCCAAATCGCTCAAAATTACAAAATAGATGCTCAAAAACGGGAACATGAAAAAATGGGAGGAAATTTTAAATTTTAGTGAAAATCTATTTTTCCCCTCCATCCTCATCACAAGGGGGTGCAAATATCTGGCCATGGAGAACATGAGATGTCCTTGATCTGGCAAACAAATTGAGGCCTTTAAGTCTTAACATTGGTAAAAAAAAGAACCGTCGAAATGGCAAATCAGCTGGAAAGTGTCGCATTCTTAGGTCGAAAAGGTTTGTAATCATCAAAAATGGTGTAGAAACGAAAACTTATAATTGAATAATTTATATTCATTTTATTTTTAGTAGCGACTTTATAAATAAACGATAGCCAAAAAACTATTTGCCCCAAATTTATACCCCTCGTTCATCTTAATTCAGCCTAACAACACTCTTCTTGCCTTTAGCTCCAAACTGCAGCGCACAAGGGTGATTTTGAGGAGATCGACGTCGAAATTCATCTTTGGTCCTCGGCCTCACTACCATTTCAAAAGCAACATCTTCATTATCATCTTCTAAGTGAATCACTACTAAAAGTACTACCACTGCAACAAGTAAAAGATCATCGTCATCGTGTAGATGTAATTCGAGCCCCGTCGTTATTTAAAGCACCGAGAACAATTATGAAAAAACTCTTCACATATCGAAAAATGAGCGTTTCTGGTCATCCTCATCCAAATGACCTTGTCAGTCAGTCAGTCAGTGCTTCAACTATTGTCGCTATCATTAGTGTGCTACTAAAAGCATTTTGTCACCATGCATAATTTACTATTACGACTCTGCAACATACTACGTAAACCCAATACCCGCATTCCCACCCAAAATAACATGAATATTAACATTCTTGGTTTCCAATATGATTCTGTTTTCAAATTGAGTTCCTTCTTTATCAATTGATCCCATTCGAAGCATCACGATTATTTCAAAGAGAAGCCATCATCATTCCAGTTATCTTCAACCAACCAAACAATGCAATTTACCATTGTCATTGATTGTTTCAACAGAGAAAAGTGAAATAAAGCTGTTCCACTATTTTTTAAACCCATGATTTTTCTTTCGCTGTAGTTATGATGAGTGATGGACCAAAATCGCTTTCGGGCGAAATTTCGGTATTTTCGGTTTCGGATCCTGTTATGCCTCCCGAAACCGAAAGCAGGCATGCACTGTAAAGATTGGAGTTTGAAATTAAAGTTAAGGACTTTTTGTCCCAAAAAAAAACTGAAACGCAATCTTATGGAAATTTTGAAAACTTAGGATTACCAAACGTCGTACACGTGATTAAATTCCTTCAACGTGTATGATTTTTTAGTCAGTTGCTTTAGGTTTCGGTTAAGAACCCTTTTGGTCCATCAATATTTTAGGTGATGACCTTGATGTCTTAGATGTCCTTTTTCTATTCTATACACTTTGCACTTCCATATAGAGAGATGGATTGATCCCTAAATAAGCACTAGGACGCCACCTGGTTTTAGTGTCTCCAGTTTTTGAGGTGTTGACTACCATTCAGCACAATCTAGAATAATGCAATGTTTGCGTTATTGCATGTCAGTTTCTCAATCATGCTAACTCAAATTGAGTGTTGGATGCAAAACGTAGAAGCCAAATCACAAAAAAAATATGTTTGTAAGGAGTAATTTTGTGTTCAAAGTTTTGGAAAGACTGGAAGAGCTTTGATCATGGTAGTTTTTGCAACGATTGTGGCGCAGCCTGATGAGCCTACAAAGTCCAGAATTCGTGCCCGTACTTTACATGTCTCTATTCCTGTATTTTGGCATTTGTTCAAAAAAAATCTTTTTAACTTTAACTTTTATAAAGAAATCTCATAAAATACATTTTGCTGAAAAATGATCATAACATTAACAAGCGTAAAAAGACAAGGAATCGATTTTTTATGGAAGCTTGAAAGAGGTTAAAATATTCAAAAAATTGCAAAGAGAAAAACTAAACCCATCCATAGATTTTGTAAATTTTCCAATGATTTTGCATTACAAGCCAAAACCTTAGACACACCTTTTTTTGCTTCAAATAGTACATAAATTGTCGCCCTTGTACCTATGAACCTGATCAACTCTTGAGAGTGTGTATTGTAACGATTCGAGAGAACCAAGGACGACGTATTTTTGTCCTGGTTGATTGCTCCTCTCAATATGCCACAATCTATATTGTGTTAAATCGTAACAACCAGATTGATCTGGTACTTGCAAATGACTTTGATTGAATGCATTCAAGTATAAAGCACATTGGGTAGTTGTTTTTCTCTAGGATATCCAGTTTACACGAGGGGTATTCAGACTACAGTTCTAGTCCAGTCCAAAGGTAGACTGGGCTTGCTACTCGTTTAAATGCTTGATTTTTGGATTGGTGTAAAGTATTGAAATGAAGATTGATTTCTTATGAACAATGTCAACTTACAAATTTCGTTGTTTGATGAACTTGTTCCAAGCTATGAGACAAATATGTTGGGCGACCACTGTACACATTGAAAATAAGCGTGACGCATAACTCAAGACGTTTCACATCGAAACTTCCCATCTTTTTCTCCACAAGTGTTCACCAAACATTTATAAATGAGTATGAGCAACATCTTTACTTTTTTCTAACATCTTTTTTTCTCTAAAATATGCTACATCCATATGGGCTTGAATGAGTTCGGCAGGTTTGCCAAAACTCGAGGAAGTCCAACTAAAACAGCTTTTTTAGATCCTATTATGTTTCACTTGGACCATCCCAGGAATGAGAGAGCTCTCAAATTGGGAAAGACTCCAAAACTTACAGTTACATACAGCTCAGAGAAGGTACTCATGGGCTCTGTCCTAATCAAGGATTTGAGCGACCGTTGAGGTTTTACTTGTATTTTGAGAGCGCCTCCAAATTCCAAGGGAGTCGAGACTATTTCGAACAATGAAGTACTCCTTTCTTCATAATCGGGCTCTTACATCGTTTATTAATCACTAGATAGCGTGCACGCTTTAGTCAGGCTGATTTGGCCAGTGGGGCGGATTGCGTTGAATTTATGAGCAAAATGTCGCCCTCACAACCGTTGAGCGGACAGTTAACGTGACCATAGAAGTAAATCAAGACCATCTTTTTTAAAACTTGTTCTTGAACCCACCAGGTAGTTTTTGACCATATATGTATTAGATGAACCCTACAAAATTCTGTAAAAGCTTAAATTTGTGTTCTTCCTACTAGTGACTTATTCAATGTATTGACAAAAAAGTTCCTAGCTGTACACGTAGTATTCAAATCCAAGGCATGGTCACCTAGTGACGTCTTCGCTTTTCCAAGAAAGTGACCACTAGCAATAACAAAAAAATGACGAAAGAACATTACTCAATTCCACATTTGATTCATCAATTGCATGGTTGACGTTTGCGTGGTCACACATTTCAAATTTTCCCGCACTTTTGTCCGCTCAACAGTTGGCGACCAGAGACACATTTTTAGGCTTACACTCCCTCTAGTATTAATAGAACTCAATGATCGGGCTCCTTCATTGTTTGATCTTTTTCCCAAAAGTCTTCGTCGGGAATATGTAGGAGCTGAGGCTAGTTTTTTAAGCGCAAAGATCGATCTCAAGATCGAACTTACAGTACTAAAGTACGATCTTAAGATCGATCTTTCCGTCTTAAAAAACTAGCCTCTGATCTTTAAAAGCATTTAAGGCAGGATTGGACAAATTTTTAAATACTATTCCTGACCAACCCACTATTCAAGGGTTGCACAGATCTGCCAACAGTACCTCATTTGTAGAACAGATTTCATATCACAATTATTGTATTGGTAAGATATCATTCAATTTATTTGCAGGGAATCTCATTCCTTGCATCGGAAGTAAAAACATCACAACTATGTAAGAACAAACAAATCAAAGTTTGAAGTGAATTGTAAATCTATTTACAAACACAAAGTCATTTGTGCAACTTGTGGGAATTCTGACCAGATTTTGCGCCAAAATCAGGTCTGGTGCTTACTTTCAATTGTGATCTTGGAAATCTTGATTAGATCTTTAGGGTAAATGTCAATATAAATCTTCTTATTCAACTAGTTAATAGTAGTACTAAAACAAGGGATTGAGTCTGGATTGAACACTGTTTGCCTTTTCCACAAAGTTCAATTTGTCCGTCATCCACAATAAAAATCATAATTATGAGGGGGTTTCACTGTTCATTGATTGCTATGTTAATTAGATATGTACATAAACGCATCGCAATTTGGTCCAATCTGAGCAATTGGTTGTGATATTAAAACCACAGACGGAAATGGAAAGAGGAGGAGTATACACACAATATTAGGTTCTTGTATACAAACCCAAGCATAAGTGAACCAAATTAAGTATTTCCAACTCCGTACACTTTGTTAGATCGAGTTTAAAGTTTTATCAAGGTCAAACATATCATGGAAATGAAATCACGTGTTTTTGCGTTTCTTTTACATTTGTTTTCTCATTAGTTGAGTCTAGTTTTGAGGTGACATGGTAAGAGTACAAAAAAGGAGGTGCATCAAAAAAGTATACTGGAGCACTCTCTTCTAAGATGGGTGAATTTCATACTGCATAAGTGTTCAAAGTTCTGAAGAACCTGCTTATTTAATTGAATTATTGAAGGCATTAGGACGAATAGATAAATAAATATACAGTACTACGATTAATCCATTTCATAAAGAAGTTGAATTTTCGAGACCTGGAATTGCTTACTGATTGCTCAAGACTGTTTTTTGTACTAAGGTTTAAAAGACAGACAAATTTGAGCAAAATATTTTCTGTATGAAAAAAACTCTTTGACAAATTAATAAAAATTGATCCTAATTTATATTTAGTGTATTTAGCACATAAGGCAGCATGTTAGCGCACCTAATTCAAAAGCGAGAGCACACCAAAATCAAGTCAGATTAACTGGCCTTGAGTATATACTCGCAACAACTCCTGTGTTTGAAACGCAGCAGCTAGGGAGAGTACATACTCGACAAATGCTAATTTGACATGATTTTGGTATACTCTCGCTATTGAATTAAGTGCGTTAACATGGGGCCTATAGTTATTGTTGAGTGTGATGCTGACGGGCAATTTTTTATAACCTACTTTATTGCACTTTCAAATGTTCTCAACAACTCACCAAAACTCGAACTATACTCGTTTTTCCATTACACTTTCCAAGGCCTTCAACAAATCAGCATGGATCTTAGAAAAATTCCATTCCTCAGCAAAATTGAATCAACAGAATGGGATGAGCAAACAACCGTTTTGATTAACCTTTCGTTTTGATTGTCCTTTGAAATCCCTCTTTCAAGATCCAATTTAACAAAGAAGAAAATGAGAACATACATGCTCCAATCACGAGTACGTAGTACATATCCTTTTCTGGCCTGTATTCCACCTCGAGTTTATTGCCCCTGAATTGGGTTTATCGATGATTTGGTGAACGAGGTGGATGACCTCTTGGCTCTTTCTCTCTCTCTCACTCTCGTTCTCTCTTTTTGTAGTTTTTGAGGGGCAAAGTTGGCAGTGTAGATGGATGTTGTTGACCTTCTGAGTGATTGAACACCTGTGTGTTCGGGTTGTGGACGTGGTACTCGGTTGGAATCGTTTGGATGCGGATTTGGATTTGAGCTTGGGTGTGTCACACGCCACTCATCATGGAGAATGCGCCCAATCCTTTTTGTTCTCTTTCCGGACCATTATACCAGCGACAAAAGATGAATTGTTGCGAGCATTAGCACGCATAATGGAGTATAGTCTTTTTGCACAAGCTGCTTTTACACTGCATACTCCATCATATTTCTTTATGTCCTCAACAGTTCACCTATTATCCATATTTTGCATTAAGGATTTGGATAGGGTGATGTATGTATCCTTGGCGATAAAAACAAATTTCTGCCGAATAATTAAAGTTTCGAAAGGTGCTTCTTGCTCTCTCCTTCTCTCGGACGAGACTTTTCCATGTCTCAAGGTCTTCCAAATTGTCTGTATGAGGTGGGATCTAATGAGTTCAAGGAATTCATTCATTGAATCTTGTTTTTAATCGATCGTCACATCCATTAAAACGAGGAATCGTCGCTCAAGCTCTTCGAGTTGTGGCAGGCAGTAAAAGATGCTGTTCGTATTCAGAGAAATTCCTAGAGGATCGAGCAAATGAAAGTACATTTTTCGGTCGGTCAGGATTCATTCCTGTGATGAGTTTACGGTTCATTGTGTATCGAAGAGGAAAATGACGACACGTTTTTTGAAAGGGCTGAAACATAGTTTGAATAAAACGTCCGAGGTTGAGATGCGTGGTTGGTTAATGTGCTCAAATGCTTTGGTGTCAAATTTCCGGAAATCAAACGATTTTCAGACGGACTGACGGCCAGCCAAACTATTTCAAGCCCTCTAACACGAAGGCGATGATGGTGGTGCCGTTTTCTTGAGTCCTCGCCCTAGTTTGCTTGGATATCATGGACGAATGTACCTAACACGCCATCAAATGGGTGAAGGAAGGATTTTGAAGCACCATCCGAGGGAGGATGATCGCTCTAAATATCTTTGGAAAGTTCAGCAGCGGCAAAACCTAGTCATCAACATAAATTGCCTTTGATTGATAACTATTTGACCTGGATAATCCAAATATGTCGAGTTTGCATTTCCATGGAAGTGCAACAAGTAGAGGGCCTGCTTTCTGCCAGCTGTACGATCTGGCTCAGCACGAAAACGTGCTGAAATCCCACTTCCAATGGATGGTGATCCCGGTGATGAAGAAAGCCTCAGTCGCGATTGGTTCATCCAAGTGTTCAGACTCCACCCCTTTTCTCGCCCTATTGAGACTCGAGATCAATGGCAGCAGCAACAGCAGCAGCAACCACCTCCAACAACTCACTTCACACCACGGTAATATTCTGCCAAGCGTCCACTCCACTTCGCCAGAAAATGAACCGAGGTGAGGAAGCACATGGATCGACTTACTCGTGTCGGAGTGTCCGTGGATTTCGTTTTCTTCCGATCCCAGCGACCTGTTCACCCATCCGATCCTCATTTTGACTTCAGGAAAAAGGACAAGATGGATAGCCACCTAGCGAGTGAGTAAGTGAGTGAGTGAGTATGGCCGATTGGAGGAGACTGCCGCCGATGCGGCAACTGGACCGAACTTGCCCTCTACCTTCGCTTTGGAGAGGGTTATTAATTTGAGCCCATGGCCAAGATAGTTTCAATCTCGCAAGAGAACCCCACGGCGGTAGTAATATTGCATTTCCACCTTCCGAGGAGGTCACTAGTCACTCGTCAGTCCTTCTGGATCAGCAAAATGGGGAAGATGATGAACCAGAACTTCCCATTTCAACACTATTGCAGTTCCAGTTGTAACAAGACTAACATCAGTAACAACAATAGCAACACCACCACCACCAATAATAACAACAACAACAACAGCCATTGCAATCGCAAGGCTGGATCGTGGAACCTGATGAAAAAGTGTTCCTCTCTTGTAGTGTTGCTGATCTTGGTTCAAGTGAGCCAAGCCGATTATCAATACAAACGATCCAAGACAAAGGTGTCCAGCATGAGCAATTTGCCCGGGTTTGACCTTGGCAGAACACCGTCCTCGATCCCAACGAGTTATTTCCTGGGCGAACACCCATCTTTCCTTCAATCAGGAGGCGGGTTTAGCGAGGGCGGAGCAGAGGAGGAAATAGGAGGAGGGCGGAAAAATTGCTCGTCTTGTGTGGACCGAGAGTTATTCAAGAATTTCACCAAGGAGGAGATCAGAGAAAAGATCTTGAGGAAATTGGGCATGGTTAGCCCGCCCAATATCTCCACCGAGGCAGTGCCTGATCACTTAGTTCGGCAATTGCTTTCACGATATCACCGAGAGCTGGAGATCCAAGGCGATCAAAATACGGAACGAATGGATGTTGACGAGGACGATTTCCACTTTCAAACCAAGCAAATCAACATCCTTGGAATCAAAGGTAAGTGCCCTTTTTGAACCTAGCATTTCAATTGTATTATCCACGAGAAAAAATGCGCGTCTTTAGCATGAGTTGGACCACAGGTCTATTCAATGGAACAAACTAAAAAAAGGAACCTATTGAATGCGCAATTAACTTGGAAAACCTATCATAAAATGAACGAAAACGCTGTTCCACGCATGAAGGGTCATGCGTGGCTCTTGTTTCTAATGATATTTTGACCTCTCAAAAGTTATAATGGCATCTCTGATGGGACTTAAACCTCAAATCGATACTAAAGCAGCATTCAAGTTTCTGGTCGATGGGATTCGGATAAAACATGGAAAAGAACGTTCCCAAGTCAAATGTTTTCGTCAGGTTTCATCTGACGGTATGGCTAAACGTTTGACACGTTTTTAAGAGATGGTATGGCCATAGAACATTAAGTAATAAACCACTGATTTTAGATTAGTTCAAAAGTATTTCTTTTTGATGAAATGGAATTGGGGGCTCTTTTTTGTAAAATTCGGGATGAGCTTTCCAAGGCTGAGCTAGCAATTTGAAATGACAAATATCCTTGGATGAAAGGCTTCAAACGAATAAGTAAAACATGAAAGCAGGAAAATCTATTTCAAGTTGCTCCAAGGCTCAAATTCCTTAGACTTTGATATGGTTAGAGGTTCAAGGTCACGGTACAATCGAAGTTTCATAAACTGATATCTCTTGATATGAGAATATTTTTGCCGCTTCCCGAAACATACATTCAGGACAATCCCTTGATGCAAGAATAAGTCCTGATAGGGGAATAAATTGTGCTGACAGACAATACTCTTACATCGAACTTTGAATGTTCTTCATAATCAAAGAGCCTGATGAATGCATGCATTTGCGAATTAAGAATTGCTCCCTCTGTAAAGAAGAGCGGAGATTTGGCGGTAAACTCTTACGTGCAGACAACGTTTGATTCCAAACATTCCTATGCGTGGTATGGAACCTTGAGAAGATTAGAATTGATCGTGCAAGTTATCAAAATAACTAAACATTCCAGAGCTCAATTACCAACGGATTTAGGAGTTACAGAAAAAAGGATTGTAGGTGAAAGAGACATGGAGGTAATGAGCGAGCACCAAGCTTAATCGACAGAAATTCTCCCAAATCTTTCTTGTTGGGGTTGCTTGATATTTTCCTCACTAAGAGACAAATGGTCTCTCGGTTTAGTTTCAATATGTGTTGGCACTACGGCAATTACACGGGTGAGCACATAACTCACTCATTTGTCAGGCTTACATACGTACCGTACGTACGAACGAAGGTAGAAGTCTACCCTCAGAGAGGGTCCCCTGACTCCTGTAACGGATCCACTAACGGTTACGTCATCAGGCTCAGGTAATTGACCCCATGAATTTGATCAGTCTAACCTTAAAAATACATTCACGCCTTTGAACCCCAAGAAAAAATGGAAGATGCCAGTCTACCCTTCTCTTGAATGAGTCCTCTATCTAGTGGTGCAAGTTAACAAGCATCGCTCTTGTGAGTCCCATCCTAGATCTCAAAGCAGAAAAATCTCTTTCTGAGTAGGACACCAAGGAGAAGAAGGAGGATCGGGATGATTTCGGAAAATAATTGCGTGGTGGAATAGGTTTTTTGTGTTGGTGAGGCAAGCAATTAGCATTACTGGCACTTTTCTCGGCTTGGCCATGTTTCAAGTGTCAAAAGGGCCACTTCCACCACCACAACACTCTCCATGGTCGGGGCGTTATTTCTCAGCTCCTCTCTCTCTCTTTCTTTGGTGGTAATTTATTGCTGCACTCCTTGGTCCCCGTTCTTGTCGGGTTGTCGAATTCCCATTCGTCGTCCAATATATTCGTAGAGATTGGCGTCAAACAGCGGGCGTTCATCGCTCTGGGGTCGGTCGTTTTTGGTTCATCACGAGGATGCTTTTTATATTCTATATGCCGAGGATTCAATTTGCCCCCAAAATGATGTATTCGGACAGCTTTCAGGACTGGTCTCAATGATGAATTATGCTACAGCATACATACTCTTCATTGGCTCAACCCTCTTGACCTGAATTTTCCAGATTGAATTTCATGGGCCATACTCGTCGTCTTTGAAAAAATGGGTACCTCAACCAGACATGGCTGAGACGAACAAGTCTGGTGCATAGTCTCACAAGAATTAATCACGTCCCCCTTCGAATCTAGTTCGGTAGTTTCCCTCTCTCATTCTTGGCCGCCAACGGCAGATTGGCGAGGAAGAAGCCAAGTTTGGCAGTTTGACTCGCGTCTCGCTCAGTCGATGATGAATAAAGGGGATGAGGGATGAAATGAGAAAAAAAACGACGACGACGGAAGAAATGGGTCGCCTCATAATTGAAACGGAAGTTGGTGTTTGATGGTATGGAAAGAGGTCAAAATGTGTTTTCTTTTCCTTGAGGGGGTTGATCAAATGCAACTTGTGCATCACGTTATGACATGATTGATGCACAATATTACGCTTCTTTAGGGAGGCTGTTTGATATGCAGAGCTTCTTCAAACATTCCAATGAAAATAACAACGTGGTTGATGCGAAGTGCGTTTCAAATAACCCTCCATTTGATTGAAAGTCCAGCAAATTCCCATTGGGTGCTTCTGGCCAGGAAATATTTGCAAGTAACTCGATCCAGGACCGTTGTCAAGCTGATATTCGTATTTTTTGGCGAGAAGATCTGATGGATTGATCACTTACAAAGAGCATACCATCCCCACTAACTGTTCCAAACCGATACGCTTTAACTTTGGTGCCAAGGATGTAATAGAGATCCTTGAATATATTATTCATCCCGTAAGACATGGGCTCAAGGGAGAGCTAGCTAGAACACTACTGAAATAGAGCAGCTAGTGGCTGGCATGAAGTTGAAAGACCTCTGACCCTTGAGAGCGATTGGAGAGGAAGCTAGCTTACCAACATACTACAGTGGTGGCTCTCTCTGCAAGCTCAGGTGGTTTTTGATGAGGAGGGTAGCCTTGAATTGAAGCTTAAATTGCTGCGCCGTTGTTGGAATTGGCTTGCTAAGTCAGTGCTCCGGTCGATGACTGATGATTGCATTCTACTCATTTAGACCACATTACAGACGTACGAACTGTCCCAAAACTATTAATCTCTCTTAACGAAGCATTGAAATTCGATCTGTTTTGCAAAAAAGCCACTCATATCAATACGAGACCTACTAATAAAAAGCCAGGGTCTGTCTACCTTTGGTGATCTTCGTCCCTGGCTCCGCCAAAAGCATTGATTGCCACCACATAATGAATATACCCTCACCAAGCG
Organism: Tigriopus japonicus; assembly: GCA_010645155.1. Classification (NCBI taxonomy): domain Eukaryota; kingdom Metazoa; phylum Arthropoda; class Copepoda; order Harpacticoida; family Harpacticidae; genus Tigriopus; species Tigriopus japonicus. The sequence continues at coordinate 5,763,909 of CM021317.1, forward strand.
AGCGTCGTGCGTGGCTCAAGATCATTGACACCCTTTTTCCTTGATGGCCAACTCAGATTTCAAAATACTACCAATTTTAATTAGGAAGCGTGAAAATTAAGCTCCTGGGACCAAGTCAAGCCAGAAGCGCCATGAACGTATTGGATTGTTTTAGTGACTGATTGGGCAAGCAAGGAAACGAACGAACGAACACTAGGAAAGCCAGGGCCAGTCAGTCAACTCGACCAAGTTCGTGATAGCTCTGAGATGAAGGAATGATTTGAACCTATCTCTAGTCATTTTATAATGCATGTATCATCATCCTCTAGATTCGCCCAAGCTTCCGGCCTTGGTCCGTGACTTGTGGGACATACAATATTTCCAAGTTCTGACCCCTCAATTGGAGCGAAGTTGGAGAGACGTGACTCGGGCCCATTTATGGGTTCATTTACCCGCGGCCCCAACTCCCGACGACAAATATGCCTGGATCAGTGTCCATTATGTGTCCATCGACAAGAAGAATAAGCCCTTTCTCACCCAGGATACCGTCACCCGTGTTAAACTTCGACCGGATCGAGGTGGATGGATCGAGATCAATGTTTGGGATGTGGTCTCCTTGTGGTTCAAGAATCCGGATCTGAATCTGGGGATTGTGATCACTGTGAGCACAAGTACCGGCGCCGCTATTGACGTTGGCTTATCCGATCAGCCGCACACGGTGAGTTCATGACGTCATTGAATTGATTTGGGGAGAGCTGAGAATCGAGTCAGTGGGTTAATGGGCGATGGATGTTGGATTTAGGTCGCTTAGAGACAGCACAACAAGTTCTGGGTCATCCGAACTTGAGAGTTTCCCTCGGCATTTTCAGATACCGTTCCTCCAATTGGACATCAAGGAAGAGTCGGTGAATAATCGGCGAAAGCGGAACCTGAGCAAGGTGTGCACTGAAGCCGACAATCCTGGTGAGAAGAATTGTTGCCTGTGGCCGTTCACCGTTGACTTTGAGAAGGAGTTTGGCTGGTCATGGATCATTTACCCACCTAAGTACGAAGCCAATTATTGCTCGGGAGATTGCTCTTTGGGCGTGATGATGCCTTCGAATCCGTGGGCCCATCTCCTGCAACAGGCCAATGGGAGTCCATGTTGCTCTCCCCAGAAGATGTCCGGAATTAATATGCTGTACATGGACAATAACAAGAACGTGATCCTGGGAAAGTTGCCCAACATGAAGGTAGATAGATGTGGTTGCGCATGATCATCAGGTCTTCATCAAGCCCATCCTGCCACCTCTACCTCTACTCTATCTGTTGTTCAATGAGTCGTCTAAGCCAAGCAATCTAATAATAACAACTTCATAAATAAAGTTTCAAGTCTGACAATGCATTTCAATTGGCCTCATCTTGTACGTAAATTGGAAATTTCTTTCTTTTGTGGAACATGGGTAGACCATAGCTTGGGCAAATACGTCTTTGTTAGACCTCTGTCAAGTACTCGGATTGGTTTCAAAAGTAATTGACGACAGTTAAATTTGGTTTTAAAAAGTATCACTCCATTTTCTATTCCATTGCTCAATTTCATTTCCAATACATTTTTTCTACTGAAAAAACCACAAGAATGCTTTGAAGGCATACATACAGGGTGCGCCAGGGAATTTTTCCAAAATTTTGTACAAACACGAAACCCATGACAGTTTTTAAACATGTGGTTTTATTGAAAAACCTTTTTAACAAAATTTATAGACATACGTGCAAAATGCAATTACTCAATGTGGCTGCCTTCAGCCTGTATCACAGCCTTCACACGAGGGCGAAACATGGAGCAAGTCTTGATGTCTTAATCGGTGGACATGTTCCCCCGGTGTTCCATGATACTGGCCGTGAGCTCATCAATATTGCTGTGGGAGGTCTTTCCAACTTTTTTCTCCAAAATGCTCCATATACTGAAGTTCAGAGGGTTGAGATCGGGAGATGATGGGGGCCAGAAGGCCTTGTCCCAAAATTTTTCTACAGCGAAGTTGTTTCTACCGAAGTCCTTGTTCCTGTTGGCCGTGTGTCCATTTTGTATCCACTCATAGTTGTCCGGGATTGTGGTCTTTAACCATGGCAATCCTTTCCACCTGAGAACCTTGTAGTAGGCCTCAGAACCATTTTTTACATTTGGCTTGAAAAAAAATGGATCAAATGGACAATTTTCTCCACTTCCTGCCTTCCTTTTGACGCTTTTTCCGTCATTTTTGGCGGTCTTGATGTTTTTGAGGGTCCTCTCCGTGACGCCAACGATCTTGGCAAGGGCCCTTTGGTCAACTTGCGCTTCGAGAAGGTCAGACACCCGTTAGTGTGTTTTGTTGTTTGTTGCGCGCTCATTTTAGGTCCCATTTCGATCAGAGGCGAAATGAAATGTCCAAAAAGCAAACTTATTCAACACATCGTTTATTTCGCCCAAATATGAGGCGGCAATTTCAAATTGAAAAAAGAGCAAAAATTCCCTGGGGCACTTTTTTTTTACGTCTTTTTCGATCAAAAAAGGAAGGAGGGAAGGATGTTTTTGATGAGGATGATTATAATAATGATAATCAACCTTTTTGTGGGCATTTCAATTTCTGGGATTTGATTGCCAGGAAGTTTATGACAACAAAAGAAAGAAGTTCATACTTTCTTTCCTTAAAAACTTTGAGTATTTTCTCATTTGGAGGGATTACCTTATTATAATACAGACCTGCTGCCGTTAGCAGTCTTGGCTTGCCAAAACATGTCAGTTTTTAAGGGTCAGATTTTCGAAAAATGTTGCATTTAAGAGCAATGGCATGGATGTATAGCTAGAAGTATTGCAAAGTAATTTAAAAGCAAATACAGAAATTGGAAGTCTTCAATTGAACACATGATTTGTTTTCAGGTTTAGTTGCCCCAGGAACCGATCTCTTCTGGCCATCTTGTTATTCAATGTCGGGCGTTCCTGATTCAAAAGTTCGGAGGAGCCCCTTCAATTTATGTAGCAAAATTTCAGATAAAAACAAAACATATTTTTTTGCAAAAAAAATGTTAAGAATTGCTATTCCAACTTCATGTTGTGCGTATGAGAAAGGAATTGTTGCAATTACCAGGCCTAAATCTTCGTTTTAGCTACCTTTCACGCTCGTCAGAAACACGTCTTCCGAACTTTTTTGCCGACAAAAGTGATGACATTACTAGTAATTCCTGCCATTCATAGCAGTATTTTAAAAATGGGAGTCTAAGAATTTAGTTACAACTTCAATTCAATTTCAATGGTTGTTCAAGGCCGAGAAAAACAAGCCATACATTGGCGATGCCATTATTTTCATTCAACCACAAACTTTTCTTCAAACAATTCCAAAATGAACAAAAAGGGCTGATTTTATTTGCAATTTTTGTCCAAGTTAACGTCACTGACTTTGAAATAAATAGCTTACTACCGATAGAACCTGTACTAGTTTCCTAAAATTTATTGAATTTTTTTTTTTTTTTTGATAACTAACTCTTATTTCAGAAAAATTGCAAATACGGTGAGGATTTCAAAATTCGAGACTTGTTGTTTCAGACTTTACTAAAATAGGTTGCGTGAATCAATTCGGAGCGAAAAATCCCGGGTAAACTCATATTGCTTGGAACAAGACAGAATCCGTGGACAGGGAGACTCTCTAAGGGAGACCTCTAACTCCGGTGCTAAACCAATTTTCTATTAACTGTTTGTATTCGCAGGAGGACTTAATACCAAAGTTGATATTTCATTGCTCTATTGAACTACCATAGTAGTTTCACAAAGCTTTTGCGATCGCCAAAATGCAATATTTTAGATTTCATACAGGATGAATTGAAACTTTCAGGAAATTTGATTAAATTGAAAATAACAAGTAAAAGAAAAAGTAACAAGTAATCTCAAGAAAAACATGCATTTTTCCTTAAATGACTGATTTGAGATTACAGCAGATCATCCTCGACTACTTTAAGGTATCCAAATTCATTCAATAAAAGTGGCCTAGCTTCGCCTAAAATCACGTCTAATCCTCAAGTTATTGGTTCCTTGATCATAGATATACGTACAGAAGAGGATGCGAAGACAGCTGTTTGTTGTTGTTTTTGAGAGCCCAAAGAGGCCCCAAGGAGCAAACGATAGGGAAGTGTTATGGACTCAATATTCAATGTTTTTTACTAAATGAGTGGATGAATTGTCTAGACATCATTCTGGTGTGTGTATCTGTCTCTTAGAGATAATCAAATGCAACCCACTCTTGGGTAAATCACGTTCACCACTCATTATCAACACTGTTTGTAACTATTCTTGTGAACAATTAAAAGTGCACTAATAATTAAATTAATAATAATCAAAACGAAGAATCTTCTTTTTAATTCTTTTGTCTCAACTGAACAACTGAAAAGAAACGAGAAGAACAAAAAGAAAAAAGGAAATTGTTTGGAAAGAGTCTAGATAAAATCACGAGACCTCGTGAGAGACATTACACAATTCAACTTATCCTGAAATACCAATGGTTTCAGACTATAAGTACCTAACAACACCATCAAAGTGAAAAATATTGTGCTCCATGAAGGTGATCTATTCTTTACTTGATTCCCGCATGAATAGTCATTCAGAGGGAAGAATCAACAACTCAACTATAAACAATTCGCTTCCTCTCAGTTTGGCATGTCACAATGTTGATATTTGGCATCTATTGGATTTCAAGCACTTTAAGTGATAAAATGTTGATTACAACTGATGTTTTTTTGGGGAAGAGTGTGAATTCCTTGGTTGTAAGTTTCATTGTTAACAACAGGGAATGAATTTTCCAAAAAGACGCTCAATTTTCATGAAACTTGATCTGTGTAACATTGAACCGTTGTCTGAAGTTGGTATTATTATATTTAAATTATACATGCGTTTAATTGAGATCCATTCTCAGTTTTGTGCGAGACATTGGGCTGAAACGGCAGGAAAAAGAGCACAATCTCATGCTGCAACTTTGTTCTGAAGTGATGTGTGCTATCAAACACCTTTTTCTATTGTGTATTGGCAATTTCGTTCAAATTCACTGCAGAGCCGCACCGTTTTAGGGGACACGTTTTTTGGGACTTGGGCTACGCGTCAGCTGAAGTTCGCGTCCAGTGGTGAGAGGTTCCTGCCTTGATTATGGCAAGGAGGACGGTATTACATGGAGTGGGATTGAATGAGGGCCCGTGGATGGCCTGTTACTGCTTCTCTGCTAATTTTCCTGCGTGATGGCCTGGAGCAACGTGGAGTGAGATCGAGCGAGGGCGCGTTACTGCGTTGGTGTGAATTTTCCTGCGTGATAGCCTTGAGTTAATGAAGAATTCCAATATAATTCGGATTAATGCCGTTTTATTGACGTAAGTCATAAAACAAAAGTCCACAAGGATTCAATGAGCAATCACTTGTGCCCAATTGATGTCTCTCAAAGAATTCAAACTGTGTTGTTTCATTGTGTTAAGTCAAATATCTTCAAACTCCTGATCTATTGACTTGTTTTGTGATAGTGATTGTCCACCTTTTGTTGAAAGCAACATGATTTTTATCATTGGGGTGGTTTAAGGGCATTTTTCTCTTTGAAGAATGCTAAACAAGATCTTCTTTGTATCTTTTTCATCATTTTACAGTCTTCTTTTGGCTTTAGAACCCCAATTAAGTGCTAAAAACAAAGACAGAAGAACATTCATATCATTGTAGAAAGAGAAGAATGTCCTAGAACTATCCCAATGATAAAAACAATGTTGCTTTCAACAAAAGATGGACGATCACTATCACAAAGCAAGTCAGCAGATCAGAAGTTTGAAGATATTTGACTTAACACAATGAAACAACACAATTTAAACTCTTTAAGAGACATCAATTGAGCATCAAATGATTGCTCATTGAATCCTTGTGGACTTTTGTTATATGACTTATGTCAATAAAACGACATTAATCCGAATTATATTGGATTTCTTCATTAACTCCAGGCTATCAGGCAGGAAAATTCACACCAACGCAGTAACGCGCCCTCGCTCGATCCCACTCCACTGCCTGGAGTTAATGAAGAAATGCAAAGTAATAGGTAGGGACGGGCAGAAAGTGTAAATAATCTTACCCTCTTAGTTACCAAAAGTTGCAAAAAAATGTGCCCAAAAGTGCAAAACAAAGTGCAGAAAAATGTTGAAAGTGCAAATAAATGTCAAAAAAGAGCAAATAAATGTCAAAAAAAGAGCAAATAAGTGTCAGAAAAGAGCAAATAAATGTCAAAAAAGAGCAAATAACTTGCATTTGGACTTAAAACGTCATTCATGGAGTACCCATGGCTCCTAATTGAGCAAGAGAAGTCATTTACAAGTTCTAAAGACATTTGAGACGAGTTTGAGGTGAAGAGACAATGCCGCACAAGTAATAGAGTTCTATTAATTAGGTCACTAGCAAAAAGGATGTAAAGTCATGAAAAATACTCTAGTCAACAATCTTCTGAATTTTTCATTCTTAAGGTGGTCTCATGGATGTATGTACCTAAAATATTGTCGAAATATATTTAGCAAATGTTTTATATGGCTTTACATCACTCCGTTTTTGTCCTTCAAGTTGTTCAAAAATAGACATTGAAAATTGAACAGAAAAATACCCACGTGTGCCTAACAATTGCATCAAAGAAAATAGTCATAAATGTGTTTTAAGCATGTTTTTAGTGACATTACTTCAATATTTAGCCCATGGCCTAATTACCAGAACTCAATTTCAAATGTGGCATTCATTGTCTCTTCACATCTATATTGTTTGTAGATCCTTCCATTACCATAACATGAGTTTCTTTAGGTTTCCTATATGTTGGTTGCATGCAATGAGATTCTTTTGTCTTATCTTTAGTTTAGTAAACAGGATGTTATAGTTAAAGCCAAGATGGTGAATAAAGTGTGAGGTTTGCGTCTGAAATGCACATATTAATTCAAGGTGTTAAGAATGGTTGACCGCAAATGCAAGCTTTTTCGACTAGTTCAAAATTTGATCTTGAAACTAAAAATTCTTTCAAAAGCCACTACATTTTCTTAACAATTTGTCAATTTTGGCCAAAAACGTAAATAAAAAGTGCAAATAAAGGTGAAAAGTGCAAAAGTGCAGAAAAATGGGTTTATGTTACCAAAAATCTTTTTACACTATTTGCCCGTCCCTAGTAATAGGGATTAATGTCTTCTTATTTCCATAACCTATAAACAAATGTTCAAAAGTAGAGGGCGGAAAAAAGTTGAAGAAAAGAAGCTTTATAGTTGGACATATGGCCAAAAAAGTACTTTTTCAGCTGAAAATGGTTTTTTTACCAAATGAAAATGAACAAAATATGGTTGTTTTCCCCAAAAAAGGTTTTCTCTTCTCAATTTGTCAATTAATAGGGCAAAATGTATTTAATCTGTTGTTTTTTTAACCGGCATTTTTTTTGTTCTCGATATTCAAATCAATATTTTTTTGTCCTCGTTCTTTCACCTAAAAAAATTGACGACCTTTCTTTTAGGTCGGATTAAAATTTAAAAAAAAAAGTTTTTTTGTGTCTGAAAAACGTGGAAAATATTTTTTCCTGCTTGAAATTTCTATAATGTGCAAAATAAGTTCAAAATAAGTTGCAAAACCCGAAAAAGTTTTTCTCTCAAAAACGCAAAAAAGTGTTTTTAAAGTTAAAAAAAAAATTAAACTTTTTAATCCTCGCTCTGTTTGTAACGATTCAACGAGCGATCACTTGATGCCCAATTAATTGATGTCTCAAAAAATTGAAACTATGTTATTTGATTGTTTTAAGACAAATATATGCAAACTCTTGACCCACTGACTTGCTGTAAGATAATAATTGTCCATTTTTTTGTGAAGACAACGTGATTTTTATCTTTGGGATTGTTCAAGGGCATTCTTCACTTGGTAGAATGATGTATGTAAATTTTCTTCTCTGGCTCTATTTTCAGTACTTAATAGGGGTTCTTAAGACAAATAAAGACTGCGAAGGGTTCAAAAAACTACAGAGATGAAAATAAGTATCATTCTACGAAGTGAGGAAAACCATTGAACAATGCCAATGACAAAAACCATGTTGCTTTCATAAAAAGAGGGACAATCATTATCACAGAGCGAGTTAGTGGATCAAGAGCTTGAATATATTTGACTTAACACAATTAGACATCACAGTTTCAATTCTTTGATTGAGAATATTGAATCCTTGTTCACTTTTGTTTTATAGGTTATGTAAATAAAACGAAATTAATATCAATTATATTGCATTTGTTCATAAACTCCATCGAGGCTTTCACGCATAAAAATTAAAACGGACATGGTAACGCGTCCTCGCTCGATCCCACTCCACGTAACACCGTCTTTCTTGATTAAGGCCATTGGCACTTGTTGTTGGCATGCCATGACATTGTAATGAATTCCAATGTCATGCTAATTCAATTTCAGTCATTTATGCAATATGATTTTTCACTTGCACTTACAAATGCATCGCACCTCGCGATTAGGAAGCAAAACTTAAATCAGTCCCAACACAATTAAGTTTGAAAAAAAGGTGGCATTTTAACTAGTGATGGACCCAAAAGTCCTTTGGTCGAAATTAATATAAATAATATAGTTAAGAAGTAGAGTTTGAGAGTAAAATTTTTTTCACTATCCATGATCCTCTGAAAAATACTTTTAACGATGTTTTAATATTGGCGATTACCTTTCTTCAGATGCATGGGCAGTACATTATTTAGGGTTGATTATGCATCTAACAAACTGTAGTTAACTGATTTCTGTTACAGTTAAGAGCCTCTTCGGCCCTTCAATAATTTAAATTTAATATAAGTAACTTCTTGCAAAATGGAAAAATGAGACCTTTTTATTGATTTCCAGCAAAAATATTTCATGTATGAGGATTAGCTTCTTAGTCAAGTGAGGGGAAAAATCTGCTGTTATTGCCTAAACAGTGAAGATTAAATTTATCCATATAATGTTTCTGAAGCCGTCTGATAACATGTGGGGTTTTGACAAATCAAATGGTTTCGAACAAGTTTTGAAAAGCTGCTTACCAGCGAGAATTGGAGAATTGAAGTATTCTTACTTAGCACCGTCTAAATATATCTGAACTCTTTCAGGACGAAACTTTTGTTACACACTGTACACGTGAAATATTTTTAAGGTAGGAAGGTACTATAAGCACTGGTGTTTACTGGTGTTTGTTGTATAATACAACAAATTTAATGTGTTATACTGCATGACCGTGACTATATCAAAGGTTAAATTTTTGAGTGCCACAACACCCAATTGGAATGAAAGGGTTAAAGATATTCATAATATTGGCTTCTTTCATTACTTGTGATGATATAAAGTTGCATGAAAATCATCAAAACAACTAAGGCCCTTTACATTGCAAAGAAATAAGTTGTAGGTTTCACACAAACAGCATGAAAATTCTTCATTTTTTACATTTAGTCGCAAGTCAAAATGATAAAAATGTGATCTAAACCACACTTAAAATACACAGTTTTGAAAAATGTCTTTTTAAACACAAAAAGGGCTTGTTTGTACGTGTTCAATTCAAATTTTGTGAAAATCTGTAAGATTTTGAAAAATCGCTTTTGGTCCAAATTGAGCATGGTTCTTCGAGAAAAATCATGTTCACACGTCTGAAGACACGTCTGGTCGGTAGATTTCCTTAAATTTTCAAATGAACATTCAACTTAGTGATATGAAGATAATTAGATCACTTGAAAATTAGTTTTGAAAAAATATTCTAAGTTTGATTTATTTAATACTTATTTTTATTTAGACCTGTCGTGCCAAAAAAACAAAAATGAAGAATTTTCATATACTTAGTACGATCAAAAACCTACATAGAATATTTGGGAATTTGAGTTGAATTTGGGGGGGGGGGTATTTTTTAATACCGCTACAAGGAATGGGATTCCCTGTAACGAGAGTTAATCGTTAATATAGTTTCTATAATAAATGTTTATATGAAATTTGATCTACCAATGAGTTACTGTTGGCAGATCTATACAACCTTTGTATAGTGGGTTGGTCAGGAATAGTGTTTAAAAATTTGTCCAATCCTGCCTTAAATGCTGTTAGAGGATCAGCTCCTACATAAAAGACATAAAATTTCGCCCACATATGCAAGAACATGTGAAGTATTATAGTATAAAAGGGCAATTTTGTATTGTACAACTAATTTGACAACACCATTAGTAATACGGAATTTAATAGAATTGCCTCCGGAATCCTTCTATACGTAACATCGTTAAATTTCGTTCAAAATTTCAAACTTTTAAGACGAGAATGCAGTTGTGTCGCTCATGAGCAACTCTTTTTAACTTAAAAAAACCGTTAAGATTTCCCAGGGCGACAGAAAAACAATTTAAAACAAGAATAGCGTTTGGGTGTTATAACACCCAAACGGGTAATGGTGACGATGTGAGGTCCGGCCGAAAGAGCGAACCAGCATTGCCGGAACTTTTCGAACCAATCATGCCAAAAAACATCAAGGGAAAGGCCAGATTTGGTTTGAGAGAAACAAATTGTGTTATTCCATGATTAGCACAGCTCACAAATTTGGAAACGTTGGGGTAAGTAATGATAAAAGCAATTAATACGCTCTAAATTTACTCCAAAGAACTAATATGGGATTAAAGCACTCATTAATAATCTGGAATCTGCAAATTGAGAATCTGGTAATCAATAATATTTGTTAGGGCAATAACTTAAGATGTTTCTGTTTCTGTTTTGAAAGTAGAACATTTTTAAATGGGAAGAAGTGTTCTCCTTGGCATTTGCCATTTTACAATTTGAAACTATTGATTTGGAAATATCTGGCAACGCTGTTTTGTTGGGCCTTTGTCCAGACCTCACATCGTCACCATTACCCCCCAAACGTCCTGAAAGAGTTAAGTTAAGGAAATTTTTTTCGCAGTTTTCGGACCTACAAATACAAAGCCCACCTTACAACATTGCCAAAAGATGATTCCAGATAAAATCGGACAAAATCGCAGCGACATTTTTTTTTGCCGTGGCTTGTCCATGGATATCTAGAGATATCGCGAGCAGTCCAAAGTTTAGGTCAAAATTCTGATGAAAAATGGTCGGTTGGGTCAACAATTGTACATTGAAAAACTTCAAAATAAGGATGCCAAGAGGAGCTTGCCTCCAAAGCTCCACTTGGACTTAATCATCAGCTCGAAAAAGATATTGTTTTAATTAAAGCACTATAAAAAATAGTGCTCTAGTTCCAATCAATTTTTCGATGTTCGAAAGTATTTCATAGTAATTTCATTAGATTTGCACAAACCTACATGATCCCAAACAACACTAGTGTCGAAAACACTCTTTATGTCGACCACATAAACTTTCCTGATTTTATTACAATAAGCAAATTATTGAGGATTATAGAGATCCTAACGGGGCAAATTTACTCAGCTTACTGAATCATATTTCATTGTAATGATATTCTCCGTGATTGTGGAATAGGAATGAAAAATGACTTTTGTAGATGATAGAAATTTTTGATTGCAGAGGACCAAAAATTGTGGCCTTCAATCTCAGGGTAAAAATATTTTTTAGTCCTTCTTTAAAATCTTGCAAACACAACTGTTCTGGGAATTTAAACGGTCTTATTGGGATGGGTCTTAAGATTTTGATATACATTAAAAATTGTATTTTCGTATAATTTCGTGATTGTGATGATGAAAAGGTGGATAATATGAAGAGAACTAAAAGGCTCTAAATCTAGGTGAGCATAAAAAAGTATCCAAGCACTGAAAAATTCTACCGTCTGAAGTTGTCATCTAGCATTTCATTGCCTTACACAATTTGGAGCGCAAGGTGTATTTTCTTCATTGAAAACTTGTTTTTGCCTTTTCCTGGGGATAACGTAGTCATGGCTGAAAAGAGAGTCGTTTTCGCAAGAACTATGGTTCTTGCTTTCGACAGTTCTTCTATTCAAAACTTAAAAAAATGCTCTCTTTTCTAAACGTAACAAGATGTTTTCGTTTCATTGTTGAAAAAAGTACCAAATTTACTTTTTATTGGCAGAATTATTCCCTTCTCAATGGACAGATGCTAGATCATCCGCATATTTCACTTAATGGCAACCCATGTGGGATATATCTTTGGACAACATACACATTTGAGGTAGTTAGTGACTAAGCAATGTTAACCTGACATGGTAGTGGGTGGTACTACAAGGACAAAACATTGCGCACTATTGGCTCATCTTTGAAAGGATGGTAGTTATGAGCAGCCACGGAGCCAAAAAGCTTATTACGTAACATCTCAGCTTTGGGGATTTCCTGTTTAAGGTTACTCAACGAGAACTTTAAAATATCCAAAAAAGTATCCTAAGCGGGGCGTGTTCAACTACAACCAAAAGGCTTCATGAACGGCCCGACCTGTCCATTTCCAAGCCCGTCGTTCACCTTAGAGAGCACTATCTTTTATGAAATAAATCCGTGACGTTTCGTATGAGCTTCTTCATCTTGGACATAGAAGCCGACCGCATGGACGTTTGTCGCGATATGAGTTTTCCTACTCATCATGCCTCTGGTGAAGATGAGCCAGCCCAACGCGATAGCCAGGTTCACTCCAACTTTGATAGCATACTATGTAAGCCTGTATCAAGTAAATCTACGTAATGTTGTAGTTCTAGTATGGTAGAAGCATGAATGCGTTTCTTTCCATACACCACACCTTAGAGTACTCGTTGAGGGCAAAGTCTCGTTCGTCCTTACGAGTGTCAGTATTGGGGAAGTCGATACGATAGGAAACTACTCAGGGAATCACATGGCGTCGATGGAAGGATGGAAGGAGCGCCAAAGACTCACCACGCTCCCCACGCTCTCTTTCTCTCCTGTTGTTGTTGTTGTTGCTGTTGATGCTGTGGCTTGAGCTGTTGTTGTTGTGGCTGTCAGTAGTAGTAGTAATGGTGGTGATGGCGGCAGTGTCGACGTCGTTGGACAGGCTCTCCAGGCTCTCCCATCCATGGAAGGAGTCTTCCACGACCACTTTCCTGCGTGCGTACGTACGTACTCTCCGGATGAACAGGAGCTCGATCTGCCCAAATTGCCAGGAATGCCAATCCTTGTCCTCTTGACCTAGTCAAAGCCTTAGTTACTGAGAGGAGGACCAGGAGCGGTCTGAAAGCGAGCTACTTTCCCATCCATCCCCGAAAACGAAGAGACAGACAGCATCAAGCCAGCTACTCACTCCGGAAGGCTAGCAACTTGGCCAACAATTCGGCACCAACTTGTTGCTTGCTTGCTTACTTTGTCCACATCGGGTCTTGCCTTTCTCAAGGAGGAGGAGGAGGACAAGGAGGAGGAACAAATGGGAAAACGGCTTCTTTGTTGCCACAGCCAGCCTTAAAATTACTGCTAAAGGGATACATAGAACACACATTCAATTGGTACTACTGTGGCCACAACAACAACAACATCAACAACACCAGCATGTGACGAGGCAGTCCTCCTACATCGCCGTCGTAGATCATGGCCAGCCTTCGTCCTGTTCCTCCAGCAACTGCAGCAACTTGTAGCTCCACTCTGAACTAAATATCCACTATCATTCTGTAGGGCGTGCAGAGGCAGCTTTCATCGCCCCCCCTTCTTTTCGGTGGCGAGGAGCGTAGAGCAGGGCCAAAGGTCAGGATTTCCCGTGGAGGCAGCAAGCACACTGGCTAGGGTTGTTCCATTTCCAGCGAGAAAGCATTGGGAAGTGTTCCTCCGATTGTTCCTCTGGGAGTGAGTGAGTGAGTGCTGAGCAGAGACCTGAAGGGAGCTGACTTTCTTGTGTTCCCCTGTTGCTTCCCAAGGGTGCTAGGAGCTGCAGGAGTTGGGGTGGGGATGATGTCGTCGTCGACCTCGTCGTCGTCGTGTTCAATGAATATGGGCGGGAGTGTTCCCAATGAGTCGGACGACGATCAGGGCCACCTGTCCGGAGGGTCCACAAAGTTCTGCTTGAAGTGGAACAACTTTGGCCGAAACGTCACAACCTCGTTTAAGACTCTTTTGGAAAACGAAGAGTTTGTTGACATCTCACTCTCAGCTGAAGGCTCGACTCTCAAAGCCCATAAAGTGGTACTGTCGGCCTCGTCCTCGTATTTTAGGGATATCTTACAGGTGAGATTGATTGTGTGGGGAGAGCCTCATTCGTTGCTTACACCACAACAGCCTTATCGATCGCGAGATAGTAGTGAAGTATGTCCTCATGATTCGTTATCCTTTCAGAGCATCTCCTCGTGGCAACATCCCGTCATCCTACTTAGAGATGTCCCCTTCTCTGATCTCCAAGGGATTGTGGAATTCATTTATCATGGTGAAGTGTCCATCGAGCAAGACAACTTGCAGTCCTTCCTTAAAACGGCGCAAGTCCTCAAGGTCAAAGGATTGACAGAAGAGACCACGGCCACTGGCGGGGGATCCTCCTTGTCCCATACGTCATCCTCCTCGACGACCATCCAAAGTCATAATAATCTCAGTGGTCATCAACATCACCATCATCCCTTGGTGAAGGAGGAAGAGGAGCCTGAAATTCAGGGTCCTCTTCCCCGTCTCGCCCATCAGCCTTCCTCTTTCTCGAACAGTGGGAATAACATGGTGCATCACCCCCGGAAAAACGCCTATCCCAAACGAGCCAACAAGTCCGACGTGAGCACTCACGCGAGCCGTTTGCAAGCATCACTTTCGCCATTGTTGGCCGCGGCTAAAGTGGAACGGAAACTGATTTCTTCTAGTCGAAATAGCACGGACAGGGATGTGAAGGAGGGTCGCTCGGAAATGGAAGAAGATGAGGGCGACGAAGAGGAAGAAGAAGAGGAGGAGGAGATTAGTGGACCTCAGGTTCCGAGTGGGGGCGTGTTTGCCGGGGAGATTGATGACAGAGAGGAGGAAGAGATTGCTGCCGTTCAGACTGCTGCTGCCTTAGAGGCGGTCAAGCAGACTTTCACCAGCAACGTATTTCACTTTCTGAATGCCAATAAATCAGCCATTAAGGATCTTGATGGTGATCATGACTCGGCCTTTGATGGATCAGGTAAGGTTTAGGTGACTCTTCTAAAGTGATTTGATAATTTTGTAATGCCTAGTCTCTTTAGCATCCAATCCGATGGGGCTCATGGAAACAGACGTTCAAAATCTCGGTAAGAAAGAGCTTTGAATTAAAGATAATTGATCCCACTTGATGCCACAGGAAAAGTATTACTAGTTAGTAAAAACATGAAACTAATATGAAAAATTTAAAAGAGCATGAGATGTCCAAAGGGTTACAATACTTTGGATTGAACTGATATTATTTAATAATTAGCCAAGTCCATTAAGTGAGTTTACCAATAGGTGAACAAAGTAGAACATTGTGTTCAAGTAATGGATAATTGATTGTACCGTATTGTTTTGTGAAAACACTTAGTCAAGTGGGACCAGCCAGTCTTATGCGCATACTCTTTTTATTATATTAGCTCTACACAATCCCTAAGACCGATAGTCAAAACACTAAAAGTCGATTCTTATTTATTTTGTCAGCGTTTGGATCGCCTAAGATACTGCGTTCCCTTGAATCTAATTCCCCCATGGGACCTGGGTCGGGTGCCCTCTCCACTCAGAAGAAGACTTGCCCCTACTGCTTCCAACAACTCTCATGGCACGCCCTCTCTCGGCACATTCGAGATATGCACAAGGCCAAATCGGGCTCAGTCACCTGCGAGTTTTGCCAAAAGACCTTCCGAAATACGAACTCCCTTGGGTGTCACAAGTGGCGATTTCACAACAAGGATTCTCGCAAAAGTCGCTCGGGATCGGGAACCGAACCCTCCTCCACAGTCTCCAATGTGGATGGAATGACTAGTTTAGAAGGATTTTCTAATCCAACACCGTCTCCTTCTCATCAAGAAGAGGCCCAAAATACATAATGAGGATTGGCGGTGGTGGAAAAACGAATCCGTGTGCCTTAAAGCTTGTCTTGTCTTCCACTCAAGGAAATCTTTTTATGTCCCACGAGTAAAGATAAGCTGAACCATGTCTCATGGTGTCTTCTGGTCAATTTCAATCCTATCTCTACCCGGGTGAACAAACAATCTCGACACCCCAAGATGCAAGTACTACAGTACATATTCACGGTACACATGGTAGTTTGATAAACTTGAACTTTCAACAAAAACTGATGATTTCCCTTCCTCACCCAGAATGTCAAATTCGCACATACTTACTACACGTGGTAACACCCCTTTCAAACACGGAAACAACAAACAACACAAATTGCATTTTTATGAAGCACAACTGGTTTCTAGTTTTCGCAATGCAAGGCGAGGACTGACAGCAAATTTAGTCCCTAAAATATCATGAAACATCCAAAGCGACATGCTAGTCTTAAAACCTTTCGAGGCATTATCTATCACATCTCCTATTTGATTTTTCATAATAACATTGATAATATTATTATTGATTTCATATGCATGAGAATCTTGTAATATATTCCCACAATCAAGCAAACATAAGTAAGCTCTATTGTAAAATATACATGAATGCAATAAATATATTTCTGATCAGAGCTGACGCATTGAATCCGCGAAAACAACTTAAAATCGCTGATTATCCAGACTATAGGATGGTGCTGGACTCGATTTTTAACATGACAGTGTTGCAAACTCCAAAAGAAAAAGCAAAGTAGGTCGGTTGTTGAGGTAGTTTTGAAGTATAGTAGAAGCATACCTAGAAGCATAAAAGAAGCATGAAAGAAGCACATGACGCGTAGTAGAAATAACCATGCTCGATCAAGTTTCGTTACATAAGCTGCGATTGAAAAACGCAGCTTATGTAGCCAAACTTGATCGAGCATGATTATTTCTACTCCGTGTCATGTGCTTCTTTTGTGTTTCTAGGTATGCTTCTACAGTACTATACTTCCAAACTACCTCAACAACCGACCTTATTATATAGCGAAATTGATCGAGCATGATTATTTCTACTTCGTCTCATTTGCTTCTTTTATGCTTCTACATATGCTTCTACTATACTTCAAAACTACCTCAACAACCGACCTCTTAAGAACATTTTTCAAAAAGATTTAAATATGATAGGGGGCAAATTGGCAAATGACTTCAGCCCTCCAGATTTGGCCCTTTGTTATTGAAAGATATTCAAGAACGAATGCATTGTATGTATAATGCTAAACCTTCTGATTTTGTAAGATATTCATGAAAGTATTTATCACAAATGTCAAATGATATTGTAATGTAATGGTTTTGGGATCCGTAATGACTCCAATCGCAGCAATGGAGAATCACCGATTAAATCATTCATTGTTCGGTGGATTCTCTATGATGATTTCCATTCCACTACAATATTTTGATTGGCATTCTCGTTGCTTTTGACCTTGTTTAGGCCGGCGTTTTTCTAAAATATAGGTGAAATCAATTTTGCCGAGTAATTTTCAATGGCTCTTTCCATCAACATTTTCGAAGCACACATTCAAAGTTTTGGTAGTGGGACAAATAAATCTTTGCTTGTTGGCAAAATCATTGTTAAAAAATCATGTCAATTTTGTTTCTTTTGGAGCTCTGCAAGCTATTTGCTCACATTAAAAAACAAGTCTATGACCTGTACAGAAGGGTAGGGAACTTGAAAGAAGGTGATAAACAAAAAAGGGAGCTGGGATGGGGAGTAATTGTAATTGTAATTAATAACATTTTTGGGCCAAGTAATTGTAATTGTAATTAATTACAATTTTGGTCCAAGTGATTGTAATTGTAATTAATTACAATTTTGGCCATGTAATTGACGAATTTTCAATTACAAATTACCAATTACTTTTAAAAATCTTACTTCACCAAATTAACCATAAAACCAATTTATCAGTTTTGACTTGCAAAACAATTATTTTGTCATCAATTTGCGGTCAACGTGATGCCACGAGCAGGTAGCTTTTGTTACAATACACACCCAAGCTTTGATTTTTTAAATACTTTTAAACTGCAAGAGCTTTTGACTATGATTTTTGTGTCAGGATTTAGGGCTTTTCCTAACCAAGGGCAGACAAATGAGGCACAAACATAAAGTTTTAAACCATCGGAATGCTTGTACAACATTCGCGTTTTCTGAAAAAGAAAAATATGCCTTGTGATTGATGGTATAATATTTTTGATATTTAAGCCGTTCAAAAGCTTTTGGTTTTTGTGAATCACTCTTTCATATTAACTTTTGAGCCATTATAAGTTGCTGTTGTTGCATCGCTGCTTTAAAATGGCAGATCTATTTATTTTTCATCGTTTTGAAAAGGCAAAAGGGTGAAAGAAACGGAAGAATTGTAATTGACATGTAATTGTCATGTAACTGTAATTGAAGTCGACGGCGACGGACACTGGCACAGCTTTTCTTAATATAATCCTCCTTTTTGAGGGTGCTTAGTCCTGAATTTGCCCTGGACCTGGTCAATGGATTCAGCAAGATAGCCGTCCGTCATTTCTGCGGTTTGATAGAAAAGATTTTGACCTTGTCGCCATTCCTCTTCAGGAAATTGAGAACCTTTTTGCATCTTTGGAGTCTTATCTCCTTCAAACTTTCTGTCAGAAGGTGCCTCACCGTTCTGGCATAGGATTTGAGGCCCAAATCATCCCGAATAGCCAGGCTGATGGTGCTGTGAGCAATCCTCAATCTCGAGGGTGCCCATGGAGGTTGTGGTATCTTCCGCAACATTGGCCTTGAGCTTCTCCAAAAACTTAACAGACCTCTTTCGATTATGTCCACCACTACCTTGAGACCTCTCAACACCCTTGCCCTCACGAATGGTCTTCAAGATATTGTATGCAGTCCGCTTGCTGACTCCAACAATTTTTGCACCCTTCTCAGGACCAATTCCTGCGCGAAACAAATCTGACATCCGCTGCCTTTTGGCCAGTTGCTCCGATATTTCTGGTTGTTGCTTGAATTCTTTTTTTTCGCAAAACAATGTATTGTTATCTACTTTTACACAACAATCTAGTGCTTTTGGTTTTGGCGGCAGATTCAAACAAAATCTACTGCAAGTTTTGGTCGGTTACTCTGTATCTTTAATTATTTGCTGATTTTGAACTTTTATCCTCCGCTAGGACATAGCCCTTTATCTTTTTGCATTCTTTGAAGAATTGGTCAGTTAATCTAACTTTTAATGCTCTTTTGAAAGCATCGTCTGAAACATGAAGGTTTTCAAATTTACTTTTGTTCCACAGAATTTGGATTACGATTTGTAAAATTGAACATTTTGAACCAACTACAAAGCTTTGTTGTTTGAAACAAGGCAATTCGGAAAATTACCTTTCCCCAAAATCAAACAGCTATAATTCATCTTAGAAAACAATAATTTTTAAAAATAGAAATGTTCACAAAGCCCTTGTTTTAGTCAGTTGACGTAGAGCTACAAGTGGTTAAAATATAAGTACTAATAACTAGTACCGTTCCATGAGAGATTGTCCCCCGTCTGAAAATGAAGTCTCCCATACACTTTGTCACAAAAATTACAATAACAATATTTTCCTTCATTCCATAGCTTCCAAGTTTCCGTTTGACTATCATGACTCATTCTTGGATTAGGTCTTCTTATTAGTGCATTGGTTTTAAATCATCGAGCTAGAATAATGTGGAGGAGTGAGTGGCAATTCGCTTTAATGGACAAACAGAAATTCTCTCGAAAGAAATAGAAGAGTTGCCAACATTTTCCCAGAACGAAAGCACACTCAAACTCGAAGATCGATATAAGCCTAACTCTCCTCTCATTCCACAATTTTACGGGGTTTTTCATCAAATCTTAAATCATGAGGCACTTATATTCAAGCGGAAAAATGCTCCTTCACTTTCCGCTTGAAATTTTTGAACCAGGTCAAGCAAGTGGCTATTTTCCCCTTGTTTCATGGTCCGCGTCTTCGAATAAAAGCCCCTTCTATGCTGATTGAACTCCTTGAGTAGAAGAACAAAATCCAAAACATCTCCGGGTCAAAATCTCCAATTTAACCTCCAACCTTTTCTAACTTGTCCAATTTCCAAGCATTTGCATTGTCAGTTGTATTTGAAGATTCTCGGACTAGAACACGGATGCTCATGGTGCCGTTGACAATGGAAACGATGCGACAAAGTATCTAACTACCTACTGAACTCGCGGAGAAGACGATAGAAAACCTAGCCATTCAATCAACCGTCCAAATGAGACGAGACACCGTCCAGTGCAAAAAAGCTTGTCATTTTGACAACACTCAGTCAGTCAGCCAGCAGTGGTGTGGTTACTGGTTATCAACCATCCATCACAATGAACGGCAACAAGCCAATGGTGGGACACGAGTTTATGCGTCAATTGTGTTCCTTGAACCCCCAATTTGCGTCCTCGGTCCTCGAGGACTACATCAGACCCATTGTGCGGGATGAGGATGTGGTGTTGGAGATCGAGTGTGGCACGAATTCGGCTTTACTCTATCTGTCAAGGTTGTGCCAAGGCAGCAAAGGGCCGTGTATTTGGTTCCAAGAGGCGTGGCTCACGCCCAATGAGTTCCAATACATTTCGGGCAGAGAGACGGCCAAAGATTGGAAGCGTTCCATACGGCATTGCGGGAAGAGTATGAAGCTTCTGCTCACCAAAGGCATCTTGAGCACCCATCCACCCATTTGCGATTGTGATGGCTGTCGGATTTCGTCCCCAGTGGTATGTGGATCAATTTATGTAATAGATGAGGTGACCTGTCATCCAATTGTTGAAGTGTAGGCAACACATCAATGATAGCGTGACATTGATTAACTAGAGTTATGCAAAATTCAATTGAAATGGGCGAGTTGAAGGATTTGAAACACATTATAATTTTGTAAGAGTTGGTGTTTGTAGGTCAGTTGTTGAGGTAGTTTTGAAGTATAGTAGAAGCATATCTAGAAGCATAAAAGAAACACAAAAGAAGCATATGAATTAAGGTAGAAATAGCCATGCTCAATCAAGGTTTACTACATAAATTGAGTTTTTTTAATCGCAGCTTATGTGGTGAAACTTGATCGAGGATGGTTTTTTGTACTTCGCCTCATATGCTTCTTTCATGTCTCTTTTATGCTTCAAGATATACTTCTACTATACTTCAAAACTACCTCAACAACCGACCTTATGATGACCAGTGGTCGTGACAAAATGTAAATCTTACACGAAAAAAGTTGTGTCTAGTAAAATTTCAATTTGCCTAAAAACTATTGAGTTGTGCTTTGAAATCAATTTTCGGAGATCGAGGATCTGCTTGGATTTTTTGTACTTTAAATTGTTTCTTAGACAATGTAACATGCGACCCATTATAACTAGCTTGAATGCAGGGTAATCCGTATTTAGTGACCCATGCCAATCAAAGAATTGCTCGAAACACAATAATGGCACACTAATATTGAAAACATATCACTTGAAGGAAACGTCCATGGGTATACGCGTAGCAAGTCTTGTGAAATTGATCGACATGTTTAGAAACAATAAGTTCGTATCCAGTAGGGCCTAGTCTATCCTACAGCTCTCAAGTATAGAGTAAAATCATGAGATGCGACCTCTTGCGGGCTCCAGTGGTCAGACCCAAGAGGCAAAATTTCACTACAATAGCATTTGATTTTAACCATTTCTCGACCATTAGGTGTTGTCCCATCGCCCCGACGACTTTTTTTTTCAAAAATGAGAACCATGATAGGATGGAACAGTTTGTGAGGTTTAATCAGTGGGTCAACCTCTGTAATAATTGAAGAAATTGGTGTTTCAAGGTCTCAATTTTGTCACTTCTTGAAAAATCTTTGATGCATCAGTGCTCAGTTTTGCTCTATGAAAGTGTTCCAAGACTTTTAATACAATTTTCAATGTTAAAATATCATAATGAAGATATTTTTGTAAAGGTTACAAAAGTACTTTAGGCTTAAAAAATGCCAATAATAATAGGCTTAAATACCTATATCCATTAATGATTTTAATGGTTTTAAGAGATTTAGTAAAGTTAAATAATTTACTAAATAAACAGCAAAATAATAAAGCTAATCCAAGAAGCACGGAAATCATGGAGTGGGAGGCTAGAAATGAGAATTATGATTTCCAATAGAAACAAACCATTTGCGTTCTTTTGCAAGTGAGACCTAGCTTGAATTGAGAAAAAACACGTATTTCAAATTTCAGCCCAATTGAATGCCGGAGTGAAAAGTTATGCCTTCTCAAACTTATGTACTGAAGAGAGCATAGAATGAATGAACTCGCCCTTTTGCGTAAAACGATTACCACAAAAGGGCTAGTTCATTCATTCTCGGTAGGATTTGCACGAAGCTTTGAGAGAGCAGAACTTTTGACTCCGACGTTCGATTGAGCTGAAAATTGAAGTACGTAGTCTACTCGACAAAAGAAATGTCTCATTAGCCGAAGGATGCAATTGAATAGTACTTAGTGGAAAGCATTATTCTCAGTGCTAGCCTCCCACTCCATGATTCCAGTGCTTCTTGGCTAATTTAAATTGAACACCATAGCAAAATAGCAAAATATCTTCATTATGATACTCTGACAATGAAAAATGATATTGAAAGTCTTGAAACATTTTCTTAGAGTAAAGCTAAGCACTGACACATCAAACAATATTCAAGAACTGTCAAAATGGATACTTTGAACAACGATTTTTTTTAATTATTTCAAAGTTAAACCTGTTGATTAAACTATTTCTATTGCTATTTCATCTTATCATGGTCCTGATTTTTGAAAAAAGTCGTTGGCACGATTGGAACACCAAATGGTCGAGAAATGGTTCTAATCAAAAGTTATTGTAGTCAAATTTTGCCTCTTGGGTCTGAAGTTCTGAGCGCAGGAGCCGCAAGAGGTCGAATCTCATGATTTCACTCTATACTTGAGAGCTCTAGTCTAGCTTTGACTGCACATTACGTAGCGTAATCGTGACTGAATTGCTAAGAGTAAGTAAATAAAGTCTTAGCCTGGACTTTTCTTGTTATTTCTAATAAAAAACGCTTTGGCATCTCATTTTATCATTAAGGTAAGGGAACGTGAATTTCGTACTACACTGTTTACTTGAGGATTCCAGTTAAACAAATATTCTTGAATCGCATTTTCATTTTTGCACTCAGAACTAAAACTGTAGGTCGGATGTTAATTGCTCGAATGCAAATAGCTGGAGTATACTAAACTTTGTCAAAATATCCTTGTTCGGGAGTAGTCCGTATTCCTAGGTTGTCCTTAAAGCACAGTTGATGTATTGAGAGTACACTCGAGCAACCCTATTCCAATTGTTCTTTAGTATAATCGAACTATTTGACTTACAGTGCAGTTAGTCAAACTAAGGGAAACATATCGTATTCCAACAAAGTCTTGAGGATTAACAACACACGGCTTATGTTCAGAAATCATGCTAAAGAATGTTTTCTTCGGTGCTGTTTCGGTATTCAGTTACTTTGGAATGGTGTTTTTGGTCAATTTTGGCATAATTTAGGCGAATTCTGACATATTGTTAGCCTGTTCTTTTTGTCAAAAATAGTTGCAACTTTGGTATTTGTTACCTACCACCTTAACCACAAAAATAGCAACTTTATCCGAACCCTATAAATAAAGATATGTTACGGGCTGATTTACGGACTGATGTTTGTCTCGATGAAAGATGTTTTCGCTGAAAGCTATTCTAATTTGGAATTTATCAAGCATGTTTTTTCTGCTTTAAATTTCCCGGTACTTCGTGAGTTCAAGACAGGCCCGAAATGGATGAGATTTTTTGCTCTCACTTATGTCCGGAATGCTCAGTCTATATTCCTTAACATTTCCTTAACATTTTGATTGTCACGGGTATGCTCAGTTTTGATTTCAAGCTTCCTTTGAAAACAGAACAATCAAAAAAAATCTGACTTCTTGAAAACGTTGAAGGCAGGTAAAAATAGAGTGACAAACGTAAAGCAAATTAATCAAAGAAGGTCTGAAAACAAATGTGATTGCTTCGTTTTCTAGAGATAAGTTTGCTGTCAAGATACAAACTTTGAAAGTTAAACAAAAGGAATGTACTATTAAGAACAGAAATGTAAGTTTGTAAAAAATGTAAAAACAAATTGGACCTTGATACAAACATTGTTATGTTTTCGAAATTACCAAATACAGTACATGTCTTCGTTACCGTACGATGGTATTTTGAGTCCAAATGCTAAAAATTTGATGTAAAACTTTGCATCACTTAGTACCCTCTTTTAAAGATGTCTTTCAAAAATATATTGCAAGCACGTATACCGAAGCATGGTCAAAATAATGATCGTTGAGTTGGTCACATAAAAAGATTGCATTTATACACGGCTTAGCAAAGTTATTTTGACCTTACACCCTGACACGAAAGTTGTGTTGTCGTCATACTTTGAGCTTAAAAATGACGGCAATGCGTGGACACTTTGGCGCAATCAAATCACCCATGTGCCCCAACAAGTGCCTAGACTATTTTTTGATTAGTTAGGATATAATTTAACGGCAAATAGGTGACAAATTATTTCTGGAACAGCAATTGTCAACTTGATGTCTGGCGTTTTCTTTTTGCACGGTTCCATCTGCCTTTAAACCGCTGTGAAAAAATAGTGAATGGCGGGAATCAAATTTTTCTCGGTTTTGAAGAAAGAAGACTAGTTTTGGAACACCTCTAACCAAGAATAACGGGAAATTTTACCGTCCGTCATAATTCGTGGAATCTCAACCGTTCATCAAAGTTTTAGGCAAAGGGAAGACACCTGAAAAAGTGCGGAAAAACGTTGAGTCGTCCACACTTTCCACTTTGGTTGATAGCATCCCAAATATCATTTCCGAGGAAGAAGAGACCAGTTGGGGACAGATTAGATGTCAAGTCGTTCAAAGCTATTCTTACATAATGAAAATATTTTGGTTCAAAATTACGACAAAACTTTCGTGTCAGGGTGTACTTACACAAACAAGTTAACCTCTTAATGTCATTAAAATTCCTGTTGTTATTTCTCCATGAATCAAAGATAACTAAAAGTTGTTTGTCAGGGGTGAAAGGTTAAAGTTGAAAGCTCCAATAACCGTTCATCCAGATTTCCTCCTCAAAATGATTTATCAATTGGTGTCACAATGGGCTATTGATATTAGTGATGTGTTTCGAACCAGGAGTGCTGCTATTTTTGACTCGGAAGTTTATCGCTGGTAATTAGGGCAGGCTGTTTTGAACTTTTTGAAAAGACCTAAACAGGGACCGATTTGGCAACACTCGAACTAGTTCGATTTCGAGTTCCATCCATGCATAGCTATAAAAATGGATTTCGAGTTGGCAGTGCTGCCATATTTTATGGCAGATAAGGTCTTTTGCCTGTTGAGGACTTTAATTGTGGTCAAATTTTTGACCCTAAAAACCAAAATGGCAAAACTCTGCCAACTCGAAACACATCAGTAATTGATATATGCAAACTGATTCGTCTCTGTACAGCTCTCTAGTCGCCTAAACTAAATAACGCCTGGATCAGTCTTTCTATTTCTAGCAGTGCATTGCTTCAGAGTTCACATTACAGAGCTTTGACTGATTTGATTGAAGTTATTGTAAAACAATTCTCATTCTATGGGATTACTTCACCGCCTAACTGCTTGACCCTATAATCCGACCAATTTCGTTCAATGTCGGTTGTTATTCTCAAACCGGATTGGCTGGAGACTATAGAAAAGCAGTCATAAAGTTAATCGGAAAGGCCACGAATATATCATGATTTAATATACATCTCGACTCAAAGTTGTTCCTCAAGTCATACTCCTGATCCTGAAAGAAACAAAAAATGTATTTAAGATTTATCTAGGGGCTTTGTTTAATTGAAAGTCAGACCCTGAGCTCCGCCTATGAAATGATGCTCTGTTCTCGCCCACTTCCAAAAAGCAACTTAATATTTGAAAATGTAAACCCTCTCATTGGTCTGCAAAACACATTTTTTTTTCTTTGTGACGAAGTTTTGATGATGGCTTCAAAAAAGCATGTTTTATTTGATCTTAGTGTAATATTTATACGACAAGGACAGGAATGTTATACCGATGAACAAAATTACTGCCACCTGCATCTCTCCAATGAAGATAAGAATTGTTTCAAAGATCCATGTCCATTGACGTGAGACCACGTAAGCTTCGCTTTTTTTGGAAGTGTCAATTTGAGGCTTAGACTTACATTAGTCATCCACTAGAGAATGAATACACAAATTGAGCAGCCTAGAGAGGAGCAAGCCCCATTTGCACAGGATCGCATCGTTACGTTCTTAACACATTACGTTATATAAGAAGGGTCTTCTTGTTTTGTCAGAATCAATCAGATTTGTTTCTAGGATTTTCCCGTCCCGATCAACAAGGTCATGTCTCTTTCCAATGCTCTAAACCGATAGTACTGTTTATCAAACATGGAGAAAAGCATAAATTTATTGACAAAGAAAAAGGTTACAAGGGAAGAGAACTTATTCAACTTATTCCCACGTAAACAGTTGGAAATGTCACGTGCCACTTAAACTGATGCGATTATTACGGGATTAAGTTATGCAAAACACTTGTAAATTTGAATCGCTATTACTATTAATTGAATTATGTACAACGGCACAATCAACTAAGCTAAGCTTTCATAATTAATATGCGTCCTCAATTTTTCAGAAGACTTTCGATGAAAATCATGGGCGAAAATTGAAAGGTCAAAAGAATAAATATGTATTGAATGTCGTCAAAACCAAGTAAAGGATCAAACCATCGATCTTCCACAAAACATCTCCAATCTTCTAAGTTTCAACAATGAGAATTCACTTTACGTAAAACAACTCCTAAAAGTAGGTAACGTAGTAGTATGTACGTCGAGTGACGATTGAATGATGTCGGTGAGGTGTCGTCTCGATGTGTCCGTGAGATCACACTGCATGAAGAGAATTTGGCGATCTCTCACGCAGACAAAGGCGTTTTAATTGATGCTACTTCATTGCTTTGCTGCTGGTTCTCGTCGTGATGTGAGCACGGCTTTATCA
The DNA here is from genome assembly GCA_010645155.1 of Tigriopus japonicus. Taxonomy (NCBI): domain Eukaryota; kingdom Metazoa; phylum Arthropoda; class Copepoda; order Harpacticoida; family Harpacticidae; genus Tigriopus; species Tigriopus japonicus. Next base: position 5,790,855 of record CM021317.1, read on the forward strand.
GTGTTCATTCTACGACGACATGAGCCGCAGAGCATGATGGTCTCCGATGCTTTTTCTACGTTTGTAAATTAAAGTGTAACGAGGCTCTTCGAGTGTCACTTCGTCACATCATGGCCAGTTCATCAAGATGAGTCGCCAAACATTTAGCAAAGTCGTGAGCATGTCGAAAGTCCAACGAGTCCACTTCGTTTGTTGCATTGTTGTTTCGGATGGTTTGGACCACGGAGAAACTTCCCGCAACTACAGACTGTAAAACAACCGACCGTTGGACATGCCTGCGGTATCTATCCATTCGGACAAAAAGGCAAAAAAGAGTAACTACGACAACATTGGGGAAATTAAAGCTATACATAGGTACATAGGTACAGTACTACGTGCACATTGGGTCCTGAGGAGGGATTGCTTGGCGTTTTCGAGAATAAGCTCGGCGGCGAACTTAGAAATGTTCGAAGGCTAAGGAGAACGATGATGAGTTGGGAAAAGGCACGGAAAACGGAAAACCCAAGCACCTGTCCATCAATGAATGACGAAGGAGATCTGGAATCGGACAGCCAGTGAGTGGTGGTGCTAAAGGTCTTTCTCAAGAGACACACAACACAAAGGAAGTGAAATGGAGGCTATGCTACCGTACTACTCGACGACACCTCAGTCAGTACACACATCTCCACAGTCGAAATGGAGGATGGTGGTGTGAAGAATGCCGATGCCATCCGTCAAGACGGCCGCAGAGCCACGAAGACGAAGCGTTGATCAGAATTAGCGCCAATGACTCGGCGGAATCAAATGCCGATACATGCACACACGAAAAATAGATAGATGTTGTAGGAGTAGAGTAGGAGTGGTTGTAGTGCGGATCTCGCGAGTAAAAAGTGCATGTCATTTGAGAAAACCTCGACACGACGATGGATGGACGATAGACGGACGAATGGACGGATGGATAGACGGTCGAACGGACGAAGGGATAGACCGATGGACGGATGGATGGATGGATGTTGTTTGGTGCTCGTTCTGGTGCTTTGGAACGACATACACGTCTCTAATTCGCTCGATCTCATGCTCCTTTGACCATTGTTTTGTGAGAGTTGTAGGGGGAAGAGGAGGAGCGGGCATTGACAATAGCACATGTACCTACATACAATGCAGCTGAAGCTCTTGACTGTCATGGATCTACGTATCCTGCTACCAACGTCGATCTCTTCTTGTTCGAGCATTGTGCAAAATAGCCGACTTCACGTTTTCTCAGGGCTCGTTCTCGTTCTTCTTGGTCGTTGGTTCCCTCGATGGACTCGGTGGGTCGATCGGGGATGATGATCATCATGATCATGGTGGTTTCTCTCGTCTCTCCGTGATCTTCTCGTAATGGTTTAGCCATGGGTGGTTTAAAGAATCAGCCTCTATTTGCGATCGGTCAGGTAGAACCGACCAAAAACCATTGGCGGAACCAACTACACGCCAATTTCGACCCGCCAGACTGAACACTCGGCCACCAATTTCGACGGCTTAACGATTATGGGGACACGACTCGGGCAAAACAAATCTGACCCCAATCATAAAGAAAAGGGTATTAGCCAACCACAATTTAAGTTTGCCCTTCGTTAAACCTTGTTAATAACCTACTACCATATATGCATAGTTTTCGCGTTCTCAGCCAAACCTTTGATTTCGACGGAAAAGTTCCGTTGAAATGAAAGCCACTCAACCTCGATTAGAAAATATGTTTCCGTTCTTTCGTTTGTAGAACCGCATGCGTCTTTCCGATATTCGAAAGTCGGATTTCGAGGCTTTGAGCTCTGGATCCCATGGAGAGAGGTGGAGTTTGTAATCTGACTCTCTAAGACGCTGAACGAATCTTTAATTAAAAGTTCACTGTTTTTAGAGCCTGGGAGAATAATTGGTGGAATTCGGCGTTTTTCCCTCAAAGCCGAAATGAGTTGGCAAAAGCTAACAGTGACTCCAAAACCGACAAAGGTTAGTAAAAAAGGCTTTTAGAGTCAATCTCAATGAACCTGTATTGTTCAATAATGCCGTTGTGGTAACGGAATCCTTGACAGAAGAAAAATAGGGAAATCGATCACAAGGTTTGGTAATACAACTGAAACTTTCAACAAGAAGAACTGTGAAAACTGATATTCCCTTCGAAAATTAATTGTCAGTTAAATCGATGACTTCGTTATCACGCAAAAAAACTCATTATGTGGCCCAATTAGTGCGTTTAGAAATTCAAACACTTCATCTCCCAAGAACGATATTTTTTAAAGTCTGTTTTAATCATTTTTCGTTTGTCATCAATGTCAAAAAACTTTCAGATTTGGACCAAGATAGAAGCTCATCAATCGAGTCGGAAAGTGAAGATGAATCCAAGAGAGAATCCGAGACAATCAAGGCCAGGTAAGCAACTAAATATTTGCTCTTTTCAACAAGGGAGCATTTGTCTGGTTCCGATTTAATTGGAGTCACGTCACGTCATAAGTGATGCTCCGCTCCAATGATAATCAATTAACACCGACATTCATCTCAGGCATCGGCCCAACCACCATTTTGGCAAAGACAAGCCTACTTCACCTGTGAGTGAATCCTCCGATAGCTCATTTCTTTGCCGCCTTCACCCCTGTAATGACAGTGCTCAAGAGGTCAGTTTGTGGTCAGTGGATCAAGTGGGTTCATTCGTTCGATCGTTATTGGGCGATCACTCTTTGGTTGAGGTAGGCAAATCGAACTTCGAAGCTCATCTCTTAACTGGTACAAAACTGTTCTCTGTTAGCAGCGATTGCTGCTAAATGGATTACAACTTCAAGAAGTCGTTCTGACTTTGTTTTTAATCTACAAATGATTACTGACAATAAACTAGATACCAATCAAAAAAAAGTAGCATCATTCACAAATAAAACATTAACATCGCCTAAAGGAAATGGGTAATCAACTAGTCAGGAATACATGGCCAGAATTTTACCTTTGCGTCTGAAAATTTCGTAAATGGATAATAGAGTAAAACACTTAAAGGATCTATTTCAAAAATCAAGGTTGTGATCGTATTGAAAAAGTCCTTGTATTTTGAAAAACAATTTTTTCAACACTAGATTGAGAGGGAAGCAACAAATAATGCAACTAATTGCTCTATTCAAGGAGTATTTTTTTCGATCAAAGTAAGATGAATTTAGCCATGTTAAGGCAAATCCTATTATCCCGCCTTCGTTGCTATCTCTAAATATAAAAAGATAGTTTGCTCAATTTGTTCAAATTTGATTCATTTTGTCATGGAAACAAATCAGCTTTCATATTTTATTGTGATTGGTATATGCCATCTTTAAAATTGGATTTTTTATGTTGTAGACCTTCCGCAAAGAGGGCATTGATGGGCAATCCCTGCTTCTTCTCACCGAGGACCATCTCTTGGATCATTTGTCCTTGTGTTTGGGCCATGCCATCAAGTTGTTATCCGCCATCAATAAGCGCTCTCAATTCTGTCAACAATGCAATCATTGCTTGTCTTGCCATTCACATTAACTGGATTCAATAAATTCTGAACTTCTTTCCCTTTGTTTTGTGTCAACAATGAGATGCCTTCTCTTGATTGAACCAGACTTTCATTTGATCATTTGATAGTCGGTCTGCATTGCTTTGCTCGAAGCCATTCTAGAAGAGGTTAAACGTGTGTGTATGTGAGAGAGAGAGGGGACTTCGCCCTCATCCCGTTATTATCATTACTCGGGAGTGTTCTCGCACTCGTCGGATTCAGACTTGATGCGGTTATGAACCGTTTTTGGGTAACTACCACCTCATCTCCCTTGTTTCTTACTTTGAAGGGTTTATACCTTGCTGTATTACAGTTCTGGCGGTGGGCTCAAATGATGATATGAGTAGAATAACCATTTCAAAGAGAAAATTATTCGAGCTCGCGCTCAATCTCAGGCAGAGAGATGCGTACAACCAGTTGGAAAAAAGCTTCCTTGATATGAAAGGTTGAAAAGCTTCTGGCCAGGTCAGTCAGAAAGAGAGAGAGAGAGAGGTGGAGATGCCATGTTTTATGGGGAGACTCAACCAAGTCAGTGAGCGAGTGATCTTTTGACCCATCTCCGAGAACCGTGAGCATCGCCATAAAGTGCCCGAAGGGCACGTGCCAGCTCTCAACAACAACAACAACTAAAAAACTCCACTTACACACTTGTGCACGACGTTGGAAATGATCCCGGCCTTCCACCAAACCACTCGACGTACTGTATGTATAGGTATATGTACCGGTACGTAGCCAACACATCACGATAAACGTTTTTCGCTCTCTCGAGAAAATGATGGGGATTGCAAGGAAGAAGAAGTAGCGAGAAAAAACACCGAAAAGCAATCTCGATCGGGCTTCTTAGATTCTCGTCATCTGCATGCATCAAACTTCACGCAAATTCAAATTGATTTTGAGTGATTGACCAAGACATAGATAGCATCAGCGGGTGTTGAAATCACTGGCAATGGTTGCTGGTCGATTCTTGTCTCCAGAATGTGGGTTTGGGCTCGTGTCAAGTCCATCGGCGCAATTGCGCCCATTATTTAGCCAGGTCTATCTAGAGGATTAACCCGCTTTTTGACGCTCGCATGATGTTCGCCGAGATGAGGCGAGGTTTGGTTGGCCATTGCCATCATGGCTACGAGACTTCTGGCACGATAAACGACGCATGTGACCTGAAAGTAGTTTAATATGGAGATGGGCGACCCACGTGGTCGACTACCGATGCCATGGACTCAACATCGTCTGGACCTTGCTCGGTTTAGTCTTGATAAAAGCACAGGTCCAGAGGATGAGTAGTCTGTGGGAGGTCGAGAAGCCGAGTCTACGTTCGACATGGAAGGGCGTGTTCTTGGGCGAGGTTTGAGGTGATGATCTCGGCCACATTGTGTAAAAAGTCCATATATTGCTGGAGGAGAACCGAACTGTGAATGGGCGAGTCGTGCAAAAAGCTGGTCCATATGCAAATGAACTCGTGAAATGCTGTAGCGAAGTTGTGTTTAAGTACGTCTACATGTTCTCGGGGCTATGGCCATTTGAACCCTTTTGGCACGAGCCTCGTCAGAGGTGATTTGAAATCTCTCCTTTATACGGATACCGTTTCTTGCATGTCACAAGTGGATTTGAGTCCAACTATGTACAAGCAAAACAAGTGCGAGCAGCGAGGTTTTTGTACTTGAAACAAAGTTCATCCGATTCCTAATCATTTTTGAGCCTACAATAAAGTAGTTAGCCGATTGTTGTCAACGAACCATTTTAGCCTGGAGGCCGAGGGTGCTTCTGCTCAATCATTCATTATTATGGTTATTGTCGCAGTCGTTGTTTTTGATGGTGGTTGTAATGGTAATCAGACTACGAACTCTCGGAGACACTTCCTCACCTACGTAGAGAGTTGCACGTATATATGTACAGTAAATGCAGTAGAGTAGGTGCAGAGAATGATCAATGTATGGTAAGTACTAAATGGGAGCAATCAGCCGACGTCAGCTCTCGTAAAAACCCATGTGGTCAATCACCTAAGAGGCTGAAACCATGGGAAGTGAGCATTACCATTCACTTCTGGTGGTTGGTTGGTTGGTTGGTTGGTTCTCTGCTCCATAGGAAGTAGGCCAGAATGAACTTCGGGAAACGATGGCCACGTCTCAACAAAGACGGACGTGAATGATCGTGGACCCTATTATGAATGTGTCGAGTGAGTGCAAGTACAACATGTACGTACATACATGTACTACGTAGGTGCCGACATGGACACATGTGTATGAACAATCGAGCACAGGCCAACGGAAGGTAATAATAAACCTAGAATGAATGAATGAAAAACAGAACGACGGAAAAAACACATTCCGCCTTTCGCTTCTTCAGCTTGAGGCCGTTCTCGATCAATATGAGTTGGTTCACTGGAAATGATTTAACCCTGTGGCATCTTTACTTTTCCTTTCGAGTTGGTTCTATCAAAATAAGATTGGCAATCAGTTTTTGATCAAAATGAACTGGCCCACTTAAGAACACATTTTGAAAAGAAGGCACTTAGCTGGCCATTCATAACAAAAAGCACAAGGCGATGAGCTATAGAAAAAAATCATTCTCATTGGTGGTTCTATAGTACGCCATACGAAGTATGATGTCCAAGATGTGTGGAGCACGAGTTTGAACGCTCTGAATAATCTCTGGACAACCGATTCGAACCTACCATTTAACTAGGAGCGTCTTTGAACCGCTTGAAAAATCGAGCGAGTCTCAAGCCTAAAGCTCTCGATCTCTGTACACAATCGGCTACTGTTATCTACCATACCTTGTTCATGTACAATGAACAACGAGGGTCTCACTGAAGAGAAGCGAAATGTAAGAGAGCCAGAGAAAAGGCTCGAGGCCATAAACACTGGCCAAAGGGCAAATCTCGAAGGCACGTGGCCAATTTGGTCGACCAAAGGCAGAAGGAGCAAAGCGAGGGATGGATGCAGGAATTTCCAACAAAAGTGGGAGACACAAATCTCAACAAGGGAAAGAACGAACCAACGAACATGTGTGTATTGCACAAACAAAAGCAAAAATGGGGAAGTAAAATTAGAATTCAACACGGGACTAGGGGTGGTCTGGTTGAGGTTCCGGAGAGCTGGACCTTTGGCTGACGATGGATTTGGACTTCTTATCTCTTTGAACCATCGATTTCAGACGTTCCTGACAATGGGTACAGTGAATACAGGCTCCCAAAGAGAGCTTTGAAGATGACGACGACGATGAAGCAATGTGGAACTTGCTTTGGACCATGGATCGAAGTTTGAGAGCGGGACCGAGTTTCAATCCCAGACGTTTGGTGAGATGGTCGTCAGTTAACAGTGCTAGCGAAGGACCGTCGATATTGTGTTCCTCAAATACCTATGACATAGAGCATTGTGATTTCAACCGCGAAAACGGCTCAGGATCGTGGTTCAAAATTACCATCGTGTAATGGCTTTGAACGACAAATATTCAAATGAATGTTAAGCCAAGAACTTACCGAACTATATTCCTTGCACATGTCTATGGAGTCCACAAAATCCACGACATCTGAGACAGTCCATTGTAAAACAGCCGCGTCCATTTCCGGAGAATCTGGACGTCGTTCCGGATGGTTAATCTCTGGTTCTGCTGGTTTTTGGTGAAGGTGTTTTTGGAGATGTTGGTGATGTTGTTGAAGAAATTGACGTTGCTGGGTCTCTTTGGTTTCAATTCTTTGATCGACCTCCGTTTTGAAGGATGGTGAGGGTGGATTACTTCCGCTCAAATCCAAGGGATGATGATCGCCTTTGACGGATTTGCTATTAGTACTATCACGTTTACGAATCTTCATGGGTGGCTCGCCACTTTCTGAATTGGCCATGGTGGTTGAGGTTCGAGCCGCAGCCAGGTTCAATAAAGCTTGAGTTGAAGACAATTGGTCCATCATGGATGGAAATCCCATGCCAGGAATGGAGCTCATCATGGCTGCGGCTGCTGCTCTAATTTGTTCATCCTTGGAGGCGTGTTGTAACAAGGGATTCATTCCGGGAGGATACCCTTGTGAACTCAATGGCATTCGAAATGGAGAGGGAAACCCCAAAAATGGATTCAATGGAGAGAATCCCAATTTGAGGGACTCTGCCAGATCATTGGCAGGAGGTGAGGATGAGGATGACCTATTGGAGGCAATGAATCAACGACGGTAAGCGTTGAAGAGGACAAAGAAATTGGATTGAGATCAAGTACTTACTCGTTGTTGTTATACTTGGCGGCTAAACTTCTCATAAAGTCACTGTAACTCTTGATTGGTTGGGTTGTGGGAGGTTGCTTTGGTTGTTGTTGATGATGTTGCTGATGTTGCTGTTGAGAGTTAGCCATTATACCCATGAAGTTTGGTCTCAGAGGGTCGGCTGATTTATGGATGGAATCACTCATCACAATTATAACCATTGACCATCACAGACTTGGAACGAGATTCCTGGAGCATCCATCCGAAGTGGGAGAGAAAGGTACTCTGTGTGACGCTCTCCTCTTGACTGAACGACCGAGCTTGACGAACGAACTTCGTTGTTCAACGGCAAATCATGCATCAGACCTCCGCCGCCGAAAATAAGAGAGAGAGAGAGAGAATAAGAGAGGGACCCCGCCAAAGTTGTTCGGGAAGAAATGGTAGGTAGCCACCAGCAGGAGCGACTTCTCTTTTTTTTGCCAAATCCTCTGCATGACGTTCGTTTTTCGTGCTCGGCACAGGGTTAGGTTTCCTCATTTGGTGGGAAGTTTGAACGCTTTTACACATCGGGCGAGTTTGTTAAGGAATAGATTGGAAAATTGAGAATTAAGAAATTGAACCTTAAAACTACGATAGGATTTTCCGATTTTATGGAAAAGTTTGTAGTTTCATATCTACCTTGGTCATATTTTGAAAGTTAGCTCAAGGAGTTATTACGCTTTAAATCACCGATGCTTCCCAGAGCCAAGGAACTAAAGACGGCTGGATATTTGCTTGGATTTATCTCGAACATTTGTCAAATAAAATATATATATTAATTGAGGCAAACTTTAGCAAATTCATCTCAAATTTTAAAGGAGTCCAATCAATGACTTCTTGATTTCCCTCTATTTAATTTGAATTTTGTCATTAAATTTTGCATTTTTTAATTAAATGTCATTCACCTAGACATATTCTATCATTGCTGCCTGAAGAAATAAATCAATACGCGTACAATGGTTGGCTAGGCTTGAAATGAGAGCAACCAAATCATTTCAGACCACATCCTAACAATGTTTCATGGCTCATAGGAGACGAATACGTTCCAAATATTTTCTAGAAATTCCAAACACATGACATTATCAAATTCATTCAAAACACTATCTACTATCCCCACTAAAGACAATTATATATCACATGAAAGGAATGGAGTTTTCAATTCGTCTTGGAATAACGTCATTGATGCCCATCCCTGTACACGTATCTACATAGAAGGTACAGTTGTTGCGCGTTCTTGCTTGCCCACTGTCCATGTTCAACTCTCTTGGAATTGTTTTTTTTTTTCGTTGACGGTCAGTGGTTTAATACAATGGCGGTTCTTAAAGACAGATGCCTGTACAGAGAGTTCAACTCTTTGCAGAATGAACAACCACTTCAACGACGAGAGTTCGCTAAAGGATCTGCCATGTGAAATCTCTCGAACCATTTCAAGCGACGAGAACCGTTTCACTCTTGATTTGATTGTTGTCGTCATTGACGACCAAGCCTCTGAATCCGCATCAACCACCTAACCAGCATGGGACGGTGATAGACTAAGATTAAATGGAGCTTAAATGTCGCCAACAAGGAAAGGCAAAGCTGCAAAAATTAGGAGATTTGCAAATCAGAATAGCACATCGAATAGATCAATAGGAACAAATGTAGATGCTTTGAGAAGTCTTTTCTAAAAGTTTTGACAACTTTATCTAATCTAGGGACAAACTGAGGAATAAGAAAAGGTACGAATGCAGATATTGCAGCTAAGCTTCGATATCCTTGATTACTAGTTTATGAGTGTCTGCACGAACGGTATTTCCACCGGAGTTCCGTGCAATATTCTTGAACTAGAAAGTGTTCCAAAAAGAGGCCGGTTTACTTATCACAATTTTGATGTTAGACGATCTTGCAAAAAGAGTCGAAAACGATTGAAAATTACAGTCAAAACTTCATATCAGAATATCGTCGGTCAGCTGCAACATTACTCTTATATCACATAAAGGAACCTTATGTACTCAACACATTGTAAGAATGCACGAATTGGAATGCGTTCATATTTTACTTATTTGCTAATCAAAGCATGTAGCAATTACGTGACCGGTGTATTATCACGTTATTTCCGTACTTAACATCTACTTTGATCTGCAACAAAATGCTATTCTATTTGCTTTTAACAAGATTTATTATGTGATTTCGTATTTGAGATCATTACAAAAGTAACAAAATTAGTTTTAATTAGTGGCCCTAATTTGAAATTTGTTAAAAATGCTATAAGTTTAACATTGCAGTATGAGTTGTTTTGAATAAAATACGTCAGCATAAGTTGGAAAAAATACATAAAAAGCCTACGGAGTTACTAGAGTACTACTTGCCAACTTAATGTGTTGCTTAATACCGGAAATAGTTAGAATAAATGCAAATCTTATCTATTTTGAGGAGACTGATTTCTTCTTGCTTTGTTATACTTTGTTTTTGAATATTCTTGAACTTTCCAGTTGTCATAACAAGCAAAGCTAACTCTATTGTCTTAGCAACAAATCCTGAATCTACTTTGCTTTTTATTTGGAGCAATTATTATTCAGATCAAATTATGACCCAAATTTGATACAGACCACAGAGATATACATACGGTTTTAGTTTGAAGGAGAATGTATGGAATAGCCCTACCTCACAAAACTCGTTTGATGTATTTTCATTTCTTAGTACGTAGAAGAATACGCTTTCAATTCCATTCATATTATTCCAGCCGTCAACCTGCCTAAAAAACTAGGTGATTTCCAAGTTTAAATTCTTCAGAATTTCACATCGTTCATAACATGGGGTGCATACTTGTAAAACCGAAACTTCGATGAAATGCGTGTACAAGTATAATTTGTATTTTAGTAGCTCTGATGCTTTCGGTACATCTGAACTGAATTGTACTTCCTCCATTGAAACGCTTATGTATCAAAATACACGAATTGATCGTCGTATCCAGGCCCTTGAACCCAATTTTCGTATTGCTTTCCAATGAATTCAAAGGAAAGAGCAATCGACCGACCAGATCAGAAGTCAGATTGGTCGAAGAAATCAACCCATCAGCACTCTGAGAACGAAGACGAACAAGCAAAGCGTGTCTGTTTTTTTTCCCCTGCTTCCTCTCTGCTTCTTTGATTCGCTACTGAACGTGCGCCCCCAATACGACGAGGTAACTACCTTTGACCTTTATCCAAAAAGGTTATATTCTCATGAGATCATGACCCGTGGCCAAAAAACCCTGTTTGGCGTTTTGATGACCGATCCGCGTCCACGCGAGACGTTCAAACACAAAAAGGGCCAAGTTCAGATGATCTTTCTCAAATTTGACGGCTTTACCATGAGAACCCGAGCAATTTCATTGAATTGCCGGTATCACCAGCCAGAAAAAAGTAAGATGACGACCGAGCACTCGAACGAAACAAGTGATAGGTGCCATTATTACACGGAGAAAGAGAGCACATGGGGACTTACCATATACGTAATGCACAGAGAGATTTGGCTTCCGTCGTTTCCACTTCCATCCGTGGAAGACGATTCGTAATTCGTATAGCTACCAAGTAACCAAGGAGGCTTTTCCATCATGAAAGAACAGCAAAACAAATGGACTAGAAAAAATTTCGGCTGCCCCGACAAAAGGTGCTTAAGAAACATATTGGAAACAAGAAAAATTATAGACGTCTTTGCGCCATGGTTAAATTGGAGGTCAAAAATACTTATGCACCCGAAAAAATGGCAAACTGACACACTTACTAATTTAAAGTGCTCTCACACTTCTAGGAATGAAGTGGTGCGCCAAAGTACAATTAAATGCCAATGTGAAAGTTACAGAAGCTTAATTCTTTTCCGAGTCTTCTTTCATATGCTGTGAACATATCATACTTCAAACCTAGTCTTTTCAAAGCGGTTAAAACTACAGTTCTATAGAGACAGAATGGCACTCCCAAATTGTTTGTGATTCAACAAGCTTGCACTGTGTGTGTGTGTGATGGGATTTGACGTTTGCCACACTTAGTTCCGTGATTCAAAACTGGAATATGCGCTTTCAGGGAGTCAGTGGCGGAATCACTTATTTAACTGCTTTGCTACAACAAGAGCAATATATGATTAATCAAGTCACTTGGCACCCTTGCTGACAAAGCAAGTCCTGAGTGACAGTTCTGTCTCTAAAGAACTGTAGTTGAAACCATTTCTTCAGCATCTAAGAAGTACCCTTTTCAAGTAAGTTTCTGGTGCATATTTTTTGAAGTCCCAATAATGGGTGACGAACTCGACCAATGAAGGGAGCACGTGAGTCTCCCACGCACCAGTTCGGCCGACGACTACAACGACAAGAGTTGCTCCTGGTCTTCCACCTTCCTCAGTCCATCCATCCTTCCAATGATTCGCTTTCAGCTTGTTGTTGGCTTGAGCACGCTCTGGATGGACAACATCCGGCCAAAATGGTTTTCCTAAAGGCTCCCAGGGAAGAAACGCTCCAGAAGTTCTTAGACCCTGAGTCCATCACGGAGCTTGGACGGGAAAATTCCCATTCATAAAGGGAAAAAATGAAGCAGTCCCTGAGTGGTAATGGACTCGCCACATTCAATGGGAGCACCAAGCCTCTTCTTCTTCTGACAGGAACTAGGGCGACACCAACTACGTACCATGTACCTAGGTGCCACTGGGTACTTACGACTTGGGCTTCTTGGGAAGAAAAACTTCCTTCTCAAGCCTATTTCCTAAATGTCGCTTGGTTTGCTTCCGAAATTTAAAGCTTGGGACTTTTGAGTTTTGAAAGAGCAGACTTTAAATGCGAGTGCATTTGGCACCTCCTTCCAACTGAACCTGTGATGACCTGCTAGTTCACAATTGTAACTTATAGCATTGACAAGCAAGTAAGTAATTTGAAACTTTTCACTACTATAAAATCTAACGAAACTATGCAAAACATTTGAACTTGATGCTCAGCAATTTGATGAATTTACTAACAAACAATTCGGTTTTGAAAGAATGCTGAAATAGTGGCAAATTGCAGCTCTTCAATGTGTAGAGGTTTCCCTTTTTGCTTATTTACCCTAATGTAATCCTCTAAGATGAAGGGTTGGATCGAGTTCAACGTAAAGGAATACCAAGCTTAGTCAAAAATAAGGAGAATATTCATAATTAAAAAGCAAGTCTTTTGTCTGGAGTATGGCTTTGTAGTTTGTACATTTGCTGATAGGGCAGTCTATTGACCCACACTGTGTTGTACGTACTAGCATTGATTGCCGTGGGGATAAAATTAAGGATCTTTGTAGCAATTCGCCTCTTTTTGTTGGTCCTTGATTGGACCAAGTAAAGTTTGATGAGCCTTGCCCTCTAGTCTATTGCATTAGATTGTTGTACAGTCTTTCTTTTACATCATGGAAAGGCTTTCTCAAAAGTCGATGCTTCCTTAGAAATGTATTGCCTTTTTACGCCATCGTGCATTATTGCCCATGTTCGCAAATCCCTTTTAATATGGTGAGATTTTGGGGAATAGCTTCTTCAAATTGCCAACTATTAATAAAGAAAATTGATTTTTTGGTATGAAGTAATACAAAGGAGCCAAATATGAGGGGTAAAATAACCCTCCACAGCAGAAAAACAACTGGTTTTAGTCTCCAAAACAACGAAACATTTGTGTAAACACATTACATTCTTCCACCATATTTCTCATTGGCATTGTCCGGTTGGGAGGGTGCCATCAACATCATTATTATTATCATTATTCCCTTTAGGGCAAGAGTACGACAAAGGGATCTGCCATTGCCTTCTCGCTCACTCATTCTCCGTTAAATGGCTGCTCTCCTCATCTTTCCATTCAAACCTGCGAACGCGAAGTCACATTATTGCGGGAGTACCATGAACTCGACTCAATTGCGCGCACTGTGGGTAAGTTAGTAAAAAAGACCATACCATAAAATGAGCGCCTGCTTGCCTCTGAGCATATGGATGGTATCGTGGCTCAGCCTCAAAGCCATTACCATTCCGAGCTTGAGGGAAGTGAAGATTCAGTTGAGAATTGACTTCCCCTGTGATAGGACGTGATTATTAGTTCTCAGAACAACTACTCAAAACAAGATCAGCATGGCTTCACTTGGAGAACATCCACTTCCATGGGCTCATCTTTGGCCAGGACATGGTGAGGTTTTTTTTTGAAAAAAATCTTAGAATCTTGAAACGATTGTAGCAATTTGTCTTTTTAATCTTTAGGACGAATCCCAATGTTGCCAATGACATCAGCATACGGCAACAAATTTGAAAATGCCTTGTTATTGTCTTCACTTATGCCTCGGGCCAATCTAACCAACAGTGATCTCAACGAGACAATCTATTCCAATCAGAGTCTTCATCAAAACAACCAGCCCGAGGATCTCTTCTTCAGCAACATTATGAAAAAAATGGCCCAGAAATATCAAGACCAACCGGAGGAAAGGTGAGAAAGTCTTGTAATACAAACCGTACCAAAGCTCATTATATCCTAACAAATTTCAATCTTCCCTCTCTGTAGGCGATTTCCCACCCGATCCTTTGATCCCTTTCTTATGAGCACGGATCTGTGTCGAATTCCATCCCCAATGTCCAACTCATCTTTGAGCAATCATGAGGACGACGAGACCAATTCCGCTCAACCTCTAGATCTCTCTCCCTCGGCCTCGCCGGGTTTGGACGTCAATGACGATATCTCCAAATGGTCAGTGGAGGAAGTGGTTCAATTTGTGGTTTCCATCGATTCATGCCAGTCCTATGCCCAGGTAAGAGATCGACTGCCGACATACAGGAAACATTTCCGAAAAGCAAGGCATTTCTCTTGTTTGGCAGACGCCAAAGCTCGAGTGTTTTTTCCCACTCGTCAGCGGAAGTCAGGGTTGCCGGTTTGGCTTGCTTGAGAGTCGTTGCTGACCCTGCTCTCATGAGGGTCACAATTATACAACTTTAAAGGGCAATTGGACGCTATCCCACCATGAGAAAGGTCTCCAACTGAAACGGGAAAGAAATGAACGTTTGGTTTGCTTTGATTTTCAGGTGTTTCGCGACCATTCTATTGACGGTTCCATTCTGACACTCTTGGGCGAATCGCATCTGACGCACACTTTGGGATTGAAATTGGGCCCGGCAATTCAGCTACTGCAACAAATTAAGAAGATGCTGAACTATACGTAAATTTTATATCTATTGAACCAGAAGCAATATTTTTTATCAGTATTATTTTTATGTCTGTTTCAAGTCAAATGCGTGTATTTTTTCAAATAAACTTTTGAATAATGTACAATAGACCATTGTTATTGTCCCAAGTACTATTTTCTTGTGTACTTTATTTTCTTGTACTATACTATTTAGCTCGTGTTTTCAAATTAAATCACATGCACATCTCCTCATCTCAGAAATGATTGCCAAAGGTGGCCTAAAAAATCTAAAATTTGCAAAGAGGTTATTCAAAAAGAGTTGCAATATTTATAGCAAACCTTCACTGAGAGTACTCAGAATCCAATACTTATGGCTGACATTCAAAGAAACTGAATTTGATCAAAGGCAAAATTAGGATTTCCAAAAGGAACACAGAATAAGATGGAGTTGAAAATCGAGAAAAATTAGGATCAATCAGACGGAGGAGACCTTTGAGATCGATCACTAACCCTAACTACTGTTGAGCGGTCATGTGAGCCCAAGTTAAAAGATCGGTTCAAGATAGTTAAATATAAAATGTTTGCAGTTATATTTCAGGGATTTGCAAGGTAAGTTTGTCCAACCCAAGCAATAGAAAAAAGAAGAAAATCTAAGGTTACATGATTTAAAACTGATTTTGACTTCAGATTTGTTTCGTTGTTCAGGAGTCGAGAAATCACTAAAATGGGTGTTCTATCAAGGAATATTTCCGCTTCTTGCCAAAAGTTTATGGTGCTAATTCCACCACTCTAGGTGGACTCGATTTGTCCATAATTCGACTAGATGCACGATTCTTGGATAGATGTTAGAGATTTGAAATGATGATTTATCTCTTATGAGCAGATGTTATTTTAGAGATTTTATTATTATACAATTTTGTTTAAAGTTATGATTTAATCAGACGATGTGTGTGTTTAGACGACCCCTACAAATTGAAAAAAGCGTCAAACGCAAGAAGCATCATGAAAAAAAGTCATGAACCTTTTAAAGCCATCGAAACCTATTTTTTTCCCCACAAATGCTCACCAAATATCAACAAAGGAGTATGATCAACATGTTTAATTAGTAATATATTGGATTTTAACAAATATTTCGCTCTTGATATATATTTTTGGAAACGTGCAGGGTTTGACCAACATACAGTACCTTGTCTAGTTAAATCATAAGATCACCCGGGTTGCCTAAAAACAAAATATGTGAAGTAGCATCTACTTAGTGTAAGATAAATCTTCATTTCTATTTTTCACAAAACTTCCAAAATCGTGCGTTTTCACGAGTTATGAGCCCAGTATACCCAAAGTCCGGATACCCTTCGTAATTCACAAATGGATAGGTGGCATCTCAACGTTACAACTCATTTCACTGTGAAGTGCCCACCACAAAATTGACTTCTATTTCATGATGTGTTCGACTCCTTTTATGTGCCTTTGGATTGACATTTGAAGTACATTCTATTTGGCTTAGATTTCCTGATGTCCCCTTGTTAATATCACTTGAAAGCGTAATGGTGTACGCCTGAGAGCCTGTTTCATAATTGTGCACTTGCTATAAGTTTAGAGGTAAATAATACTTTGTGCATTGCTGTTTCTGGAAAGGGCACACTTGGCACAAAGTAATAAAACTATCAAATACAAGGAAAATCTTCAAGGAAAGTCAGTTTTTTGTTATTTAAGCTTTTTTTCTCATTTTTATCAATGGGTGCCTGCCATTGTAATCTCATAAACAAGAGGCCTAAAAAATGTTCATCTTAAACCCTTTCTTTCATCTTTAAAACCATCATTAATATGGAAAGTATGTTGCGTAAAAATAACCATTTTTTTAAAATAATTTGCTTTTGCCTACTTATGTGTCTGGTTGCCCGAAAATGCTAGAAAACTCATTAAGATATCACAGTGTTCCGAATGGCTTTTTGAAAAAAAAAACAAATTCCCAAAGATTTTATATAGCTTTTCAATATCGCAAAAATGAATGAATTTTTTTAATTTTGGAACGTATGTCGAAATAGCTCGAAATAAGAAAATATATCACTTAAAAGGCATTTAAAATACAGTTTCCGATTAAAAATCTTCTGCAGTATCAAAGACACTTAAAGTTGGGTAATACATAAAAGTTTTGAAAAAATCGGTTAATGTTTCAAGTTTCGATTTTAGTCCATTTTGAACATGGTCCTTCTAGAAATCGTAATTTTGGATATGAATCTGTTAGACATATTTATTTGTAATTTTGGCACAAAACCCATCATAGCTTACTCTAAATGATTATGAAATATGCTTTCCAAAAATCTTGTTTAAGTGCATTTTAAGTGATATTTTTTCTTATTTTGAGCTATTTTGACATAAGCTCCAAAACTCAAAAAAAATCATTTATTTTTGCAATATTGAAAAGCTATGTGAAATCTTTGGGAATTTGTTTTTTCATATGTGGGATCTCCATATACATCTTCCATAGGGAAGATGGTTTAGCGCAGTTAGCTAACGCGCGACCGAGTTGTGCTCGGGTTCATGGGTTTGATTCCAGGTCTCCCCCACCCTCTGTATAGTGGATATTTCGCCTCGAATGGCGCCTCCCAACCCCAGAATGGGCCCCAAGACTATCGTGTAATAAATCACATATATACTGTTTATATCCAATGAGATTATTGATATTGTCTCGCAATAAACATTATATTATATCATATATACCTGTAGCGTTTTTCGGCTTTTTGGGGTTAAAAAAGGACCATTCAAAGTCAAATAACTCAGCTGTTGATGAATGAATTTTTATTCAATTTGAATTCATAAGGTAACTAAATGGTCTCTAAATATAGCTTAAATATATATATTTTTTAAATGTTATAATTAATAGGTTTTTAGGTATATAATTTTTTTCCTGCGCCTAAATTTACATAATATAATAAAAGTAAAGTTGCTTCCTTTTGAATTGTGGGCCCAAAAAGTGCCATGATGTCTGGGTATTTTGATTCAAACCTAAAAAGCCATTCGGAACACCGTGATATATTATCTGCTAATCAATTGAAATCATCCATGAATCACGGAAGGATATTCAACCACTTGAGTTTTTGCAAGTAGTTTTACAGAAAGGTAAATTTCAGTAATATGGACATAAACATGTAACCATACTGCTCCAAATGTTATATGCTCATGAACTCAGTAAAATATATGCGTATGCGTAGAAAAACATGAAATTTAGAATAGGTGTCCCTTCTAAATTAACTTTTAAGTTTCCTACCTTTTTGGGGGCTATTTCTTTTTGTTTCACGTTTTTTTGTTTAAACAAAGCGTTTTTTACCTTCTACTGTCAAGATATTTTGTCATCAACAGATTTTAACAGACTATTTCAAATTTGCGAAAATAACCTCCGAACTTCCCTACTCTTCCAATGGCATTGCTTTCCTTCTCTTACTGCATGGCTGATCCAAAGGTATGTACCGTTGGTATGATTATCATTGGTATTATCACTGCTTATTCATATCTACACCGTCTCTCTCAAAGCTGCCTTGCTCTCTCACTGGTTTTACTGAGTACAAGTGTGCGTATTTCTTTCATCAATCGAATATAAAGGTTGTAATTATTCCTGCTTCATTATTATAACCTTGAAGATGTCTTTTTCATTTCTGGGAAAAGAATGAAAGTTCTCATTCATATCCAGGCCTCAATTGTTTGAATTTTTCCATTGAGTTTTTTCTAGAGCGGAATACCAAATTGATGGAGGTGCGTGCCAGTGCTTGGGCCGACTAAAGTTGGAAGATTCCCGACTGAAGTTGGAAGATTCCCGACTGAAGTTGGAAGATTCCCGACTGAAGTTGGAAGATTCCCGACTGAAGTTGGAAGATTCAAGACTTTTGTGAAGACCAAACGTGTCCATTTAAAAGATTGAGCTTATGCTTGCCTCTTTTGGGTATCTGTTATTGCACCACATGCATCAATATTTCAAGTTAAACGAATAATAAGCAGGCTTGCGCCAATCTCGCCTGGTTGACATTTAACCCGGAAACCCCGCCTGGGCGGTTTTTCAGGCGGGGTTTTCTCTTTTTAACATAAATGCCCCTATTTCATCACTCAAAGATGTGCTTACGTCTAAGTGAGACTCAAATTCAACAATTCTCGTGGATATGGTGCTTCCAAGAACTCGTGAAGAAGATATGAATAATGGGGATATATTCCAACAAGGGGTCCGTTAAAGTTGCTTGTTTTTGACTAAAAGTTGCAATATTTTTGTCGAAAATTGCATTCAATTCGACAAAAGGTGCTATTTCTATTTCTGGCATCAAAATGTCACTTATTGACTTAAAAGTGCCAAATGTGGTCAAATAAATGTGCCAATTCTGACCAAACTTTTTACCTTCAGTCTTCAGCCTTTGGCTTCATGAAGAATAAAGTTTTGCTTTACACAAATTATTTTAGAATTTGAATAACTATAAATTCTTTGAGTATGTAATTTGAAAAATTGCCCGCAGGATTTAAGTAATCGAGACAAAATATGCCGAAAGTTGCTGTTTGTTGCAAGAAAATCGAAATGGTAAATAAGTAAATGGCTAATGTATTTATGTTTGTTCCGATGCATTGACATCAATATCGTCACAAAAATTAAGTTGCTGGTAGTAAAATAATGATAATAGTTGTAATTTTTGGTGCAAGTTGCATTTTGCAACTTAACCGAGCCCTAGTTATAAATGTCTCACATATCGTCAAAAACTCAGTTATAATATATTGATGTGGCCCAAATTGAAGAGTAAATATCAATAATAAAAAAGCAAAGAAACCAAAAAAGAAAAAAAGAAAACCCGATGCAAACCTGATAATAAGAGAGTTGTGAGATGAAACCCGAGTCTCAATTTAGACGAAACACCTTAAAAAAAGCCTAAATTTAAAACCTTTAGCCTTTAACTAAAACCTTCATGATTTTCGTCATCCTTGACTAGACCGTGTCAAGGACTTCTAGAATTGGATGGACTCCGCACAGCCCTCCAAAATCGAGTAGATTTTTACTACGCTGGAAAAACGAAAAACCGCGGTTTTTCCTTTTTCAATGTACTAAATCGACTCGATCTTGGCCATCCGTGTAGTTCAATCTAGTAAATTCTAGAAACTCTTTACAGTGCATATCCACGGCTAGACCTACAACAGAGCCTTGGTACTCACATACCAGTTCTTGGAGGAATTTTGGAAGAAAAGTACATTTTATGTCCGTGAGTGCAAAGGATTTAGGTCACTTGATGAGGACATTTGGAAGTAAAGGGGAAGTTTTAAAAAACACAACAAAGAAGACACCTCTTGGATAACCCATTTTTAACTGATTTTTTTTATTCAACTAAGACTTGTCTTTTTGATTACAAGAATGCATCAAATATTAAAAACTAGCGTCCAAAACTTTCCATTACGGACGTGGCCATGGACATCGTTGTCTCACGGTCCCCGGTGTCCAGAAGGATCATAGAGGCTTGAGGAGTTTCTCTTAAATGCCATAAGGCGAAGGTGTCACCTCTGTCAAATGCTCCAGAGCAGATGCGGTTAGACTGATGCAGGTTCCTACTTACTACTACTACGGTAATTGAAAAGAATTGATATTTAATTAGTGCGATCAATAAGTCAAATGTAAACTAATTGTGCCATTATTCAAAGAGCTTGACTACTGTACTGTATACTCAAGAATAGACCCTTAAAGTTCAAAATTGTAGTTCCAGTGGGTATGGGTTTATGTACAGGGTGGCTGTTAAAAACTGTCCCCTAACTTCGGGTGCTAATATCTCGGCAAATAACAGTCGTTGTGAATTATTGTGAAAAATCAAATTTTGGGCCGTTGAATCAGCTCGCAAACACATTTCATGAGGTTCTCGTGTTGATTTCTACTTTAGAGTCAAAATGGAGGCTGAAGCAAGACGCGTCGCCGTCATGTCTCTGTTAAAAAAAACAAGTCCACTTCTTTCATCACAAGGACCCTCGGCGAGAACTGAAAATTTATTTGGCGTTGCAAAAAACTACTTGATGAGAATGTGCCATCTTCTAGACGTCCTGGATCAGGTCGGCCAAGATCGTCGAGGACACCAACGTTGATCAAGACCATCTCTCGCAAAATCAAACGTAACCCCGCACGGTCCATGAATAACCTTGCCAAGGTGCACCAGGTGTCTCGATGGACTGTCCAAACTATAGTCAAGAACGAACTGGGGCTTAAGCCTTACAAATTAAAAACTCATCAACTTCTTTCAACCGCAACCAAAGGGAAAAGGCTGGAAAGATGCCGAAAAATGAAGAGGTGGTTCAAGGCTAACCCAGAGGTAGTGGTCATTTACAGCAACGAGAAGTTGTTCGACATTGCAAGAAAATTCAACCGCCAAAATGATCGAGTGTTGTGCCAAGACCTTGAAACAGTAGATCCTGGCATAAAGTATGTTTATAAGACCCAAAAACCAGCCTCCATCATGGTTTGGGCTGCCGTGGCCTCAAACGGCAAGAAATCTCCTGTTTTTCGCATCCCAGATGGTGTAAAAATCAACCAAACTGTATATTTGGAATTTCTTCACCAGAAAGTGGTCCCATGGATCGAATCAGAGTTCCAAGATGTGGAAATTTGCTTCACACAAGATTCCGCCCCAACTCATGGTGCCAATCGAGTGCAACAGTGGAGCAAGGAGGCATTTCAGCACTTTTGGGACAAGACCCAATGGCCTCCCTCTTCACCTGATTTGAATCCCCTTGACTTTGCCATGTAGGGGATGGTGGGAAGGGATGCCTGTGCCGTTCCAAGAACCAGCAAGGAGTCCCTAATGTCAGCTATAACCAAAGCCTGGGACAAAATACCAGCCGAAGTCGTCTGGACAAGTTGTGAGGCAGTGAAACCCCGTCTATGTAAAATCATTCAAGCAAAAGGCGCTCATTTTGAATAGCTTTTCCCGCAGTTATGGATCGGAAGTTGATGGAATAAATGCATTATGATTTATTTAAAAATCATCAATTTCTCATTGAGTTGTGCTCAAAAGTTCATGGGACCGTTTTTAACAGCCCCCCTGTACTATCTTCTTATACCTTTTATGAGTAGTTCATAAATGTTTGGTGTTTTTTTGCATTTGATTGTGCAACGCTGAATTCAAACTTGAAGTTTATTATTCTGGAGATCAACCAATATTGCTTCAGTTTGTTTCACGAATGAAAAAAAGCATTGAATTAAAAGCTTCATTCCCTCCCTTTTTGAGTGTGTTTGAAAATGACCTCTGAGCATAGACCACTGAATTCCACAGAGGTCCCAGAAGGGAAATACTGAAGCACGCCGGTTGCGAAATTTCGTTTTGGGCAGCAAGGGTCGTTTATCATCAGCGACTAGTTGAAATTTTACCAAACAAACGTATTTGTAGTAGTGATGGAACGAGACGGTATTTCCAATACATGAGACCAACTGATGCCTGTCTCAATTAATACCTCTCAGAAGCTGGCATCAAGTCGGTATCTTACAAATTAAGAAATTACGGAAGTCTTACAAATGAAATGACAGCTACAAAAGGTGCTCACCACTGATTGAACCTATTCGTATTGAACAATTTTGTTAAAACATGTAATCGAAATCTAACTCTCTTTTGAGGTATTTCCAATATGCATGGAGACCATGACCTTTATTGACGCCGTATCAAATAGTTTAATAACTTAAATTGTCACTTTCAATATGGTTCCTTTTGCATTCAAATCTTAGCTGTTAGTCACACTTCTTAGCCAGGTTGACTAGAATGTCATAATATTGTCGTGGTTTGCCACCTGATTTCAATGTTGATGGGCTTTAGGAAATGAAAATTATGAATAATAATTGTGCACTAATGAGATAAATGAAAATCTTGTGTTACGACGTATTTTTTGTATCTCAGTTTCAACGGGTTAAAACGGCAATTTGGAGGATGTAACATAAGTTTTAGTGTTAATGACTAAGATGTCACATCACATTTTCAGTGGTCTTTCAGGTATTTTTCTTCAAAACTCTGAAGCCAACATGCTATGCCAAGTTGTGGAATAGACATGTTCCTTACTTTGAAATTTACATTGTTACAGTTTCAAACGGAAAAATAAAATCTAGATATATCATGCCTTCGAATTCAAACCAATCAAACATCACAGAAAAAAACAAGACCCAATTTGAGCAAATATGGCAACACTTTGCATTTCTCTCTTGGTCTCAAGTTGGAATCAAGACCGGCGAGGCTTTAATTGTATTGATCTGGTCTCATACTGTCTGAGCATTGCTGGTATCAGCCCCATCAATAATTCGTAGAAGGCAAATTTTTGAAAAGCATTAGTTTTTTGGCCATGTGGCCTCCAGTCTACACTTTGCTTCTCCCGAATTATACTGAGGTGCTCAATGAAGATGATAATTTGATTCACAGGCAATCACACAATTATAGGATTTGGCATTTAAAAATACATCTTGCGCACTTCCATCTTCCACTTGTTTGAGCAAGTATTTCGCGATATTCTTCGGAAATATTTGCCTTTTCAGGCAACTTCTGGCCAGTTTCAGCAACAAGCAAGGCAGACAAATTGACGATAATGGCCTCTCTATAGACCTCTATGCTGAATTCACGCAAGGGTAGCGAAAAGGGGAGCTAATCCTTTTCTCTTTTTCTCTCCAATCTCCTCCTCGGTTCTTAAGGGTGAGTGATAGTAGGTCTAAAAACTAGTAGTTGAAACTTACAATAACATTGTAATGAGCCAAATTTATGATATTTTAAAATATTAACATCAAATCTCAGTACAATCTTCTATATTTTCCACCTAATGGTCGGTTATTTCAAGGCCCTAGGGTGGGATGAGACCCATTCAAACTTACTTACACGTCTTAACTATTTTTCGGCTTTTACATCGACTGTTTTGCGCATTCGTACCACCATATATCGTGAATCGGGCCAAATCGTGACACTCTATAGTCAAGATAGTTTTTCTTGAAAAGAGTCTCACTATACCAGTATATTGGTATTGGTACAAGTATAACAGTATGAGAAAGTGTTTAAAAGACAGCTTATGAACTGTGGCTAAACTTAAGCATTGGTATTTTGACTATACTTTGGTATATTCGAGCTATTTGGATTAGCTCTGTTAATATCCGTACCAAAATTGATAAGACTGATGCAAATATGCATGCTCTCAGGGGCTGGAAGACTCTCAATCTGACTTGATCTTGTTATACTCTAGATTTTTTATGTTCGATAACATGCGACTCAAAATATATGACCTACCACATCACCATGACTAGTGACGTTATCCTCCCAGGATCATTATACTATGGATTCTAAAAAGGAAATGGAAATGCTCTGTATGCTTCAGACAACATCCAAATGAGTCAGTCACAGCCTGTTCCTATGGGAATTGCCCTCCAGACTGTTTCAAGATGTTTCAAGGCCATCTGACAACCTTCTGTTTTGTCTTGAGTGGACCCCACTGAAGGGCAATCTGGGGGACATTATAGTAACAATTTGCAAAGTAACATAAAACATGTGCAACACATTATAGTCTTCGTTTTGTATGATACACTGTCTTTTGTTGCATATAAATGCTTGTTATGAAACAGTTCGGAGTACAAGATAGATGACTTGGCATTGAGAATAGGGACTCATTTGATTCTCCTTTGGACAAAGCAACTTTTACAAAGTTTATCTATCGTCAATTCTGACCGGAATTCGAGTGGCTGAGAGAAACTTATGCGTCAACACAAAAGCAATTCCTTTATAGGATGCCTGATGAGAATTCCAATTGACAGTTTCTAACCGAAGATACCTTCCTCGCTTTGATAATTGGTATCGTGATATTCTATATAGCATAATTCTTGGGTAGGATCGTGACGATTTTCCCTCTGGCGTTTGAATTTGAACGACGGCAACGTTCTCCTCTGTCCCTGTTGTGTATGGCCGTACATAATTTACTTTCCCGACTTGTCGAGGAGAGCTTTCTTTTCCAAAGCTCTTCAGTACGAACTTGGAGTAGCTCTCGAATGCATGCATGCATGGAGGGAGGAAAGGATATTGCATAACATATCAACAAGATCCGCGACCATTGATTGCACACATCGGCATTTCCAACCGAAACAAATATTCTTGTGAAATTGAAAGCGAACTATGGACGCAGAAGAAGCCTTCCAGCAGAAACCAAATCCCCGAGAAAATGCCAACATTTTGTCGATCGCATTCTTCTGGTATGAGAACCGTAACAATAGCTAACACAACCCACGTGCTTTTACATTTACATAAGCAAATCATGGTGTTCTTGGTCTTAAAATCCATAGTACGAGTCTTCAATTTGTTAATAATAATAAGCAAAGAATACATGCGGTTTTTTGGCAGGTGGCTGAATCCTTTGATGTGGCTGGGTTACAAGAAGAACCTTGAGATTCAAGACCTCTACAGAGCCTTGAAGATCGATCAATCAGCAGACTTGAACTCGAGAATAGAGAAGTAAGGAGTACTCTACCTGATGATGTGAAAGTGTTGCTTTATCGTCTCTAATTTCAGACATTGGCAAAGAGAATTGGATAAGCAAGCACAATCAAACAACAAACACAAACCGTCCCTATTTCGAGCTGTGATCCGCACTTTCTATGGTGAATTTTGCTTCTTGGGATTGTTCACATTTTTCGAGGAATGTTTGATCAGGTGAGCATAGACTCAAATTATTTGACCATTTTCATTTCACTTGGAAATGTTTTATATTGTCAATGCTAAATAGCGATAAAAGTCTTAATAAAAATGAACAATGTTGTTGGGTTAACGCAGTAACACCTTTTAGGAGCTTACAAAAAGGTGATCTTTTACTTCACTACATGCACTTATACTTAACGGTAAAAAGTGTGTGGTCATAAAGTTCCGTCTAGTTGCTGAACTCATAGAGGTCTCTGTGGTTGGGCTTGAGGATTCCAAAAGGTCAACTCTGACAGTTTCAAATTCGTCACGTTACTTAAAAATGTCCATCAAGTTTGTATGGAAATCTTAAACAAATTGAGGTATGTTTTGGACTTGGGAAGCCAAAGGAAGGGAAACATCTCTGATTTCCTGCATTTTTCAACGTTTACGCAGGATAAAAAGTTATTCACGTAAGAACCTATTAAATTAACTATTTCTAAAAACCTACGCAAAACGCATGTAGAACTCTCTTAGATACCCTTTGAATTGAAATTAATTGAAAATATGTTGATAATCAGCAGCATAGTTATTTTAGGTTAAACGGTCCATTTTGACTCAAAAAAGCGGAAGCAAGCTCAAGGTATTTAAAATCTCTGCTTTCCAATCCCGTAACATACTTTGTTGTGTTTGTGTAAACCCAAACAAACTTAGTCGGCATTTTTAAGTACCGTGTCATCGCTTTGCTTTGATAGCTCCGTTTGCAAGTGAACTTGATGACAAATTTTCACTCGCTCAATTTTATGGAACCAGATTGGGACATAAATCCTTTATGGAGACGTGTAAAGTACGGGCACGAATTTTGAGCTTTGTAGGCTATTAGGCTGCGCCACAATCATTGCAAAAACTACCATGATCCAAGCTCTTGCAGTCTCTCCAAAACTTGGAATGCAAAATCAATCGTTATGAACAGAAATTATTCGAAGATATTGGGTTTCTACGTCTTGCGTTCATCGCTCAATTTGAGCCAGCATTGTCGACTAACTGACATGCAGATAAAGTGGAGCTTTGCACCATTCTTAATTACGCTGAAAGGTCGTCAACATCTCAAAAACTGGAAACACTAAAAGTAAATTGCGTCCTAGTGTCGTTTTTTGGGTCAAGGCCCATAAAAAATAACTTCGCGTAGTCTGGGGCCCACTAAACAGGTGCTTGCAGGTTCATTGGCCCACAATTCGACGATCAAAGAGCTCCGGTCCAACGAATATGTACCATGAATGACTCTCGGGTCCACTATTTTTGACTTTCCCCATAGCTCCTGGGCCCACCCTAAACCATCCTTGGGTTCACATGTGGGCTTAGGCCCACAGTATGCCAACCCCTGCTCTTAGAAAGGGCAAAAAATAAAAATAACCTCTTGATATTTAGCTTCAGAATTCAGCCTATGTTGTGCATGAGAAAGAAAAAGATTTTTGTCTCAAATTTTGATTTTACAAACCAATAGACAACCATTCATTTAGAGAAAAGTGTGACCAATTTGATTTTTACCAATGTAGATGACACCCATGAATTGCAATGTAGTTTCGAATCATTGCCGAACATTTTTATCAAACCTCAATTTTCTCATTTCAGAATTGCACAACCAGTATTCCTAAGTTGGTTTGTGGCATATTTCACCCCTGGTCAGACTGCGATCTCAAGGACAGAGGCCTATATCTATGGATTTGCAGTTGTTCTCATGTCAGCCTTGTACACCTTCACTCATCATCCGTATTTCTTTGGTGTGATGAAAGTTGGTATGCGGGTACGAATAACCCTCTCGGCCCTGGTTTACAGAAAGGTTCGTGTCTACATCATAAGTTATTACCGTAGTAGAGTGAGGCTTAAAAAGTATTTTTTTGAAACTTTTCTAACACGTTTTTGACCGCTAGGGCCCTGAACAATCACATGTTGTGGACTTTCAAACTTTTCGTATATTTTCCGTTTTTTTTAGCCCAAAAAGCGTTTTTTAAATCTTGAGTCGACTTCAAAAAAATTACCAAATTTTTCATAAGGAAGAACGAGCCCAAAAACGTTCAAACAAATAAATTACAATGTTTTGTACCAAAAAGCTCAAATGAGTTCGTATCAAAAAGTGACAAATAATTCTAAAATACTTGCTTATAATTGGCCTATAACGCCACTTTCTCCATTTCGAGCTTTAACTTATTTTCAGACATTTTTTAATTTTATTATGCTTTAATTATCAACAAACTTGAACAAAAATGGAAATCGGCAAACAATTTTGGAACCTTTTTTCAGGCCTTGAAATTGAGCTCGGCTGCTTTGGGCCAAAGTACCGTGGGTCAAATGGTCAATCTTCTGGCCAACGATGTCAATCGATTTGATGGGGCCTGTTTATTCATTCATTACCTTTGGGCTGGTCCTCTTCAACTTTTAATAGTGGTCTACTTGACATGGAACGAAATGGGTGTGTCAACAATGGCAGGAGCTGGAATTATTCTCATATCCGTGCCACTGCAAAGTGAGTGTCCAAGATCCATTGCAAAGCCAAATTTTGGCCTGAGATAAACTGGATCACGATGTTGTTAGGTTGGATCGGACGAATGTTTTCCAAATTGAGGTTGGAAACTGCCAAGAAAACTGATACGCGGATTCGAATCATGAATGAAATTATCAATGGGATCAAAGTGATCAAGATGTACGCTTGGGAGTTTTCATTCATGAAACTCATTGAATCCGCTAGAGAGTGAGTGAAAAAAGAAAACACATATTTAGATGAGCATTGTAGAGAGTGATGGAACCGGCTTATTTTAGATCTGAAATGGATGTGATTCGGCGGACAGCCTACTTCCGCGGATTTAACTTTAGCTTCTTCTTCGTTGCTTCCAAAGTGATTTTGTTGGCCATCCTCATTCCATACGTTTTGACTGGTCAAATCATTAATGCTGAAAAGGTGTTTCTCACCTTATCCTTGTACAATACTGTTCGACTTTCGATGACCCTATTCGTTCCTTTTGCCATTTCTATGGGATCAGAGGGTTTGGTCTCCATCGGTAGAATTCAGGTAAATAATCAAATGATTTGACAATGGTACCTACTCACTTCCTTACTTTTTTGGGCGCTCATTATAACCTGGGGTGGTACCAGCTTTCCACATTTATCAAACAGACGTTAGAGGACGCTGTGCCCATGGAGATTAAAAGATCAAATTTGATCAAGATTTGTTACTTACTTTTGGAGCCCCATACAACAGATTTGCGTGTATATAAAAATATACTGTATATCCTAGGCGAGGAAATTTTTAAGACTCCCTTTTAACGCAAATGACAACAACTATTTATGCCAATCCTCATACATTAATATACACGGTACTGAAAAAATTATATCAAGTTTCTGTGGAAATTCCCAAACACGATGAAATGTGATTTAGACTCAAGAAGCCAAGAGGACCAACTTTGATTTTCTGAGTTTCTCAAAGTCAGATCTAGATTAAAAGTTATATACCTAAAAATCTATTAAATAAATAAATTTTTGAAAATCTAGTCAGTAAAGTTTTAGAGCAGATTTAGATACCTTTCGAATAGAAATTGCTTGTAAATATGTTGCTCAGCTGCTGAGTTATTTGAGTTTAATCGGTTCATTTTTGGCCCAAAAAAGCGAAAAAACGTTCCGGGTATATGAAAACTCAAATTCCCTAGCAAATGATATAGATGTTTGATGTCACAAGATAAAACCCTCATGAAGAGTCATAGTTACACATACTTCATAGAAGAATAAAGAATTTTTATTTTATCTTGTGACATCAAGCCTGAGTCACATTTCATCGTGTTTGGGAATTTCCATAGAAACTTGATATGATTTTTTCAGTACCGTGTGTAGACAGGAACTCCAAAGTTAGGGGCTACTTCTTTTCAACTTCTATGTTTCTCCCCCTCAAGGCACAGTGTCATCTAACGTCAGTTTGGTAGATTCGGTATGATGGCGCCATCTAAATTTAGGATGAGAAAGAAAAACAGTGAACGAGCTCGATGGGTTGATTATTCGAAATTTTTAAAATTTCTTTGGTCATTTAGAAATTCTTGATGATGGAGGAACGAGATAAAACTTGTTTAGCATGTGTCCACGAAGAATCCTCTTCAAAGGAGAAACCGATTTCTTTAGATATTTGTGGATTGACTGCCTCTTGGACAGACGCAACTGCCGACCCCACGTTAAATAACGTATCGTTTTCAGCCAGAGCAGGGGAGATCGTGGCCATTGTAGGAACTGTGGGAAGTGGAAAGGTGAGATGAGTTGCGCCCTTTAATAACATCAATTTACCAATTTGCTAGAACAGGGGCAGGCAACCGGTGGCGCGGCCCACATGTGGGCCCAAGTGTGGTCTTTGGTTGGCCCAGGACTTAAGGGGAAAGTCCAAAACTGTGGGCCCGTGAGCCATCCATAGTATGGCCCAACCGTGGGCCCAAACAAGAAGCACTGAAATCATGAAGTGGCAGGCTAGCAATGAGAATTATGATTTCCAGCAGAAACGAACCATTTGCGTTCTTCTGCAAATGAGACCTGGATTGCATTGAGAAGAACAAGTATTTCAAATTTCAGCCCAATCGAATGCCGGAGTGAAAAGTTATCCTTTCTCAAACTTATGTACTGAAGAGAGCATAGAATGAATGAACTCACCCTTTTGTGGTAAAACAATTACCAGAAAAGGGCTAGTTCATTCATTCTCAGTCGGATTTGTACTGAACTTTGATTGAGCATAACTCTTGTCTCCGACGTTCGATTGAGTTGAAAATCGACATGCGTATTCTTGTGAACATATGCAAGGTCTCATTTGCAGCAGAATGTAATTGAATTGTTCTTACTGGAAATCATTATTCTCATTGCTAGCCTCCCACTCCATGGTTCCAGTGCTTCTTGACCCAAGGCCCTTTAATCGTTAATTTGTGGGCCCCTAAACCTACCAACGTCTGTATGGTGGGCCTCTAACAGCATGCGAACAAATTTGTGAGCCTTGACATAAAAGTGGTTACCGACCCCTGTTCTAGAGGGTACTCCAAATCAAGAGTCTCTAGATAACCTTTTGGCGACTTTCTAGACATCCATGTTGCAAGCTGTCCTTGGAGAAATTCCGAGTAAGGAAGGCAAGATCAACATTCGAGGCCGAGTGAGCTATGCTGCCCAGGAACCTTGGGTGTTTTCTGGTTCTGTCCGGCACAACATCCTATTTGGCGAGAACTATGATGAAAAACGCTACATGAAGACTCTCGAAGTGTGTGCTCTAGAACATGATCTAGAACAATGGGAATTTGGAGACAAGACTTTGGTGGGAGAACGTGGGGTAGCCTTGTCTGGAGGACAAAAGGCCAGAGTGAGCTTGGCTAGAGCCATCTACCGTGATGCTGATATCTATCTCCTGGATGACCCATTATCGGCTGTGGATGCCCACGTGGGCAAATACTTGTTTGAGAATTGCATTCAGTCGCATTTGAAATCAAAACTAGTGATATTGGTTACCCATCAGATTCAGTTTCTGAAAGATGCCGACATGATCTTAGTGTTGAAGAAAGGCTCGATCCAAGGACGAGGAACGTATGCTGAACTGGAATCATTGGGCACTGATTTCACGGAGTTTATTTCGGAAACCAAGGAGGATCAAGAGAATGAGGAAGAAGAGGAAGACGCAACGTTGATAGATGGGGAAATCCCGAGCCCAAAAGAACACAGGTAAATTACACAACGGTTGGCACGTTAGCCTGATTGGAAGAATGTATTCATGCGATGCAAAGTGTTGATAACACCTTTAGCTCTTGCTTACTAATCCAAAGAAAAAACAAATTTAAATCTGCAACACTCAAACTCCAGCACTTCCTAGTCACATTAACGATCTAAGTATAAATAGATTTGCTTTAAGTATTCCGTAGTGCACCACACTTGTGAAACATTTTTGTCTGCCGTGGTGAGTTGTTGTGGACACCAACGAGCGTTGTAGAGCAGATTAAGGCATAGTGCAGTAAAATGGTAGCTGGTAAGTCTGGGATTCCTCTTTAGGGTGGGAGCCATTCCCGGAAATTTTTCGATTTACTCTCTAAAATTGTCCGAACATTGGCTCCTGATAATCGTAATCAAACTGTTTTAAAACCAGTTCTTGGTGGTATTGATATGAAATCCATAAAAAAAATTAAAGCGCAATAGTTGAGCTCCCCAAAGTGGGAAAATCAATTCTTAAAATCTTAAAACGAATGAAAATGAGCAATAAGACTTGAAAGTTTGCCTGAATTATGAAATACCATGGGTGATAAAGAGACTGGACACATCCCTGACAGAGCAATGAGAGGTTGTTCCATAACTGCCAGAAGTCTGGTACAACACAAAAACAAAGTTCTTGATTTCAAGAGCAAGTAAATATGGTTGCCATTAAGCCCTGATCACAATACAATGGACTTCAGTTTGTGATATATACTTGGGTCTAGAGCTTTTGTGAAGTCTTACGAGAATATTGGAGCCCTTAAGGTCCGCTTTGATATGTTGAGCATCATTGGTTTCACAACTGCGCCCAATTGATGGTTACTGGAACAATGTTAAACAGTTTTGTATTTGATGTGGCAAATTATAAGCGTTAGATAATTCGAAATGAATAATCTGCTGGGTAATAAGTGCGGTCCTAAAGTTAGCAGCAACCCTGTATATTCGAACAAAGTTCTACTACATATGCTGTGTTTTTAGAATTTTCAAAACCCAGCTTGCATAGTAAGACTATGGGCTAATACATTGCTCTACTATGCTTCCTAGTTTCCAAAACAACTTATCTTCTGTTCTGTCAATCCTCTACCGTCAACTTTTCTTTGAAACTCAATCCAATCATTTAACTCTTCACTCTTCCGTTTTTACATTACTCAGAACTAGTGATTGACCGAAAGGGCTCATAACCGAAACCGAAAGTTTCGGCCGAAAGAGGGCTTAACCGAAACCGAAACCGAAAGCAGCTGATTACAAAATTGTTCAAATGCAAAATCTGCCTTAAAAATTAGAATGCTCATGTGTTCGATGTTGGGTAGTCGCAAATTTTGAAAAATCGGAAAACGTAAATTTCAGAGGTTTTCGGACCATTTTTTTTTTATTTTGTTGACAAACTCCATTTTACATGGTGCTTGTCTGCTTTCGGTTTCGGTAGGCATAACCGAAACAGAAACCGAAATTTCGGCCAAAAGCGCTTTCGGTCCATCACTACACAAAGTTTACTGTACAAAGCTTCAGGGTGAGTTAAAAACAGCTTAGAGCAATCTTCTCTAAAAAGCCAACAAACAAAATGCAAAAAACAAGAAGTTTCGATTGAGTTTTATTGTTTTTCATACCGATTGGTCCTCAACAAAATTACATTGACATTTGTTGAAGTTTTGACATTCATTCATGATATGATTAAAGTTTTTGGTAGTATGCAATTTTGCAAAAAATCGTCGTTAAGACACAAGACACAAGTTATGTTCTTGACTAGATAAAATACACCCTTACATTGTGACTTTACTCAAGGACAAATAGGCCTAAATTTGATATACTCCACCGTTAAAAATTCACCGATGATAAAATCTAATGACCAGCATTCCATCATTTAGGAGCTTGTCAATTCGATCCTGTCTTCAACGGAGAAGCCGTGGTTATTCTTTGGGTGGTGACTCAATCATGTCAATGATCTCAGGTGTGAGTGAAGACATTCTGGAGTATGACCAAGTGATGGCCGAAGAAAATAACACAGAAGAAAAGAAGAAACCCAAAGTAGAAGCTGAATCGGTTGTATTGGGTGCCGTGTCCTTGGCCGCATATTGGTCGTATTTTCGTGCTGGAGCAGGTGTTTTAGTGTTGATATGCGTACTCAGCCTCAACATTGGCGTTCAAGTCATTTTCACGGGAGCAGACGTTTGGCTGGGAATATGGTGAGATGATAATTTACTTTTGACTCACTTGATACATAATGGAATCCAACCATTGTTTTGCAAATAGGACCAATCAAGAAGAGCAAGAGATGCAACAGTCTTCCATATCAGCGAATAACTCCACCAATACCACAAAAATTTTCACTATGGAAGATATCAGCCAATCCAATACAAACAATCTCTATATTTTCGGGGCCATGACTCTGTCGTTGGTGGTGGCTTCGTTGATCCGAACCATTCAGTTTCTTCTTGTGTGTAAGAATGCCTCTACTCAACTTCATCATTCCATGTTCAAGCGAATCATCCGAGCACCGTCCAGATTTTTTGACATCAATCCAGTTGGCAGAGTTCTTAATCGGTTTTCAAAGGACATGGGATCAATTGATGAGTTATTGCCTCCTGTTTTCTTGGACGTTATAACGGTAGGTTTTGTTTTAAAGATCATACCTTGGGAAAAGCCCATTGAGTCGGGATGCCCATTTTAAGCAAACAGAGGTTTTTTTTTGCCAAAGGATGATGCTTATTTGCGATTTGCCAGTACTTTATCTATTTTAATTTATTTGGCATTCTTCTAGTTTTCATCCGCTCGAATGGATCTGGATGGAATGAATTTAATCAAATGGACTTACATGATCAAAAACCAAACGAGACAATAAACATTTTGTTGGTAACAATTAAACCACAAAATTTTCAAGTTTGAAGCCGAGATCGAACTTTTCCACCGGAAAAATGAGACCAAAATGTTTTGACATTAAATGCTACAATTTTGAGTTTATTTGTCGCTTTTGGCTCTTTTGCTATATCAATGTTTTTTACTTGCCATTTGCAGGGCTTGATAGGCTACTCTATATGCCGAAACTTTGCATCACAATCGATGAGAACCTATCTTTAAAACATCGTTGTTTCTTTCAGATCTTCTTGACCATGGCTGGAATAGTATCCGTGATTGTCTGGTATCAACCAATTGTGTTTCTTCCGACCTGCATCATGGCTGTGCTCTTCACCTTTCTCCGCAAATTCTACCTCTCTTCGTCCAGAGCCATTAAAAGAGCTGAAGGTGTGGCTAAATCGCCTATTTTCTCTCAACTGGCTTCTACATTAGGTGGATTAACATCAATTCGTGCATATCGAGCTGAGCACATTTTAGTGAAAGAATTTGATCGCATTCAGGTTGGATACATAACCATGTATAACTAAAACGCGACCTATCATTGATAAAATTGTTTTAACTCTTTTTAGGATGTCCATACGTCAGCGTGGTACTCTTTTCTGGCAACGACGCGTTGGTTTGGGCTTTGGTTGGATTGGTTGGTGGTGGTATACTTGGCATGTTGCGTCTGCAGTTTCCTCTTCATGAACGGATGTAAGATTTTTGAGACATTGGGACGGACTTTCAAGCCACTGAGAAATTTAGAGACTTGAGCGTTGAGACTTTACGAATAGTATAACCTATGATCCAGCTACTTGTTTTGCGAGTGCATAGCATTCCATTGCGGCATTTTATTGAATGAAAACTTGAAATGTCTATTTAAAACAAATTTTATTGAGTCCTAATTTTAAGTCATAAAATGATCTTTTCATTATTTCTAGAAAATCGTGCTAACAAGCACTGATGTAAGGAAATCTTTATTTCATCTATGTGAGAGCCGGATCCAATCCGATCCGGATCCAAAATTTTGATTTCGGTCCCGAAGTGATCCAAAAACGGCCTGAACCGACGTTTTGACCTGATCCATCCATAGTTTTTAAACGATTTTTGGTTATTTCTAGCCTCTCAAAGTGGCGACGTGGGCGTGGTTTTGAGCTCGTGTATCATGTTGACCGGCATGCTTCAATGGGGTATGCGACAAACAGCTGAAATGGAGAACCTCATGACCTCTACTGAAAGAGTGCTCGAGTACGGCAAGATCCAATCCGAGGCTGAGCTCAAGACTGATCATCCGCCCCCTGGTTATGATGAAGAGGCGTGGCCTGGGACTGGAGTCCTTGAATGCAACGATGTTTGTCTCCAATATGGAGAGGGCGAAAAGATGGTCTTGAAAGGCGTGAACTTTCTCACGAAGCCCCGGGAAAAGGTGTGTTCAGTTTGAGTGTTGAAAATATTGTCTCATGAATTTATTGGATTTTGTTATTTGTGTGGAGGTCGGGATCGTGGGAAGGACAGGCGCGGGAAAATCCTCACTCATTGGAGCCCTCTTCCGTTTAACCGAACCAACTGGACAAATCATTCTCGACGGAGTCAATATTCAACAACTTGGCCTTCATGCCCTCAGGAAAAAGATCTCAATCATTCCGCAAGACCCTCTGGTTTTCACTGGCTCTTTAAGAAAGAACTTGGATCCTTTTGACGACTATCAGGATCATCAGATCTGGCAAGCATTGGAACAGGTACGCCGGAATTCTATGCGTATTACTCAGGTGGTGTTCACTTTCAAATGTTTCTTTTTGTATCCTAAGGTTCATTTGGACCAAGCTGTGAAGCACATGTCTCATGGTTTGGAAACTGAAATGAGCGAGGGTGGCTCCAATCTTTCAGCCGGCCAACGACAACTCATTTGTTTGGCTCGCGCTATTTTGAAACATAACAAAATTCTGGTTTTGGATGAGGCCACGGCCAATGTTGATCCAAGGTAAGCAAACGAATAGCAAGGCTCAAACAAGGTTGAAAAAATCCACTTGCCAGCAAAACTTGAAATTTCAAGATCTTTGTTCAATTACTATTCGTTGAATCAAATTGGAATTGCGGAAGTTGTTTGAAATTTACTTTCGAGAATTGGGAAAAAATGTGCCAGTATTAACCAAAAACTTTAAAAATCCTACTTTTTGGTTCGATGACCAAACTTAATTTTACCCCCAATCGCACTAAGAAGCGCACTCCAGATCAACCGAATGAACCCCAAATTCACCCCGCGAAAGGAAAACTCTTTCACATTCCCTTTTTGGCATTTATCCCCAAATATTCTACGAGTTGATATTAGAAAAATTGCTAGTTGGATTCAATAAGGATTCTTTGTTTAGAACGGATATGCTCATTCAGGAGACAATACGTACTCGATTTGCGGACTGCACTGTTTTAACTATCGCTCATCGACTTCATACCGTTATGGATTCCGACAGAATTTTGGTCATGTCAGACGGAAAAGTTGCGGTATGGAAATCATTAAAAATGTCATTCACATCTTATGTCACTATATGTGTTTCTGAAACTCTCATTTCAGGAATTTAATACTCCTTATGAGCTACTTCAAGATCCACGAAGTGTGCTGTCCGAACTTGTTGCTAATGTTAGTT
Source organism: Tigriopus japonicus (assembly GCA_010645155.1). Taxonomy (NCBI): domain Eukaryota; kingdom Metazoa; phylum Arthropoda; class Copepoda; order Harpacticoida; family Harpacticidae; genus Tigriopus; species Tigriopus japonicus. The sequence goes on from CM021317.1 coordinate 5,827,568, forward strand.
TGGCATCTCAATTAAAACTGAGAAGAATCGCCCGAGAAGCATTTGTGAGACAAAAGAACTTAGATTTGGCTGAGCCCAAGATCACAAATAATATACGGAACAACTCTTTTGTGGAAAATTCTAAGGTTCAAATAATGGTCGAGGACGACGAGAAAATTGTCACTAAGCTTTGAGAGTAATGATATTTTTTGATAATCCAATTACTTCGCTTTAGGGAATTTGTTTGAATTGAGCAATACTAGGCCATTTTACAACGTGTTTTGTGTATTTTTTCATCGCATTCGCTTGTGGTGGCAAGGCATCCTGGTGAGTCATTAGTGCTGATGACTGAAGACGAGACTTGTAGGACAATACTTCTCTGAAGTTATTGAGGCTTATTATTAATTAGGGCCCGGAAAAAATTCGTTTTTGTTGTGGATCAGAAAGCCTAGACGTCTCAAGAAGTAAGGTCAACTGACAATTTCGACCGTTAAGGATCAGCTGATCTTCAAACGTGAAACTTCTAAGACTCCTGCACCACGACAAAAAAATATATTTATTGACCGCCTTCTCCTCTTGTGAGACTTTCTCCAAGCCCAAGAAGGTCAAGTCCAAAATATTATTGTCCCACAACTTATTTTACTTCCCTTCAAATCACCTTCTTGCCCTACGACTTAATTATCTCGCCACAAGTACATCTCAATTGTGCAATACTGCAATACTGAAGCCCCCGTCTCATTGATGGGGAATGACCCCCGGTGTAGAAGTCGTTGTAGGCTTTAATACCAAAGCACTGAGTAGCCAACACACGAACTGATGATTCCCTATGATGATTCCCTTGAGTCCTTCCCTTGAGTTGGCGCCCTCGGGTCGCCAATAAAATAAAACTCCCTCCGCCGGATTTTGGCCATAACTCCCTACCTTTGCAGGTGCATGAATAATAAAAACAGGATGTCCCGAAAATTTAAGTTACACTAGAAAGGTATTCTAATGCTATTAGGGTGTACACTATTGAACAATTTTATTTTCCAACGTAACCACCCTTGAGCTCAAGTTGATTGTATAAGTTGTATTTAATTTGTAATTGTATAAGTTGAATACAAGTTGATATTCTTTGGGGTATTCCTGTTACAAAGTTCTCCAAAGTGTTGGGTTCAAGCTCTGACCGGGCTCTTAATCTTTTTCTTCAACAAAAACAGTATTGGGAACACTTTGAGAGTCTTGTCTATGGTTCTAATGGACATTTCAGCCTCAAGCATGTCCAATCCACGTCTCTGAAGCTCCCATCATCCAAGTGTCCAGACTAGAGACGCTCTAGAGCATGGGTCGCCAACCACTTTTGGGTCAAGGCCCACGAACTTTGATTCGTGTCGTCAGGGGCCCACCAAACAGGCATTTGTTGTTTCAGCGGCCCACAAATTAGCGATCAAAGAGCTTTGGGCCCACAAATACAGTACTGTGGATGGCGCTTGGGCCCACTATTTTGGACTTTCTCCATAGCTCCTGGGCCCACCAACGATCACCCTTGGGCCCACATTTGGGCCGCGGCCCACCGGTTGCCGACCCCTGCTCTAGACATTGTAATTTCCAAAAATATTGATGGCTTTTCAAAAACGCCCTAGTGATGTTTGCTTTCGTGTTAGAGTTTGTTAAGCAGATTGTTCAAAACCGGTTGAGTTGGCGCAACGTTACTTCGGTAAACGAAACAGTTAACCACAGAGTTGACAGAGAGGATGCACTGTAGCAGACAGGCCTAACATGTTGTTGGACAATGGGGTATTCGTGAAGGAGACAGCTGTTGAAGTTGTCTAAAATCAATTGTAGACGGCGCCACATTTGACTAGGCGAGAATAAAATTTTGCTACGGAAGTACTGCTACCTTGAAAGTCCTTTTTAGACACTATTTTTTTTTCAAGGATTCATTGATCTAAAATAATGGAAAATAACTTTACTTCACGATTTTGTCACATTTTTATCCATATACCTGGACATTTCTTTCGAAAACCGAGTTTCAAGTGTACATATAATGTTGCGTGAGTTTGAAAATTATGTCTTAAATCAAGCTAGTCAGAAACGACGCATGCACGGATTTTTTCCTGTCTGGTCAGGACCAAATTCGTCCTTGGGACTCTGATAAGGTTTTAAACCCCAAAATCGACCAATAAATGATTGGAATTGTTATAGGGCTGGCTGGGAAGGGTGGTTTGATCAGATCCATGTTAGTTTCATTGACCCCAAGCACGACGACTTCGAAGCTCATCATTCAATTTCTCAGGCAACAATTATCGGCAGTGAGACTTTTCCGGCTGGGCTCTTACAAGTTGTGGAAAAAGTACAATCTGAAGTAAGAAGCTTTGATTCTAGTCTATTTTAGTTCCCTACTAGTTCGCAGTAATATTCTTCATTCACGCAACTCCAACGTAAATAAGTTTTGCATATTTTGTAAAAGCTAGGTGTCATGTCAGTTACCTGCAAATTTGCCCATTTATTGACCGCAAACAACGATGCGACAATAAATATTCATCAAATTGAAGTTGCCGAGCCGGAAGTGTCGCACTAAGGATATTTCCAAACTCACGCAACATTATATGTACACTTGAAACTCGCTTTTTAAAAGAAATGTCCCCGTGTATGGGTTAAAATGTGACAAAATCATGAGGTAAACTTATTTTCTTTTATTTTTAGATCAATAAATCCTTGAAAAACTGATGAAATAGTGTCTAAAAAGGACTTTCAATGTAGCAGTACTTCCGTAGCAAATTTTTTTTTTCGCCTAGTCAAATGTGGCGCTGTCTACAATTGATTTTAGGCAACTTCAGCAGCTGTCTCCTTCACGAATACCCCATTGTCAGGCCCCAGCTGACCTTTGGCTGTGATGTTTTCCAAGTGGTTGTGCCCAAACTTGATCCCAATTTTGATTGTAAATGTGTTCCAATATCATCATTTTTGGTTCCATCATAAAAATAAACGCTTCCCAAACTCCAAAAACAGACTTGCAAAGCAAGAAAATCACACACCCAGCTAGGGTATTGTAATATGTAAGCTTAGTTTCCCTTTCTCCAATTTATGTTGCCTTAACATGGACTAAAATGTCTTTAGAATGCGTAGGTCTGTCAAAACTGGTGCTCCATATTACAGTCCAGAAGGGCACATTTTATTTGACTTAATTATAAGGAACACGCTATCGGTGTCACTGTCGACACCACGACATTGATGGGCAACTTCAACACAGGTGTCGGTGTCGGGGGCGAGGGCAAAACTGCCGCTGTCACCTATCCCTAGGTTGAAGTCAGGGTCACTTGTTGTTTGTTTGGGCACAACTTAAGTAATAGTCTTCGGAAATATTAAGTATTCACATGCAACCTTTGCTTTTCAACAGCTGTAACTCATCCAACAAAAATTTCCGTATATCCGCCCTGTGGTGTTAACTTGTTCTCTTCAAAATGTGAGACTATGTCTTATCCAAAATAGGTGTAAGTAAAACTTTCGGGACATACTGTACGTTTCCGGACCCTACGTCATTGCCACCAGGGCTACCAGATAGCTGTCAATTACATTTTACAATGTAATTGGTAAAATCTTCCATATTTGTCTAAAATTACAAAAAAATGGGAATATTTTTCAAGAAATGTGGAACATTGCTTGTTCTGCAGAAAATTTTCTGAAAATAGGTTAATTCATCAGTCAAAATTTCAAAATCAAAGTTAGGAAACAAGCTGACATTACATATTACAGTTGAAATTATTAGTTTATCTTCGGGGCTACCATATACTTTCAAATTATATTTTACTATGTAATAGCAAATTTACAAAAGTGGGAAAATAAAAATAAAAACTTGGAAAAGAGCTTTTCTCTTCAGAATGATCTAGAAAATGATGCCACAATTAAAGTAAGAAAAGATGCAGCAAGGGTTTATTGCAGTTGTAACAATGTGTGTTAAGTTTTTCAGCCATTCCAAACTATGAAGAAAAACTAACAGATGAGAAAAATATTTTCAAAAAATTGTATTTTGGACAGGGGCGCTATGCAAAGGAAACTTGCTTCTTGTTATTGCAAAATATTGTAGAGTGTAAGGGGAAATGGTAAACCAAAAAAAGCAAGCAAACCTAAGTGTGAGAGATTGAAAACATGATTTTTTCCCCTTAGTACTTCAAAATAAAACCTGCCGTGCAACCTCACCATTTGTTGGCTGTTGCAGGGTTAACATATTAATTTTGCTTATGGTGCTCTTTCTTGTTTTTAGATGAACAGCTCACCTTGAGAACAAGCACTGTGTTGCAAGTTAAAGTGAGCTTCAAGCACAGGTATAAATAGATACAAAACACTCGTTTTGTTGTCCACAAGTTCTGAGGAATATTGATGTTTTGTTCAGGGTTGGTTCAGGAGAAACCCGGTCCTGCCTTCTGTCTAAAATTGTGCTTCTGAATATGATGCCCTCTACTCTTAGCAGGAAAAAGACAAGAGGTGATCCAATAGAGCCATTTAAGGCAGGAATTGAAAAAAGCATATGATTTTAAGTATCAACCAATCAACAAATTTTCTTCAGCACCCAGAGAAAATTCGCTAGGATTTGGAATGTACTTCCAGAGTGTGTCAGACAAGAAAAACCGTGAAGCACGCCAAAGATTTGATCAAACTTAACATTTTGACGATAGAAGTTCAGTGCAAAATTCTAAGGACACTCAGTCAAAATACCAAACACTTTACCTTGATGCATCAAATCTGCTTATCAAATATCTTAATCAAATTCTCATACTTCAAGAAGATGACTTAGCCCTTTACGGGTAGAAAAATAAAGTAAATCGAACCCTTTCTTCAAGGACTGGATAGAACAAAGCCTGAAAGTGTTTCCAATTTGTCTAGGACCAAAAACAAGTTTGATCGCAGTGGCAAGTCTGGATGAAAGAGAGATCGTTGACTGTACAGAACTTTTTTAATTGAAAGCACTGCCCACGTTGACCCCTGAATTATCCTTCAAAATGATAGGCAGAGTTGCAAGGTTGGTAGAGTCAAGAACATGGTAGAGTATATCGTCTCTGTTTTTACTCTGTGGCTTCAAATGACAATTAGGGACATCTAGTGGTAAAACTGACAAAGGGCTTTAATCTTCTTTTTGGACTTTGTTCATGAACACTTAGCTCGACTTAGTGATTCGTAAACAACACGGCTTCGCAGTCATATTCAAATTGAAATTAGACCAGAAAGCAGAAATTAGAAGCAAATATTTGGGAACAAGTGGAAAGAACTAGTCATGAAAGTCTCTAGTCATGAAATGAGCTTTGCGCTTGTTTTGTCTCCATCTATGTAGTGGCAGGTTTTTAAGATTACATAAATAATGTCCTGTAATAAAAGTGTGGGGTTCGATCAAACCTGGCATTGAAGCTTTGCGTCCATTTTACGACATTTTGTAGAATAAAAAAAAAAGAGTTAACACTTTACACTTGGTGAAATATTTGAGTGTCTGAGGGATATTTATGCGCCGACACAAAGTCAAATCCGTTTGAAGCGGCATGATGAGAATTTCAAGAAGACATCTTCCTCGCTTGGACGCTAAAAAGTAGCTTTTTATGCTTTGTAGCTTAAATCGAAGAGTCGTGGCCACTTCGCTCTCGTTTGAATATTTTCCTCCGTCCTTGTTGATGTGTGGCCACACATAATCTACTTTCCTTGGCGAGGAGAGCATTCTTTTCAATTTCCTATTAGTTCAAATTCGTGACAGCTCTCGAAGGCACGTATGGAGGAAGATAATTTGAATGAAATCAGACAAAAATCCTTGTGATTCTAAAGTGAACTATGGATGCAGAAGAGGCGTTCCAACAAGCTCCGAATCCCCGAGAAAATGCCAACATCGTTTCGATTGCGTTTTTCTGGTATGTTTTTTCACGCTTTTTTGACCAAATATATTGTCTTACAAATCCAAAAACGCATTTCCTCACTTTTTATTTTGATTGGCTTATTAGGTGTGTAAATGATGGGTTTATTTTTATCTAGGTGGCTGAATCCATTGATGTGGTTGGGCCACAAGAAGAATCTTGAGCTACCGGACCTTTTCGGGGCTTTGAAAATCGATCAATGTGCAAACTTGAGCTCCCGAATAGAGAAGTAAGGAATCTCCAACCTAGCGTTAAAATGTTTGAGAGAATGATTCAAAATGTAATTGCTTGGTGGAAAGAAAAGGGACCCTCTGAAGTGCATGTACTGTATCTTCTGATGTTTCCAAACAATATCTGTTGTTCTTTCCCATTTAAAGGGATCTGGAGGACCGATGAAGATTGAAGGATAAATATTTCATAAAATAATTATAAACATAATGTCATTAATTTCAGACAGTGGCAAAGAGAAACGCAAAAGCAAGGAAAATCACCCAACAAACACACACCATCCCTTTTTCAAGCTGTGTTGCGAACTTTTTGGGGTGAATATTGTGTCCTAGGAGTGTTCACGTTTGTTGAAGAATGTGTGATTGGGTGAGAGGATCAATTCAAAGTCAATATTTTTCAAATTAGCTTACCTTTTGGTGGAGCTACTTCGTTACTAAACCGTCGTGCTCGATGCTCCGATCAATCCTGGATGAGAATTTCAATCGGTGCAGAATGTCATAGATTTCTTCAAGCTAGAGCTCGATTTACGTAATAGGTGCAATTCTGGCATAAAAGTGAAGCAAAAGAGACTTTTATGTTATTTCTCGGTCTTGAGACAAAGAAAGGTGTCCCTTTGATGGAAGCAATCATACTAATCAATAGAACAGTCAAAATATCGAATATAAAATTCATTCTTAGCGTTGCTGGGATGCTCCAAACTTGTATTCAGCAAGAACGAAGGATTGAGCTCGCAGTACTGTTGAGGTCAATGTGAGATTGACCCTACAACAAGTTTGAAGCCTAATTCCCGCACCACTACGAACCAGTATCAACAATCAAAGATCTTGATCAATCAAAGATCTCAATCTTCCCTAAACATCAAAATGTTTCACCTTTTTTATCATTGCTTTATATATATGTATATTATATATATATGCCATTAGGAGTTTGGAATTTTTTCAAAAAAAGTTTCAAAAATCTCAAAGTGCTGTTCAAAGTGCTCTCAATTCTAAAGTATTTGGGTTTGATTTAAATGGTTTTGATAGTTTTTTACTTCAATAGTTTTCAAAATATTTTTGGCCACTCTAATGATCAATCCTCTTGAATTAATAAAGCTTTGAAAGCTAAGGAAGTCCCCAACAAACAAAAGAATATCTTTCTCTTGCTTATCGTGGACTTCTCTTGGCAATCAAATGCCGGAAATTTAAATGAAAACAAGAGACTCAGTTGACATTCTTGCTCATTTCAAAAGGACACTTTTCATGTTTGCTTCAAGATTGAGAAAGGAATGCAAGTAAGAAGTCATTTTCCTTCTCTTTTAGGGCATAATCACACCTGATGTCAAGCTGACCTAAAATAACCACGTTGCGTATTTGAGCTCAAGAAGTTATTTTTAAACTAAAAAAAACTTTTGAAACCACTTTTGAGGTGTTAATGCAATACTGCATTTGAACTTGAATTCTGTTCAAATTCTGGTTATGGGCAAAAATACGTTATAAGGTCACTTAAAACATGCTTAAAGATAATTGTTTGAACATTTTCTTCAACTCAATTCTCAAGTAATCTTATGGGTGTGACTACCTAAAATATTGTCGAAATATACGTAGCAGTTTCAGTTTGTCTGAATTGATTGACCATCTGGTTTGGTCCTTCGAGAATGCGGTTCACAAAGGTCGTTGAAAATAGGTCCGCGAAATAGATTTCCATGATATTTGAGAACAACACTGCTCTTAGTACATCAAAGACTTTAGTCTGAGTTTTTTTTAAATATTTTTTTTAAAGTGTGTTTTAAGTAACATAATTGTGTTTTTGCCCGTGACTCATTTAACCGAATTCAAATAAATTTTGTACACTGCATTTACATCTCAAAAGTGGTGTCAAAAGTTTTTGGAATTTAAAAATGACTTCTTGAGCTCAAATACACACCACGCAACATTGGATAAGTTGGCATTGGCCAGATTTGCTTCCTCGTTTTTCAAAGGCTAATTCTAAATGTGGCTGATTTCTATAATCTCATTAAGTTAAATTACTTCATTTAAGCCATGGTAATAAGACTATGAGTATGACTTGGACATGTAGTTGCTTAACTTTTTGATTTCATTTACCTCACACATTCAACCTCAATAGTATATTCTCGTATGTGGGGAACTGTTCAGACCAATTTTCAATGTAAAGTTTCTTGTCTCTTATGCGTTAGTAGGTTTCAATGCTGCACTTGTCAATTCCTCGTCACCCAAGCGTTTGAGACGTAGAAATATGATGCATACATAGATGATCATATATGATGTCAAAGTTTTAGCTGTATTTTTTTCAATATAACGAATTCAAGTGCGTATACACACTGGTGAAAGAATCAATTTCGTTGGGTACTTTCATTCAGTGCTATGGAAAATAGTGATGGACCGAAAGGGCTCATAACCGAAACCGAAAGTTTCGGCCGAAAGAGAGCTTAACCGAAACCAAAACCGAAACCGAAAGCAGCTGATTACCAATTGTTCAAATGCAAAATCTGCCTTAAAAATTAGAATGCTCATGTGTTCGATGTTGGGTAGTCGCAAATTTTGAAAAATCGGAAAACTTAAATTTCAGAGGTTTTTGGACCAATTTTTTTTTGATTTTGTTGTCAAACTCCATTTTACATAGTGCTTTTCTGCTTTCGGTTTCGGTAGGCACAACCGAAACCGAAAGCGCTTTCGGTCCATCACTAATGAAAAACTTACTGACTAAACATCTTTTCACAATCTAAACAGATGGGAGACCATACGTACAAATCGCATTTCAGAATTGCTCAACCAGTATTCTTAAGTTGGTTTGTGGCTTATTTCACCCCTGGTCAGACTGCGATCTCAAGGACAGAGGCCTATATTTATGGATTTGCTCTTGTTTTCACGTCAGCCTTGTACGCCTTCACACATCCTCCTTATTTCTTTGGAATGATGAAAGTTGGTATGAGGTTACGAATCGGTTTATCAGCCCTGGTTTACCGAAAGGTTTGTCTACGTATACTTATTCGCACTCGAGTTTTTGTGTTGAACCGAAAGCGTTTTTGGTCAAAATTTGGGGCTTGGTCTACCAAAATTGAAAGCAAGCCGGTACCAAAAATTCTGTGGAGTTTGAGGGAAAATTCGGTCTTTGTTTTCGGTCCAAAATCTTCTGCAGCAGCTTTTTCCATCCGAATTATGGGAAAATGGGATTAACTTTCTTGTATTAATATATCATATTGGCAAAGAGCCTTGTCAGTCCAACATTGTCCGAACCTAACCAAGGTTAACATTAAAAATGACTCGAAAATCCCATTTCAGGCCTTGAAATTGAGCTCAGCAGCTATAGGTCAAAGTTCTGCAGGTCAAATGGTCAATCTTCTGGCCAACGATGTCAACCGATTCGATGAGGCTTGCTTGTTCATCCATTACCTTTGGGTTGGTCCTCTGCAATTTCTGATAGTGGTCTGCTTGACATGGAACGAAATGGGCGTGTCAACACTAGCTGGAGCTGGTATTATACTGATATCTGTACCATTACAAAGTGAGTGCCCAAAGCCCATCGCAACGCCAAATTTTGGCCTGAGATAAACTGGATCACGATGTTCTTAGGTTGGATCGGACGAATGTTTTCCAAATTGAGGTTGGAAACTGCCGAGAAAACTGATACACGAATTCGGATCATGAGTGAAATTATCAATGGGATCAAAGTGATCAAGATGTACGCTTGGGAGTTTTCATTCATGAAACTCATTGAATCCGCGAGAGAGTGAGTGAAAAAAGAAAACACATATTTAGATTGGCACTGTGGAGAGTGAGGGAACCGGCTTATTTTAGATCTGAAATGGATGTGATTCGGCGAACAGCCTACCTTCGTGGGTTTAATTTGAGCTTCTTTTTCGTTGCTTCCAAAGTGATTTTGTTGGCCATCCTCATTCCATACGTTTTGACTGGTCAAATCATTAATGCTGAAAAGGTGTTTCTCACCTTATCCTTGTACAATACTGTTCGACTTTCGATGACCCTGTTCGTTCCTTATGCCATTTCGACGGGTTCAGAAGCGTTAGTGTCCATTGATAGGATTCAGGTATAGTAAGGGGAATCAAATAATTTAATGACATACAGATTGTGAATTAATATTTTTGGGTATTCAGAAATTTTTGATGATGGAGGAACGAGAAACCACTTGTATGGCATGTGTCCACGAAGAGCTCTCGTCGAAGGAGGCGACAATTTCTTTGGATATTTGTGAATTGACTGCCTCTTGGACAGAAACAACTTCGGATCCTACTCTAAATGACGTTTCATTTTCGGCCATAGCCGGGGAGATCGTGGCCATTGTTGGAGCCGTTGGATGTGGGAAGGTAAAATATTGCCTACAAAAACATCAAATACCAGGTGTAACGAAATACCTTGAAAAATCTGAAGTTTAACTTCACCAAGATGTATTTCAGGAGCAAGAAAGTTAGGTATTTTGTGTAATACCTATGTAGACATACTATCATAAATGCAAACTAAGCAGTCATTCCATGGGCAGACAATTGCCTCCAAACCTATTCTTAAAAGTCTGAAACTTCTTCTTGATGTAGTCTATGTTCATGGCCATTTAGTCTTCCTGAACAGAAGTCTTTAGGGCCCCTAGGTTCGACTATCGATTTCTATAGCCTTTGACTTCAGATGAAGCCGAAAAGCATGGTTCAGTAAGCTAATATCTGGGCTCTACCTGCCTGGTCTTAATGTTGTAAATAGGGATTAGGGACACACCCAACTGCAAAAAAGTATGTAGGCACAACCCTGCATGGACCATGGAGTTCATCCTCATTGTTAGGCCATTTTCAATTTTTGAATTCGTAATTTTTACGAAAAACTAGTTTAGACGTTCAAAAACTCCCAAAACACGATACAAAAATGTTCTAATTTTCTTCGTCCCACCTGGTGGAAAATTACCGTACTGTACTAAGGTCCTCTGAAAGGATAAAATACTTACACTTCAACTATTTAGACATCCATGTTACAAGCTGTCCTTGGAGAAATTCCCACTAAGAAAGGCAATATCAACATTCGAGGTCGAGTAAGCTATGCTGCCCAGGAACCTTGGGTGTTTTCTGGTTCTGTTCGACACAACATCCTATTTGGCGAGAACTATGACGAAAAACGCTACATGAAGACTCTCGAAGTGTGTGCTCTAGAACATGATCTAGAACAATGGGAATTTGGAGACAAGACTTTGGTGGGAGAACGTGGGGTAGCCTTGTCTGGAGGACAAAAGGCCAGAGTGAGCTTGGCTAGAGCCATCTACCGTGATGCTGATATCTATCTCCTGGATGACCCATTATCGGCTGTGGATGCCCACGTGGGCAAATACTTGTTTGAGAATTGCATTCAGTCGCATTTGAAATCAAAACTAGTGATATTGGTTACCCATCAGATTCAGTTTCTGAAAGATGCCGACATGATCTTAGTATTGAAGAAAGGCTCGATCCAAGGGCGAGGAACTTATGCTGAACTGGAATCATTGGGCACTGATTTCACGGAGTTTATCTCGGAATCCAAGGAAGATCGATCAGAGGAAGAGGAACATGCCTCAACGTTGATTGATGGTGAAGTTGTAGACCAAAAGGAATCCAGGTATTTATGACAAACGGGTAACTATAACTCAAATGTATTCATTCAAATGGCTTGAGAATACCAAAGGATAGTAAAGTGTGTATATTGCCATATGCAAAGACTATATTAGAGCATGGTTATCTATACTATACTTTGATACACTCGAGCATTTTGAGTTAATGCATAAAACATCCCACATATTATTAAAGGCCAAAAATTTGGAACAAAAATTGCTCTTGTCATTAGGAGCATTTCAATTACATCGAATCGTCAGCAGACACAACGACGTTACTCCTTGGGAGGTGACTCAATTACATCAATGAGATCAGGCAAGAAGCACTGGAATCATGGAGTGGGAGGCTAGCAATGAGAATAATGATTTCCAGTCAGAACAATTCAATTACGTTCCTCTGCAAATGAGACCTTGCCTATGTTGACATGAATACGTAATTCAATTTTCAGCTCAATCGAACGTCGGAGACAAAAGTTTTGCTCAAAGTTCAGTGCAAATCCTACCGAGAATGAATGAACTTTTGTGGTAATCGTTTTGCCACATAAGGGCGAGTTCATTTATTCTATGCTCTCTTCAGTACATAGGTTTGAGAAGGCACAACTTTTCACTCCGGCATTCGATTGAGCTGAAATTTGAAATACGTGTTCTTCTCAATGCAAGCCAGGTCTCATTTGCAGAAGAACGCAAATGGTTCGTTTCTGCTGGAAATCATAATTCTCATTGCTAGCCTCCCACTCCATGATTTCCGTGCTTCTTGGATCAGGCCAAGGTGTAAGCATTCTAGAATATGACAACGGGATAACTGAAGAAAATAACACAGAAGAAAAAAAGGAACCAAAAGTAGAAGTCGAATCGGTCAAGTTTGGTGCCGTGTCTTTCTCCACATATTGGTCATATTTTCGTGCTGGAGCTGGTGTTTTAGTGTTGATATACGTAGTCTGTCTCAATATTGGCGTTCATGTCATTTTCACGGGAGCAGACGTTTGGCTGGGAATATGGTGAGATGAAAATTTTGCATTTGATTTGTTCAATCCATTTTCGTACCCATTTTTCAAATAGGAGCAATCAAGAAGTGCAATATATGCAACATTCCGCCATGTCAGCGGATAACTCGACAAGTGCAACAATTAAATTAACTTTGGAAGAGATCAGCCAATCCAGTACAAACAATCTTTACATTTTTGGGGCCATGACTCTGTCGTTGGTGGTGGCTTCGTTGATCCGAACCATTCAGTTTCTTCTTGTGTGTAAGAATGCCTCTACTCAACTTCATCATTCCATGTTCAAGCGAATCATCCGAGCACCGTCCCGATTTTTTGACATCAATCCAGTTGGCAGAGTTCTTAATCGGTTTTCAAAGGACCTGGGATCTATAGATGAGGTTTTGCCTCTAGTTTTCTTAGACGTGATTACGGTGGGTTCAAAATTTCAAAACATGGGATGGAACTTAAGAAGTAAACGATTTCAATTCATTTTCATTTTTTCTAGATCTTCTTGACCATGGCTGGAATAGTATCCATCATCGTTTGGTATCAACCAATCGTGTTTTTTCCAACTTGCATCATGGCGGTCCTTTTCCTCTTTCTCCGCAAATTCTACATTTCTACTTCCCGAGCCATTAAAAGAGCTGAAGGTGTTGCCAAATCACCCATTTTCTCTCATCTTTCGACTACATTAGACGGCTTAAGATCGATTCGCGCATATCGCGCTGAGCACATTTTGGTGAAAGAATTTGATCACATCCAGGTTTGAGATGACACATCGAATTCTAAAAACGTGAATTATCATTGATGAAACTCTGTCTAGGATGTTCATACCTCAGCGTGGTACGCATTTTTGGCAACAAATCGGTGGTTTGGTCTATGGTTAGATTGGTTGGTGGTGGTATACTTGGCATGTTGTGTTTGCAGCTTCCTCTTCATAAATGGATGTAATATGTTTAAGTTGACACGAGTCACTTCAAATGTGCTTTTACAGATTATTTTGGTTACTTTTAGCCTCTCAAAGTGGCGACGTGGGCGTGGTTTTGAGCTCGTGTATCATGTTGACCGGCATGCTTCAATGGGGTATGCGACAAACAGCTGAAATGGAGAACCTCATGACCTCTACTGAAAGAGTGCTCGAGTACGGCAAGATCCAATCCGAGGCTGAGCTCAAGACTGATCATCCGCCCCCTGGTTATGATGAAGAGGCGTGGCCTGGGACTGGAGTCCTTGAATGCAACGATGTTTGTCTCCAATATGGAGAGGGCGAAAAGATGGTCTTGAAAGGCGTGAACTTTCTCACGAAGCCCCGGGAAAAGGTGTGTTCAGTTTGAGTGTTGAAAATATTGTCTCATGAATTTATTGGATTTTGTTATTTGTGTGGAGGTCGGGATCGTGGGAAGGACAGGCGCGGGAAAATCCTCACTCATTGGAGCCCTCTTCCGTTTAACCGAACCAACTGGACAAATCATTCTCGACGGAGTCAATATTCAACAACTTGGCCTTCATGCCCTCAGGAAAAAGATCTCAATCATTCCGCAAGACCCTCTGGTTTTCACTGGCTCTTTAAGAAAGAACTTGGATCCTTTTGACGACTATCAGGATCATCAGATCTGGCAAGCATTGGAACAGGTACGCCGGAATTCTATGCGTATTACTCAGGTGGTGTTCACTTTCAAATGTTTCTTTTTGTATCCGAAGGTTCATTTGGACCAAGCTGTGAAGCACATGTCTCATGGTTTGGAAACTGAAATGAGCGAGGGTGGCTCCAATCTTTCAGCCGGCCAACGACAACTCATTTGTTTGGCTCGCGCTATTTTGAAACATAACAAAATTCTGGTTTTGGATGAGGCCACGGCCAATGTTGATCCAAGGTAAGCAAACGAATAGCAAGGCTCAAACAAGGTTGAAAAAATCCACTTGCCAGCAAAACTTGAAATTTCAAGATCTTTGTTCAATTACTATTCGTTGAATCAAATTGGAATTGCGGAAGTTGTTTGAAATTTACTTTCGAGAATTGGGAAAAAATGTGCCAGTATTAACCAAAAACTTTAAAAATCCTACTTTTTGGTTCGATGACCAAACTTAATTTTACCCCCAATCGCACTAAGAAGCGCACTCCAGATCAACCGAATGAACCCCAAATTCACCCCGCGAAAGGAAAACTCTTTCACATTCCCTTTTTGGCATTTATCCCCAAATATTCTACGAGTTGATATTAGAAAAATTGCTAGTTGGATTCAATAAGGATTCTTTGTTTAGAACGGATATGCTCATTCAGGAGACAATACGTACTCGATTTGCGGACTGCACTGTTTTAACTATCGCTCATCGACTTCATACCGTTATGGATTCCGACAGAATTTTGGTCATGTCAGACGGAAAAGTTGCGGTATGGAAATCATTAAAAATGTCATTCACATCTTATGTCACTATATGTGTTTCTGAAACTCTCATTTCAGGAATTTAATACTCCTTATGAGCTACTTCAAGATCCACGAAGTGTGCTGTCCGAACTTGTTGCTAATGTTAGTTTGGCATCTCAATTAAAACTGAGAAGAATCGCCCGAGAAGCATTTGTGAGACAAAAGAACTTAGATTTGGCTGAGCCCAAGATCACAAATAATATACGGAACAACTCTTTTGTGGAAAATTCTAAGGTTCAAATAATGGTCGAGGACGACGAGAAAATTGTCACTAAGCTTTGAGAGTAATGATATTTTTTGATAATCCAATTACTTCGCTTTAGGGAATTTGTTTGAATTGAGCAATACTAGGCCATTTTACAACGTGTTTTGTGTATTTTTTCATCGCATTCGCTTGTGGTGGCAAGGCATCCTGGTGAGTCATTAGTGCTGATGACTGAAGACGAGACTTGTAGGACAATACTTCTCTGAAGTTATTGAGGCTTATTATTAATTAGGGCCCGGAAAAAATTCGTTTTTGTTGTGGATCAGAAAGCCTAGACGTCTCAAGAAGTAAGGTCAACTGACAATTTCGACCGTTAAGGATCAGCTGATCTTCAAACGTGAAACTTCTAAGACTCCTGCACCACGACAAAAAAATATATTTATTGACCGCCTTCTCCTCTTGTGAGACTTTCTCCAAGCCCAAGAAGGTCAAGTCCAAAATATTATTGTCCCACAACTTATTTTACTTCCCTTCAAATCACCTTCTTGCCCTACGACTTAATTATCTCGCCACAAGTACATCTCAATTGTGCAATACTGCAATACTGAAGCCCCCGTCTCATTGATGGGGAATGACCCCCGGTGTAGAAGTCGTTGTAGGCTTTAATACCAAAGCACTGAGTAGCCAACACACGAACTGATGATTCCCTATGATGATTCCCTTGAGTCCTTCCCTTGAGTTGGCGCCCTCGGGTCGCCAATAAAATAAAACTCCCTCCGCCGGATTTTGGCCATAACTCCCTACCTTTGCAGGTGCATGAATAATAAAAACAGGATGTCCCGAAAATTTAAGTTACACTAGAAAGGTATTCTAATGCTATTAGGGTGTACACTATTGAACAATTTTATTTTCCAACGTAACCACCCTTGAGCTCAAGTTGATTGTATAAGTTGTATTTAATTTGTAATTGTATAAGTTGAATACAAGTTGATATTCTTTGGGGTATTCCTGTTACAAAGTTCTCCAAAGTGTTGGGTTCAAGCTCTGACCGGGCTCTTAATCTTTTTCTTCAACAAAAACAGTATTGGGAACACTTTGAGAGTCTTGTCTATGGTTCTAATGGACATTTCAGCCTCAAGCATGTCCAATCCACGTCTCTGAAGCTCCCATCATCCAAGTGTCCAGACTAGAGACGCTCTAGAGCATGGGTCGCCAACCACTTTTGGGTCAAGGCCCACGAACTTTGATTCGTGTCGTCAGGGGCCCACCAAACAGGCTTTTGTTGTTTCAGCGGCCCACAAATTAACGATCAAGGTAGGTTAAAATGGATCATGTCTCCGAGCAAAGTAAAATCTCAAAAGGTCATCTGTTGTTTGTGCAGTGAACCGAAAAAATAGGGTATCTAGTAGTGATGTGACTTGGGCGCTTGGGCAAGCTTTTTTTTCGTGACATCGTACACCGGGGTCGCCAATTTACCTTCAGTGAAATGGTATTCCCTCTGCCTACCTATCTTCAAAAACCGGTTTTTCATTAAAAAGCACTGAAACGCGCCCCTGACTTTCGTAACTTTGGATCAGGGTTGCAAATTAACCTCAAATTTGTGTTTGCTTAAGTTAGTTAGCAAAGCATAAAACCTCCATTAGGTGACCCTATCTTGCAACCTCCCGTGAAAAAACTTGCCCAAGCCCAGATTTCACATCACTAGTATCTAGGCATAACTTGATTCATAGTGACGTTTAAAGTAACAAAGAAATCGGTTGTTCCGCTTCATCTCGCTTTCTAAACATGAAGAATGATTACGGAATGAAGCACCTAGTATTGATTTTCATCCTGTTTTCTGTATTCTAAAACTGATCATCGATACCACAAACGACAAATGTTCAGTACTTGACTGAAGGTGTCTTTTTAAGGACTGATTTGCTCATTCAGAAGATAATTCGAACTCTTTTTGCCGATTGCACTATTCTCACAATCGCACATCGATTGCATACGGTTATGGACTCCGATAGAATATTGGTCATGTTTGACGGAAAAGTTGCGGTACGAAGAAGAGTAGCTCATTTGTCACATTTCGTGTCCTTATTAGATTCTGCCACTTTTGTTTCAGGAATTCAATACTCCATATGAGTTACTTCAAGATCCACATAGCGTGCTATCCGAACTCGTGGCCAATATGAACATGGCATCCCAAATAAAGCTGAGGAGAATTGCCCGTGAAGCCTTTTTGAGACATAAAAATGATGGTCTAGTTAAGCCCAATGGCATCGATTATTTAAAGAGTGACTCTTTCGCAAGCGATTGCAAGGTTCAATTGGCCGAGGAAGACGAAATAATCGTCGTCACTAAGCACTGATGAGAGTTGTCAGAAAGCTCAAAAGTACAATAAAAAGTGTAAGCAGATTCAAAATATCAAAAGTGCTAACACAAAGAGAAGTTAAAATGCCGGCATTTCTTAATCCATTTTCTCTCCTTTTCAAAAAAATACTATGACTTATTTTGGAGAGGGGTGATATTTTGTCCCCGCTTTCATTGAATATTCTCTTTGAGTATCCTGATTTTTAACTGAGTTATTAAATATAGCTGGAGTGAGCATGTAAAATGAGGAGAAAAACATCTTTTTTTTAATTTTGGCACTTTAATCGACATTGTCCGAACCTAGTCGTCCTTGCTTATTAACATTCTTGTTTAATATTTGTATCTGTTTTCAAAAGTAATAGACAATTCAACTTAAAATGAGCCTGCAGCTAAAAAATGGGTCCAAAATAACTGCAACCTAAAATGTGACCAAATATTTTGACATTTTGTACTTAAAGATATATCTTTCAATTTTAAAATACCTTTTTTGAAACATTATTCAATTTTACTGCTTCCACTACATACATATAACTCAAGGGCCAAAAATATGTTTAAAATATGAAAAAACCAGCTTCTTCGATACTCAATGCACAAGTGTTTTGTGCTTCACTCTCTAGTCACTTTGACAAGAAGGGATCACTTCATTGTGTTCATTTATCAATGTGCCTTGCTATTTTGCTCAACTATCTACGATCTGATAGTTTATTTTCAAATCCTTTAATTCAATGTCTTAAAATCTAATATTGATGGTGCAACAGAAAAATGGGATTAGTTGAAGGGGATATACCTTAACAATCATTGCATCATCTCGAAAAAAGACTCTTAGAAGGTAAGATATCTACAAGAATTGGCCATAGATAAACAGATTTCTTTCATATCCCTTAGAGAAACTTGGCGTAAGGACGGAGTACTTGATGAACAATTAAAAATAAAGGACTCTATTTCGTTGCGATAGAGAAAGACCTCAAAATCCAATATTTCCCCATGGCGGAATATGTCTTTACCTAAGAAATGGACATGTAACATCTACTACAAATATGTGGAATGGAGAAGTTGAAGTTTTGATCGTCCATGTGATGGCCTTAGATTTATCCTTGATTACCATTTACGCACCTCCTTCTTGTTCACATCTTTCTTTTCACAATGGCTTTCACAACTAGCATTCATTCAAAATGAGTTGGCAAAGTCGCAAAGTTCTCAGCACCTAATTTTGGGAGACTAATTTTCCAAAAAATGGTAGAATGGCGCCCTAGTCCATTGTGTTATATACCAGTACCTCAGAGCTCTTCCAAAAGTTACCAGTTATTAGAAGACTTCTTGTTCGAGTGTACCCTCTCGCAACATGTCGGGAACCCTACCCGGAATGACAATATCCTTGACTTGGTCTTTTCCAGACCTTGTTTAAATAATCAAAGTGACGCCAATCAACATTTCTGATCATAATATACTAGAACTGTCCACCACGGTTAAAATTGGACCATCAAAAACTCGAGTAGAAGTTCACAAGAATGGTCCAGCCAAGTTCTGGTCTTGGCCATTTTCTACCAGGACTCGGGGCAAAGGTTGCGCGACTTTCAAAATTCAACATTCCGTAAAATAAGTAGAAGCTGGAGCTGGAGCTTCATAATTATTCTATCTTAACCGGAACTCTTGACATTTTTTCCATATGTAGTTACAAACCTTTGTCTGCGACGTTGAACATGGGCATGTGCCTCTCGAAAAAGATTTTTCGACAATGGAAGAAGCTTTGGCTTGGTGAACCAATGAGGAGATCGATCGCTATTTTAGTTTTAGGGATTGTCGGAAGGATTATAAATTGTTCAATTGTAACAATCAATCAGTAACAATCCAGCTTTATTTCCACGCCTGGACCGAAAGAGGACCCATTCTCCCCAAAGTCGATCTTTGTTGGAAGGATTATAAATTGTTCAATTGTAACAATCAATCAGTAACAATCCAGCTTTATTTCCACGCCTGGACCGAAAGAGGACCCATTCTCCCCAAAGTCGATCTTTTTTCCTGCCAAAGAAGGCCTCCATTGTCCGTTCAATTCGTCCCGCTTCCTAATTTTGTGTTTTATCTTGAACTTTCCTATTTTTTTCCTTACTTTTCTTTCTTTCCTACTTTTCTATTGTTATACCTAACCATTAGGTGCAAAACTAATGCCATGAATGAATGTTTTTGAGAGTCCCGACTTATAGATATAAAATATAACTAACTTCTTTTTCATTTCAATTATTATCATTACGATGAGCGAGGGAATCATTAGACTTCTAGAGCATCCTGGTCGTGACCCTAAGACTATGGGAACATCTTATTCCGATTGCTTATATAGTTCTTTAAATCCATCGTCTTTTTGAGTTAACATGCCTTAAAAAGTCAGAGTGGGACTGAATTGTTCGGAACGTTGAATTTTGAAAGTCGCGCAACCTTTGCCCCGAGTCCTGGTAGAAAATGTGCATGCTCTTTCTAGATTTGTAGATACTCGTCCAACCAGATCTGAGAAATCTGAGATCATTAACAAGAAGATCAAAGCAATTGATTTTCTTCTAAAATCGTCCCTTGAACAGGAGCAATTGCGAAAATAAAATAAAATCGTGAACGACATAAGACTTGATTCAAAAGCGTTCTACACCTATGTCAATTCCAGAGAGAGGTCTTTTAAGTGATTTGAAGCTCGCTCAAATCTACTAGTTTACCAGGACCCGATGGTGGTACAGTTCAATTTCTTAAACGTACTGCGAAAGTCAACTCGTCCATATTAGCTAGCCTAGTTATGGAAAAAGTTGTTAACATGAAGCTTGTTGAATATCTTGATAAAAAGATAGGATTCCTGACCGACAACATGGGTTGTTCCGCGCTTATTTTAACACTCTGACTCAGCTAATTCGACACTTTGAGGACTTATTTGAGAGACTTCAGCATTATGATTGAGTAGGTGTTGTTCATTTGGACTTTGCAACTCGTGGATAAGAGAGTTCCTAACCCATCGTACTCAAGCCGTGAAAGTGGATGTTCGGTGGTATCAGGGGTACCACAAGGGACCTCTTAGGCCCGCTCTTGTTTATACTCTTCATTGCACCATCACATTGATTGCCCCTTCACTCATTGATTTCATCGTACGCAGACGATACCAAATCAGTCTTTGGTAGAAACTCTTTTAACTCGGGCAATCTCCAAACTGATTTAAACTCCATTTACGAATGGGTCGCCGCGCACACCATGTCATTGAATGGAGAAAAATTCCGAGTGATAACTTATAACCTCTTTAGAACTGATCCTCCCACCTAAAAGGTCAATCTTCAAAAACCCATTCGAACTGAGAAATCATGAAAAGACCTTGGAGTTATTGTACAAGACGATGGCAAGTTTTTCATCCAATCAAAAGTAACTAAAGCTTATCAAACTTGCAGCTGGATTTATCGCACGTTTAAATCGAGAGACCCCACACATCATGAAAACCCTTTTTAAGTCGATAGTTCAACCCCATCTGGAAGTTTCATCTCCCACCTGGGCTCCAGTATCAGCAGTAGGATTAAACAAAATCGAGGGGGTACAAAGGAGTTTCACACGATCTGGGATGAAACAACGGAGTTATAGAGAGTCGAAAAAAGCGACCTCAAGCGGAATTTATAGCATTTCCTGTAATGGAAAGTAGAGAAATTCCGAAATTACGCCCTTCACTTTGCTAAGTTTGAATGCCTCTCGTACTTCCCAAGTGACTTGAAATTATCTGCAGTTAACAGCAAGTTGTTAATTATTGTATCAAGAAACAGTCTTACATTTTAAGGACATCAAGGTTTTTGCCTCATTTTGAAGTTACTACAGGTTTAAAATGTCAACTTCACTTTCAAAATTAGTCACCCTCTACATGTGAGGAAGGAGAAAAAAGGAAAAGGAGAAGGCAAGAGGCAAGGCAAGGTCAACCCATAGAGGTCTATAGAGTGGAGATACTAGAGCAAGCCGGTCATGAAATTTCATTGTGGGCAGCAAGGGCCGTTTTCATCAGCGACTAGTTGAAACTTGCCCAAACAAACGTATTCGTAGAAGGCACATTTTTGAAAAGCATAAGTTTTTTGGCCATGTGGCCTCCTGTCTACGCTTTGCTTCTCCCAAATTTTACTAAGGTGCTCAATGAAGATGATAATTCGATTCACAGGCATAAGTTCACGCAATTATAGGATTTGGCATTGAAAATATGTCTTGCGCACTACCATTTGTACTATGATCTTCCACTTGTTTGGGCAAGTATTTCACCCTATTCTTCGGAAATATTTGCCTTTTCACGCAACTTCTGGCCAGTTTCAGCAATTAGCAAGGCAGACAAGGGTCAACCAAATCAGAGCGACCAATTTCAGACCTTAAAAAGGGATTTGGGGAAGCTTTCAGACTTGTGGACCTTTGAACACCGTTGTGACAAACCAATGCAATTTTGGTGCATTACTAGAACACAACTTTTGAAGTTAGAATAAATGGCTCTAGAATGAACTGAAAAAGAAACACCAAACACTCATAAAACTTGCATAAAAAGCGAAAGAAGTTACAACATAGACCGGGTCTCCTAGTACTGTGTACACTCCAAGTTTTGAATCGCGAGACTAAGGCTTCGGTCCCATGGTTTATACAATGTCCAGCGAAGGTACGAGCGGTACCAGATACTTTATGTCTTTAAATGCATTCATGTCTTGTGTCTCAATCCAGGGATAAATTATAATGTCACCGAAAAGAGGCATCACGTGTGAGGTTAGGTTCAAGTTTTAACCAGGTGATAAGAAACGTGCAAAAAATCTAAAATACCCCTCCATTTTAAACAGAGAGCCGATGCTGTACAATTTGTAACCAAGTTCTCTCCGACGATTCTATAGAACAGATGATCAATTGTCAAGTTTTAAACGAGAATTAGATCGTTTTCTGGTAACCATTCCTGACCAACCTTATGTTCAAGGTTGTCCCAAAGCAGGAAATTCGATCAAGTTATCCGATCACATATTTTATTGCGTTGACACAAAATAACTCAATTGACTTACAGGGAATTTCGTTTTTTTAAGGGGGGGGGGGGCGGGGGGGCGGATTTTAAAACCGCTACAACGAATGGGATTCCCTGTAAAGAGATTTAATGATTAATATCGTTTATAAATTACCGTTAAAATGAAATTTGATTTACCAATGAGTTATTGTTGGCAGATCTGTACAACCCCTTGAATAGTGGGTTCGTCAGGAATAGTATTTAAAAATTTGTCTAATCCTGCCTTAAATGCTGTTAGAGGATCAGCTCCTACATATTCCCGACGAAGATTAATGGGCAACATATTGAACAATGAAGGACCCGATAGAGAAGAGAAGAGGACTTCATTGATCGAACTAGCCTGGATTCGCTTGGATTTGGAGGTGCTCTCAGAACGCACGTAAAACCTCTACGATCGCTCCAACTGATCTCAAAGTCTGAGTTAGGACAGAGCCCATGAACGCTCTTGAAAACATACAGTATCAGATGCTCGAAAAAAAAATGTTTATCATTTGCTGTTTTGCTAAAAAAAAATATTGTAATCAAACCATTAAATCAAAGTACTCCCTTAAAAAAATGAATGCCATTAACTTGGAAACTGATCGGTTATACAACGTGCATTTTCTTGCATTTAATCTTCAAAACCGTTAGTGCCAGAGTCGTCATCTTGCTGATTGAAATGTGCATTAGCGCGACAAAAGGGACAATGTCCTTTCTGTAGCAGTTGAAGCTCGTAATCATCCGTGTGGAATACTCGGTTGCACGTTTCGCACTTGGTAATGGACATTTCTGGCATGATATTCCGAAAGAATTGGTAACGAATGGGCTTTTCCCATTTAAAGACTATCACGTCACCCGGTTCCATCGAGGAAAGCGTTTTGCGGTTAACAATCACGGAGGAGAACATTTCCCCATCTTGTTGAAATGCCAGCATCTTGCCGGAAAATGGATCATCCTCGTTGTTTTGTATTGTCATAACGTCGGGTCCATCATCGTTTCCAACATTGATATCGCTTGGCGAAACGGACGATTCAATCAGGGCCATTGCTTCCTGATCCGAAATACCTTCTTCCAGCTGAAACTCGACCAAAGGTAAAATTTCAAATGAAACGAACGAGTAAACGAATTTCAGTCCGCAGTTATTGCACCGATTGCCTTTCGGGTTATAGAGCGGATTGGTGGTTGAGCATCGATAACACATGGACAAGAGTTCTTCATTGTCGTAAAAAGGCTTAGAGCGGATCATCATTGCGGCTAGATCGACATTCTCGCGAAATCGCTTGGGAATGACGAGCTTCTGAATCTTCTCCATCACAGAACGTGCCAACTTGAAAGCTCCTAAATTTCGTGATTGCTTCGCCAGAGCGTATAAAACGGAGAATTTAGAAACGCCTTGTGGATGGTTAAAAAGGAGTTCATGCATAAGATATCGCGAGATGTTAAACAGCGCTTCTGGCATGTAACTTGTGAAAGGTTCGTCCGTGTATCTCTGAATGGTGTGATACGCATAGTACATGTTGGCCTTGGTCTGAAATTCTTGAAACTTCTCAATCATAGCGTCTTTTTGGTTGGCATCTTTGGCGAGATCCGCAAATTGGAGGGATAAAATCCAGTAATAGTACGCGGCATCGTCAAATCGTGATTCATTAACGGCATTGAGAGTGAGTTCGTTAAGGACCCTGAACGCTTCATCCGGTCTTCCAGCCATATGAAAAGCTTTTTGGGCCTCAACAAATCGATCTTGTTCCGCCAACCATTTGGCATAGGGCACGTAAACTTGTTCCTTATACTCGGGGTTTTTCTCGGCGAGCACAAAGGCCTCTTTCCATTCCTTGGCCTCAACAAAAATTTGGACCATAGCTTGAAAATCGCCAATTTTCTTGTACATGTCCTTGGCGTATTGCAATTGTCCGTGTTTCTTTAGGTAATACGCCACCAGTTGGACTGATTCAGTGTCGGCCTTATCTAACTTTCTGCCCACATCATTTAACATGTCGACCCATCCATGCTCTCCGATAATGTGAATGGCCTTGTCAGTTTCACCCGCTGAAAGGTACATCTCGGCAGCAGCCCGTGGTTCATTGATCTTGGCAGCCCAATCTGCTTTCTTTTTAATCAATAGCTTCCTCTCTGCAGAATCCTCAGAGCCCAAGAACTCATTGGCATGGTCGAACATCCTCAAATCTGTATACATGGTCAAGGCCTTTTGCTCTTGACCCGCCTTCTTGTAGAGTTTTGCTGCCTCGGAAAATTTCCCTTGGAACGCGAGCACATCGGCCAATAGTGTACTTTCCTGCTCATTTTGATTTACCTTCTTGTTTTCGATTTCGTAGATTAGCTCCAAGTATTTCAGATCTTTTAAGCGGGTGAAGGACTTTTTAGCAATATCCGTGTTTAAAGTGAGAAGAGCAGATTTGCCCAATGCTTCCCAATCATTTTCAGTGACTCCGAGGCAAGCTGTCTCATATGCCAAATCGAGGTCTTTCTTCTCCAGATATTGGAACATTGGCGACGAAAGTGGGACCTCAATGGTAGTCATGCTGTACACGTGGAGACAGAAAATCTTGGACCCCGAGAACCCAACCACAAAGCCCATCATTTTCTGTTGATGAGCCGGGAATTCTCCTGCTTTAATGCTTAAAGTATTAGATCCCGAAAAACAGAGCATATCCTCGAAATGGGTGTTCCAAGCAACTGAGTTGGCGTTTGGTTCTTGATACAGGAGTTCTTTGGTTGTGAGATCGTACACCAAGCAAGTTGAGTGCTCATCGACTATAGCTAACTTTTGACGAGATGATGACAAATCGAGACAACGAATGGCCGAATTAATAGTGAGCAAGTTGACTGGAAACGGATTGTCGATGAATATCTTCAAAATCTGGCCATTCTTTAGACCCAACAATAGTCCCTCTCGTTCTGGTGGTCCTCCGACAACTTTGATGTAGCGAATTAGAGATTCCATGATCCATTCACGTTCTTTAGCTCCACGAAAGTTGAGACATTGAAGTCGCTTCTCTTGGCAGAGGATCAAATGGTTGGTGCAAATAACAAGTAAGTTGCACTCTATTTTCTGATTGATCTTCTCCTTGACTCGGTAATGCATGTCTGACATATCCCCAGAATAAAGCTCGTAGATGACAATTCGTTCGGCCAATTGCACGGCTAAACGATGTTTGTAGATAGCAATCTTTTTGACTAGATCTCGGCATTTAATACGAACTTTTTGATCCGTGAGTAGATGTTGAATTATGACATCGGTCATATTATCTCGGTAGGCGTACCGTTCTCGATAAAGGCCATGAACCGTGCTGAAAATCAGTTGATAATAAGCAATTGTTCCATCTTGACAGCCCAATACTATAAAACTGGAATCAGGCTTGGCGGCACAACACCAAATCCACGAGTTTTGTTCTCCAACAGATCCCAATTTGACTCCATCCCGCGTGTACAAAATGCATCCCTTGTTGGATCCTCCAATCATTAGGTATTCTCCTTTAGAAAAGTAGGAAACGCAACAAGGATCGAATCCCAAGGCTCTTTCCTTGCTAACTTGCTTGCCAGATAAGGAGTAAAAAGAGACACTCTGGCCCCAATCCGTGACACAAAGAATATCATACGATTCTTCCGAGGAGGGATTCCATTCCAGAGCCCAAATGGCACTTTGAGGTCCATTGGGTCGTTCAATCCGGATCTTTTCTTCACCGGCTTTTCCACGAATAGAAACAACACCATTGCCCAAACCCAAAGCGATATATTGGCCATCATTGGTCCAAGAACAACAATTCACTCTGGCTGGAACTTTGTGCTTTTGTACGGATTTCTGCTCACCAGACCAAAGACCAAAATCACTGTGAGCGCAAGATGCGAGTTGATGAGTTATAGGGTTATAAGACAGACATTGAACCGCATCATTGTGCGAATATTTCAAAATCCCTTCCAACTTGCTTGTCCAAATGATGACACATTTGTCTGCACCTCCAGAAGCAAAGCGTTTCCCGTCTTTGGCATAAGCCACACAATAAACGTTGTCCTTGTGACCTTTTAAAGGCTGAATTAACGTTCCATCTGCAGTGTCATACACCAAAACTCGTTGACCTGCAGCCACAACCAATTGGGAACCATCTGGTCTGAAGCACAAGTCATAAATGCATTGTTCATTCCGATCGCGGTCATGGACTTTGTCCACCCAAGTTGGAACAGCTCTCATCATTAGGAATTTCTGCTAATAACAAAACCTCCGACTATATGCAATTGGATATTCTAATTATCTCGCAGTTTTAATCATTTTACCACTAAATAACAAACACTTTCACTTGAAGTCGGCCGGATTGACACCGACCCGAAATTTTGCGAGAATTCACCTGGATTGGAATGCAAGAAACGCGACATCTGACGGTTGGAGCCGAAAACTAAACCATTTTATACCTGGGATCCATGTAAAAAAGGCCCATGATCGGAAGACTAGAACAGTCCTAACTCTAAGTTTTAATTGTTCAAAAATCAATAATGTTTCCAAGCGAATTGAATATTCGTGTATAAATCTGAAAATTTGAGATCGCAGACCACCAACTTTAGAAGCAAGATCTGACATATGCTTCATGTCAAAAAACGCAACAGTGTTTGAACGAAAAAAAATGGATTTCTTCTCTGCAAAAGTAATATTACTAAAATTATTCTTGATTTGCATTCCAAAGCAAATAATTACTACGAAACATTCGATTTTAAAAGGTCATCGTCACACTGGCCGATGAAAACAATCCTTGAGATTGCTTATGTGGATGATCTATTTCGTAAATGTCATATGTTCAATGGAACGGTTCTGTAGATAGGTGAGAACATTAGTTGCTTAATTGTTTCAACACTCCACATTTACATCTGACTTCAATCATCAATGTCATGTACAACCGAGCACACATCCAGTAGGATCTGAGAAAGCATTCCTTTCGTGCCTTTCCCACCAGGATATCATCCATTCATACCAATATGGAACAGGAATGCTCAGGCTGAAGACGCGAATACCTCTCTCTCTCCCTCGTTTGATCCATTTTCGACCACTTGTTTGCACTCCTGGCTTTGGCTTGCTTCCATTCAAAGGCCCAAAGACGGGTTGGTCTTACTTTCTCTCTTCTCTTCAGGCAGTCCTTGGCACTTGGAACCAAAACGACCTTGCGTGGAGTTCTTGGAGGAGTAAGTGCGTCCACTACGTACATACACTAGATTTGAGAGCACTCGCAATCAAGTTCGTGGCCCACCAAACAAGAAGAAAGGGCCACCCAGGATAGTCACTTCAAGCAACAATATGGACCGAACACTACCCGTGCTGGTGGTCTAATTTTAGTACCGAAGTCCGGGATTATTTGGATTTGCCTTGAGGCGGCAATTATTAATCGAGAATTATGGACGAGGTGGAGCAAGATACACGCGGGTTCAAGCCACTTTATGTGGTTGCTCAGGTCAGTGGTTTGGGTCAATTTGGGTCATGTGACAAGCTGACAGCTGTTATGAGTGTTTGTAGCATATCTTAACATAACGAACCCTGTGGATATCATTGCAGGCGGCCGGATTTATCACCGTTATTCTAACTGGAATATGGATGGGTCACTATCGGGGGGGATTTGCTTGGAGTGGCGACAACCAATTTAATTGGCACCCTCTGCTGATGGTTTTATCCCTCATCTATCTCTATGGCAATGGTAAATTCCCCTCAGAGGATAATACTAATTCTGTTTGGTTTTTTGCTTATTTTCATGAGTTTAACCCTTCTTTGACCGTATGCAAACTAGGCATTTTGATTTATCGTTCAGTTTTGTTGCCACCATTTGATCAGCTGGATCGAAACCGTCGAGCCCAAGGTAATGGAACATGCGTTGTTCTCGAGTGGTTTGGTGGCTTGCTTTGTTCATAGACCGGCCAGAATTGCATATATCAAACTATTAACTCTGATTCCAGCCGTCAAATCTTTATTGCAGGCATACTCATGTATCGAGTATTTCGGAATGAAAGAAAAAAGAAACTAAAACTGGCCCATGCCATCGTCATGATCAGCGCATTTTTTATCTCGGTCATCGGGCTCAAGGCCGTGTTTGACTTTCACTCTACCAAAGGAATCCCAGATTTATACTCGCTCCATTCGTGGCTGGGTCTGATCACTGTCATCATGTTCTTGCTCCAGGTACCAAACAAGCATCGGGTTTTAAAAGTCACGCTTATTAACTATAACTTACCGAATGATTTGCATTTCCAAGTGGGTTGCCGGACTAATCACCTTCTTGTTCCCGGGTTTGGCCTCTCATCTCCGTTCATCGTTTATGCCTGCACATATCTTCTTCGGATTGTTCATCTTCACCATGGCGTGTGCCACTGCGCTTTTGGGCATCACGGAAAAAGCCATCTTCAGCTTGTGAGTAGTTTTTTAGTCTTCACCCAATAAATCATCAATCACATTCACGGTGCTACATCAAATTAGAGTGGATCAAATGACCGACAATCAAAATAGAGCGGTTTTTTGATCGCGTAATCAAATGAGCGCCGAAATTAAAAGAGAAAAAAGAGAGCCAGTACAATTGATTCACAATGATATTAGGGTAAATGTGATGCAAATGATAAATATTTTAATGTCTTAGAGTGTAAGATAATGAAAAACTTTTACTAGCACCATTTATTTATTGATTTTATCCTCTCAATGTCATTTTAACCCTTTTATTTACTTACCATCATTTGTCACATGTCTCGTCCACACACTCATTTATCTACCATTTTGGTGTTTGAGTTCTTCTTACAAATATTCAAATGGATTTTTCTCTTTAAAGCTAGCGATAGCTGTACAGTAAGTCATGGTGTTCATCTTGAAGAAAATATTTTTCTCAGGAATAATTCTTCCCTGACTGCTGATTTACTAAATGCCCCTCCTTCACTACTTGAAACTGATTTTTTTCTGTATGCAATAAAATCATTTCCAAATAGAGCTTGTCAAGAACATGGCGTCTTCCAAGCCATGGCTATGTTTGAATACAATTTTTGTGACCAATACTTCGAATGCATGAAGCCTTGCAAAACAAGTGTGATAAAATTCTGACAAAAAACATTAAAAAGGCTTCAAAGAACAACTTTTGTCTACCCTTTTAGGTTGTGGTGAAGATTCCAGACATGCCTTGCTTTTTGTTCCAATGACGAATATGTAATTCTTTCTGATTTGAGACTAGCATTTCTAAGTTTGATTGCGTTGATTAATATCGGTGGTAATTTGATGTTCGATCAAACATATTGGCTCTCTTTTGATTTCCGCGCTAATTTCATATGTCGATCAAAAAACCGCTCTATTTTGATTGTCGGTCATTTGATTCGCTCTAAAGTTATAGGACACCCACATTCACTGGCCTTAGTAGTGAAAGACGATAGGACTGGTTAAACACAACACAGTGGGCAACTAGGCATGCACAAAGCCCGGTATCGATACCGCAACCGGCTTTACTTCCTCTCCTTGGTCTTGCCATTAACAAAGGATGTGTGGACTGAGAGGTGGTAATTCAATGAAAAACGCAGACGGTCCTAACGGCCAGCTCGCAATGTACATACACTTGTCCACAGACTTTCTTTATCCACACACTTTTTATAACCCGCTTTTGGGTGTTGGCTCAAGTTGAAACTCAATCTAAGAGCTTTTAAAGCAGGGATAGATGAATTTTTTAAGACTATTCCTGATCAACCCACTATTCAAGGGTTGTACAGATCTGCCAACAGTAACTCGTTGGTAGACCAAATTTCGTATAAATATTGATTGTTTTAATTATGTTATTTACGACTTATTATTATAGGGAATCACATTCTTTGTAGCGGTAGTGTAGAAGCAGACGAAGGTCGATCAGGAGCTTACTAGCTTTAACTTCCTTCCTATAAGTGAGTTACTTGTCAAAAAAAGTGGCATGATCTACCATGGAATCTTGTCCAAACAGATCCGGGTAGGTTCATGGTCCATATATTTACCATCAAGGAGCTCTGAGCCCACGAATACAGTACTGTGGATAATCTCGGGGCCCACTCTTTTTGGATTTTCCCCATATTTTCTGGGGTAGAACCTTGACAGATGCACGTAGAATTTTCGAAGCCATTTTAAAACTCCACCGCCCTTAAATGTACCCTTTACCCACCCTTTCACCTACGCTTGTGTCTATGATAATATTTTTGCATTTCAGAAAAGACGATTACAAAAGCAAGGGTGCAGAAGCTACCTTGTTAAATTGGGTGGGCGTTTTATTGATCATTTTTGGTGTCCTAGTTGTATATTTGGCCCAAAATCCTCGATATAAACGGCTGAACCGACCTGAAGACGAAATGTTACTTACAGAAACTCTTCATGAGTAATTGGAATGGGTATGTTCGTCACCATGAAAATATTTTAGTTTCATCATGATTTCTGTGATCAAATTGGACCCATTTGTACTAAATGTCAAATTTCATTTTGTTTGAAATCATAATGCTCTCATATTCAGTTCTGCGTTAATGTGGATTTCTGCTAAAAAAAAATCAATCAACACTGAAATCATGAACATCCTCCTCCAGTGATTGCATTTTATTGTTAGTATTCTTCCCACGTTTTTCAAATAAACAATTGTCACGTTTTAGCAGAGGTTGACGCTCCGAGACGTTATTAGGATCCATATTGAGGAATCGGTTTGAGGAACTGCAGCTGAAGCTCCATGACTATTTGGGCATTTGATCTGGTTTGTTCCACTCGAAAGGGTTGAGATTTTAGCCTATAGTTCGGTCTTGACAATAATTCAGACAAAGCCACACGAACTATCCCCAAGTCAGTCTTATATTTGGTGTCCTCCAACTGAATGGTGAACTTATCAGTCAATGGATTGGACACCAAGAAATCAAATTCTTCTTCAATCTCCGGATTTTGGGAGTAATCTTGGACCTCTGACTCTTGGACTTCATCATGGCCGCATTTCATGGTCAACTTTGCTTTGGGAGCCCTGCCTTTCTTGTTGACCAAGTTCTTGCAACAATCAATGTAAACCTGTAGAACAGCAGCTGTTTCTGAAAGTGCTGTGGAATGTGCCTCCAAATCTGCAATGTTTTGGGATAAATGAAACCACTTGGTTTCAAAGCAGATGTTGCCCAAGGGTTTCCTTCCTTCAAGGGACAAACTGACAGGCTTGCCTCTAGCAGATTGGTAGACTTGATCCAAGGCCAGAACTACTCTCCCCATGAAGTCATCTGATTTCCCTTTGTCCCAATCCCATATCTCCAGTTCCAGAAACCCAACATGTGCAGCGTCCACGAGTACCTCCATAGTGAAGTCCCACTTGGGGTTGAGGGTTTCTTTCTTGATTTGGCTTTTTCCTATTTGAGAGGCGACCTTCACTACACAATAAGGATCGGCTGTGGCTTTTCCCATAAACACGAAATCGGTTCCTTTGAGACCATTAGCTTCTATCACCCGAATATGAAGCAATTGAAGTTTTTTGAATTCGTTTGGACAGTATTTCATGATTTCGCATTCCTTTTGAGTGACCAGAGGGGTCTTGATGGCGTTTGGTAACACCATGAGGGAACAAATTTGCTCAATGATGACATTTCGCACGATCCGGCTCAATCCGGGGACATCGAGAATATTGGCCACACCCTCCATGTCGAAATCAAGATTGGGAGGAGTGATAAAAGCCACATCAATATTGCCAATCAATGGGAGATCTTTCAGGAGTGGACAAAGAGTGATTCGAAGTGTCCCATGAAGATATAGATCTCGTACAGCAAACCCGAACCATGACCAGAAACCGGCTTTAAGGTAGCAATCACTGGCCAGAACAATGTTTATATCTATCACAATTTCGTTACGAGAGACTTGATTTGGTTTGTATACTTTAACTCCTTCGATCCTGGGTGGAATGTTGCCAATGGAAGTGCTTGAGAATGTCAGCCCGTAAAGGAGACCATCGTTTGCAGTCATTTCTCGGAGCCTGCCAGTGATGTGCTCTTGAAGGGCTGGCCAAAGTTGGGTTAAAATGGAATTGATCCATTCTGCTCGGTCACAATCGGGGAAGTAGATCCAAGAAGGCAAATCTGACACTTTGTGAACTGGTCTTTGGATCAAGCTCTTGATTTTGCTCCGCTTCCAGAGGATTCGTAGAGTTATGGGAAGCACAAGCCATCCAGGATGAACTTTCCAAAGACCTAAAGAATATAGGGCACTCCAAAAGAGAGCACGAGAAATTAAGCTCTTGGTCACCGATACCAGCGATGTTGAAGCCTCTGGAGATGGATTGGGCTCATCATTTTTGACGTTTGGTTGCATTGGGACCCAATGAAGGTCCGCGCTTATTTTACAAGGGATGAGCTTGCAAAGTCAATTGAATACGAGTAGTGTTCCTTTTGTTGTGCCTCATTGCCATACATAAATGCGCTTGGGATAAGAAAAAAACACGAACTTCTCGTTTAACGAATGCAATCTTCGATTCCATCAGTCGTCATCACCATCATAAAACCTGTTTTAGGGTGTTTGCTTTGGTTTTCAAGCACGTTGCCATTTAAGTTCAACAACACCCAGTGGTATTTGGCATAGAACTTCTTGACTAAGCTGTAAAGCCAAGTGAGCCCAAATCTGACCTAGAATGTAAGAAATTGACCCACTCTTGTGTATTCAAGGAGGTGTTGAGAAGTTTTCGTTATTGTTTCTCGGAAGAGCTGAACAGTGGTGGGGCAGATTGTCTGATCTTGAGTGCACAGTTTTGTCCCTTTGCGAACCGGTGTTCTTTTGGACAGATGCCCAAATTTTTGGTGAATCCTCAATGCAATGATGTCTACTCTCAATGTGGGGCAACACCTTGTGACTACTTAGATATTCGGCAAAAACGTTTGATGTGTTAAGTTGTTCACCATGAGTTGTTAGAGAGGGACGAGTTTAAAAATACACGGCAAATTCTCGGAGTAAAAATGAACCAGATGTTAAATAATGGTGAGTAAAGAAGAAGGGGAAATCTGGCAAGGAGATCAGGTAGGAGTAAGAACAATGGATACTCCTTAAAGAGCAGGTATTTGGTTGAAACTTTCTCTTAAGATGGAATTGTCCTGACTGCCTATTGGTAGTAGTGTAAAAATATCCATATAAAAATGGAGTGGTGTAAGATCAACTCAAAAATTTCATTGAAAAAAGAAATCATTTGAGTCACATTGATGCATTTCAAATTGAAATATGGACACTGAAACCTTTTGTGATTTGTTCTTAAGCACCAAGTGCTTGAAAAAATAATATAGCTTCAATTTTTTAAAGAAATAAGATATTTCCTCAATCTAATCTAATCATGCTTTAATGAAAATATGTTGGCTTATCTCTGAAAAGCAAACAATTGTAAACATCCTCTTGGAACCATCTCGGTTCCCTTTAGTTGTGCATATGTGCACATCGTTTTGAGGAGCACATATGTATGGAAAAAAGGGAACACTTTCCATGAGATTCTTTATGATACAAAGGTTTGTATTATTTCGCTACTCGCTCCTTCAAGAGGGTCACTTGTCCCCAATTCCTCAATGACGAAACAATATTCTGTAAACATCAAAGCTCGTAGTAACAAACAAACAAACAAGCAAACTAGAAAAAGGAACGACTGAAGGTTTTCTTCAATCCATAGTTGGAAACCTTTATTTCTGAGACTTTTTGAAATATCAACAACGTATGTCAAGAAAACCATGATTATCAATACATTGCATTACATTCACGCACGTTCGGGGTACAACACATACTACATTAATTTGATGGAATGTCTGAAAATGAACTGTCGAGTAAACCATATTTGAAGTACACTATCAAACCTAAAAACAATCAAAAAATTAGTACATTTTAATGCTCGTAGAAATCACTTCTTTCAACTTACCAATGATCATCCAAATACTAAATCTTATCCAGGTTACTGGAGAAAGTCTCATCATGAGATAGATATTAATCAGGATGCCAATGGATGGAACAAGCGGAACACCAGCCACATTAAATCCCTTGGGTCTGAAAATATGGTTTTTCATTTCAATGCACCTTTACTTAAGGGTCAAAAATGGGTGAAAATCCAACCTTTTTTGAGGAAATTTTGCCAAGCTAATAATGTGACAAATAATCAAGAGTGCCACGATGAATAGAAGGATCGATATGCCACTTAATCCCTCCTCATAGAGTTCAGAATAAACCATCAAGAAGTCAAAAACAATAATGAAACACACCATGGACAACAGAACTTTTGTCACCAATTGTCCTCCTTCCTTGGTGCATTCACTTGCTAATTGGTGCGAATTGAATCCATTGACCAAATCTTTGGCAAGTGTCAATCGATGGAAAATAGTCATTGGCTGAGTCTCACTTGTAGGGCCCTCGGGTAATTCGTCATCCGTTGAGATTACCTAAAATTAAGATCAAAACAATATATTCAACTTTGGGTGCAGGCGTGGTTCGGAATCAATTGCTTACATGGTTAATATTGGCCTCTTGAGTAAATTCTGAGAAGACGGTGTCAGAACTCGGTTGAAACCGTAATAAGAGGACACATGCGTTGACTATTGTATAAGCTAATAAGGTTCCAATCGACATCATTTCAATAAGAACCTCCAAAGGGAAGAAAAAGGCACAAAGAGCAGAAAACAATCCGAGCATGAGGGTGGCATATCCTGGCACTCCATATTTATTCACTCTTTTAAATGACCTGCAAATAAAATGACTTCATTCATAGAAAATGTCCCAATTCAAAATTGCGTCCACCCCAATGATCACTTACTGACAAAGGAGCCCATCATTGGCCATGGCATATGCAATACGAGGAAGTGGAAACATGGATCCAAACATGGAGGCTATGAAAGCAGCTAAAGCTCCAATGGAAACGATCCATTCCATTGCTGGCATATCCATTTGGCCCCAGATTTGGATCAAACCCGAGTCTTCACTCAGCTCAGTGTATGGAACTGTCAAAATCGAGGATGGAAGTACCAGATAACCATGTGAATCCTGAATTTTTGAACTCACCTGACAATGTCATGATGGATGAACAGGATCCATACGCAATTGTTACAATAGTGAGTGAAACAAGAATGGCCTTTGGTATGGACTGTTTGGGAGTTTGGGTTTCTTCACCTGTTGTAGCTATAATATCGAAGCCAATGAAAGCGTAGAAACAAGTGGCTGCCCCTTTCATCACGCCACTGAATCCATAGGGCATAAAATTGGACCAGTTCGCGAAATCAATTGTTCCCAATCCAATCACAATAATCAGACCCCAACTCCATACATTGATAATATTGAGTATGTGATTGAAAAGGACCGACTTCTTTACCCCGTAGAAGAACACGCACATCATTAAAAGCGTGATGACTAGAGCTATTATATCTGGAGAGTCTTCCGCCCCTTCATCTGGTGGACCCGCCCATGCACTTGTGATGTTTGATAACGCCCCATCGGTAAGAATGTCAAGACAGACACTCAAGGCTCTGGCACAGGCAGCAGTTCCAATTACGTACTCCAGAATCATGTTCCATCCGATGATGAAGGCAATGAATTCTCCCACCGTCACGTAGCTATAAACATACGCTGATCCAGTAGTATGGGGCACTCGAACGGCCAACTCGGCATAACACGAGCCTAAACGTGATTAAACCTGGGTTTTAGAAAACTATCGTCATTTGCCGAATTGAACTTGCAAGTACAAAGTGAAAAATTATTGTATATCAAGAAAGTTTTGAGCCCAGACATGTTTATCTAATTTGTGCTCAAATACTCAAGTTATTTCCATCAATAAATTTTATTATTTTCAAGCAAATTTAGGTTCTAGAACGTTTTTAATCAAGGAAATATAAGCCGCAAAGAATTACAAATAATGCTTAAAGTAAAGAATTGGCCGCTGTTAGTTTGAAAAGCAATTGTTCTTAATTTCAAGGGCTCGAACTTTAGTGTCGCAATGTATACAAAAAGAAACAATATTTGGCTTTAAAGAGCCATGCAAAAGACAATTACCGGAAAGAAGGGCAGCAAATCCTGCAATAAGGTACGATATGACCACGCCTGGTCCGGCAATCTTCTTGGCCACCAATCCGGAAACCAAGTACATTCCTGTGCCCACACATGATCCAATTCCAAGTGAGATCAAGTCCTTGGTTCCCAAGACTTTCTAAAAATTTAGATCTACTCTCAAAAAAGTTGAAATTGGACAAGGCTGAACCCTTGGCTTACCTTTAACTGACTATCATCGTTATTAGCTTCTGTATCTTGAAGTTCGTGTAGATTTTTTACTTTAAAAAGCTTCTTCTTCAGCTTGGAATATGAATGGGTTCCTGTTGCATTGGCACCAACAGGTTCGGGATGATCACCACTTTCCAATGCAATTTCTCCGTCTTTAATTTCCGTATTCATGATGGTGAACTAGAACCAAACCACTAAATCGCATGAATTCAAAGTCGTTCCATTGTGACACTGTATTTCCAAATAACCCTGGTTCTGAGACTCGTTATGGACTTGATTCCCTCTCAGAAGATCCTTTGCCGTGTCTCGGAAAAGGCCCCTTTCTCGTTGTCCCTTAGCGCCATCATCTCACGAGTTCCGTTCAAGAATGTCAGAGGAAATTTCCGCCGGGCAAAACCAAACGTTGGCACAGGCAGTTCTGCACTTTATTCCCCTTTTCTGATCAACACTATTCCATCCAAATGAAGGCCGGAACCTCGATGTCCTTCTAAAAGGCTTCATAAAAGCCCCAAACATACGCTTTTGCGCCTTTCAATTTCTTCCAAGCCTTGAGAGAAGGTATATTTGCTCAACTCTGGTCAATGATCCATTTCGCCGTGCAATTGCTTTGTTCGGGAAGAAAGGCGCTCGCTTTCGCCGTCCCCATCTTCTTCTTCTCAGATCAGACGAACGAGTGGACCCTGTTCCTAGTTATGCCGTACGTGTGCCTTTACCATCCCCATTTTTTCTTAGATCACTCTAGACTGGCCGTTCTTTCTTTTCGTCGGAGAGCATATCTTCTTGCCACTTGTTGAGCATTGTTACTGAGAACCATTACTCTATTCTCGTGGGGGAGCAATTCTTGAACTCGACTGCACAGTACACAATGGATTGATTCACTCTCATGCCAGATACAAGGCTTAACGACATGCTCTATAAAAGAACATCCCAAAATCACGTTGAACGGGGGAAAGACGCATTTAGAAAAGATTTCTGAAACAAACTGATCTCCTTAAAAACGTGTCTTCAATAGCAAATACTGTACATAAGCTCATCTGCAATGTCTGCATCAAATCACGCTACAAGCACGCTTCCTAATATTGACTTCAGTTTTTTACCTGTAAGGGCATTATTATTTCACTTAAGTTGTGGTTGAACATCTACGACGTGGAAGCTAGCTTTCATCTTGGACCATTTTTAGAAACATTAGAGTCTCGAAAAGGGATAGATAGGCAAATATGAAGCATTCATTCTCAGACACAGAACATATGACCTAATAATGCTAAGTTGTAACAAGTGATGTTTCAGAATGAAATCTCTTCAATATTTTTTTTCAATTCCTTAAACCAAATAAGCAAATAATGTTTTGTCGCAAGAATTTGGAAGTCAATTTAACCAGTGCACGAAGTTAAAAAACATCGATGGATGGAATAAAGCTTTTTCGATAACGGGATAATTTATCGTAGTTACGAGTAAATCTGTCCGGGAGTGAAAAAAAACCTGTACAACTATTGAAGAGCGATGCACTTTGAGTTCTAGATAGATTTGATATGGTTGTCAGCATCAGAACTCGACCGACATAAGCCCAAAACTCGTTGGATCAAGTTCAAATGAAAACAATACACCTTTCAGATGTTGCCTAAACAGACTCATTTCATGACCTTTTGTTGAAATTGTTCATCAATGCATTCTGATTTCTCTGAATTCCTTTTCAAATATCTTGCGATGCCGCGTTGGGATTCATTTAAATTTCATTAAGGATATTTAGGAACTGATCCTTTTGACCTATCTCGCCAGTAATATATCCCTCATCATCAAGGTCTACCATCTGCTATACCACCTTCATTATGCTATGTACAGTACACACACTAGACCAGGGGTCGGCAACCGTTTTTGTGTCAAGGCCCACTAAATTTGGTTTGGACAAGTCGGGTCCCACCATACAGATGGTGGCAGGTTCATGGGCCCTCAAATTGATAATCAAAGACCTCAGGGCCCACAAGTACAGTACTATGGATGTCTCTAAGGCCCATTATTTCGGACTTTCCTCATTCCTCATGGGCCCACAAACGATCACCCTTGGGCCGACATGTGGGCTGCGGCCCACCGGTTGCCGACCCCGGCACTAGACCCATATACAGTATGTAATCTTACAAACCATAAAATATTATTACAACTGCTTGGTAATTCATTTTTCACAAGTCTTTTTTTGGATGCATATTCATTCATTTCCAGCTTATCTATGAATTGACTTGGCCATGAATGAAAAAGACTGGGCGCATTATAAATGCACAAAATCAAACATCTACAATTCTAGTCAAGACATGCACACCCCTACATGAAGTCTTCAAAAACATTTGCAAGGATTAAGGTCCCCTGACATGAAATCAGACAAACCTAGGTCGAATCTTTCCTGAAATATGTGCTTTTTTCCCCACTTGGTCATCGTTCTTTGTCTTGGAGGCCACGCAAACCATTTCAGAATGTACGTTTACATACATATACCAGAATGATAATTTTGTCCGTGTCATGTGCTTGCGTACGCATCGCCTGAGTATTCAATAAATATTCCTACTTGACTTGCTCCTCCGTGTTGCTTCTGGCTTTTTTTGGTGCTTCATCGGCGTTGTTAGTGAGTGGTATGGGATTCAGATGTTGGCGAAGATGATGTTCAAAGTGGTAGTTTCCGTCAACCGGTGGTTGTGGCCGCCGTGTTTGCGTATAGTACTGTACACTCATATACGCAACGAGTTCCATCATGTGCTCAGTTGCATTCGAGTTTGAGAAGAGTTCAGAACTCCAAGAGCCGATTGATTTGGTCTTGAGTTGGAACAAGCTTGCGAGTCTCGTCAAAGTCTTAGATTTTCATACGAATATTAACCTACCTTTCTTTGGTGCCTAGTAATCAATCTTGAAAATGAAGACTTCTTGCCTCTCAGTACTCGCCTTCCTGACTGTGATGGTGGACATTTCAATGGCTCGTCCTCAAACGAATGTCGTGGGTGAGTGATTTAAAATTATTGATATCTTCATATTTCAAACACAAAGGTGATTATCGTGAATATAGTGTACTGGACATTTCGTCGAAGACAATTGCCTTTTCGCCAGTGAAAGTCTGAGTTTAAAAAAATCTTTGATGTTATGATTAAAGCCAGGGAAAAATTGATAAAAAGTAGAAAAATACTTAAATTATATTTTCTCCAAAAATCCAAAGTATTTGAAAAATAGGCCGGATATTTGAAAATATTTTCTTCACAACGCTATCATTAAGTGATTTTGTCTCTCTAGGTACCAATTTTCCGGTAAATTCTTTGTAAAGTTATTGTGACAGTTCGTTTTTGGAGGCACACTCGACACCAGAGCTATAGAGTCCTATAAGCGCAACCAATGAAATGGAAAAGACGTGCAACCTTTGAACTTGAATACACAAAATTTCTGTTTTTACATATCCAATGTACATTGAGAAGTTCGAAAATAGGTCAAACTTTTGTGTAAGCCTGCAGTTTTGGGTTTTGTATTAGTTAAGTGACCTCCCAGTCTTATGTATTGTGACCTCCCAGTCAGCTGTTCGCTAAAGGACCGTATAGTTTTGTTTGTGAATGTCTAACTTACGTACGAATGTCCTTTCTTAAAGTTTTTGGCTCATTTTGGGTAAGTCCTATCGCGCATTGACCATTCATTATTTCCCTTAATATTACCTGGAATATTATTTTTTCTTGCCTAAATAATCGAGATAATCTGTATTTATTTCTCAAACAAGCAAGACATCAAAAAATGAAGAAAAATGGAGATTATTTTTTTCAAATAGTCTACATTGAAAAATGTTCATGCTTCCAGGCCCAAGTTATGACCTTTTTCATATGACAGCAAAAAATGATCAAAATAACAAAGATAGAAATAGATAGAATCAATAGGTATTAATAATAAGAGAATAGATATGACTAGATGGAATAGAAAAAGCCTATTCATTCTATGAAGGATTGCGCACTGAGCTTTGAATGAACATATATTCTGACATGAACGTACATATGAACTAAATATTAAAACGAATTTTCATGCCCAAACGAACACTTATTCATTTCAAAATGAATCCAATTGACCTAGTATTCTTACCAAAAATCAAAATTGACATCAATGACCTCGTGATTCACATGTCAGTCTTCCACGATGAAGCGAACAAAGCGGTTTGGGAATTCTATGATAAGAGGTAATTAGTTTTATACGTACAATACAATGGACAATAGCAATGTCATGCATGTCAATATCGAAAAGACACATTTAGACATTTTTCATGAGTTTGAGTAGTAGCAAGAAAATGCAATTTTGTCTTCAAGTGCATTTTGGCTCACCTCATTTTGGTTGTCCAAGGTATTGTCCTTGACCTGTCCCATATTCTTGCTTATCTGCAAAACATGATCTCTAAAATGACACCTCCAAATGAAACATTTACCTTAAGATGCTTTAAAAGAACCACTTTGGCCCAAAAAATGCTCTCCCTGGACGATTGAGTGTGGAGTGGCTCTGCAATGTGACTGAAGACAAGGAGACCTTATATAATTTTGAGTGAAAGGTATCCTTGCTGAAGGATAAATTAAGGTGAACACGTAAATTAAAGCGTAGAGGTCGAGAAAAAGTGGATTGAAGACAAAATTTCGTTTTGACTAGCGCGCTGTAATAAAAGAGTGCAGTCATAAAATGCGCCATCTTATGCTTGTTATTTAGCAAAAACTCGCACTTTCCGTGAGATTTGTGGATTTGCAAAAAGCAATGATCATATATCAGTTCTTGACAAATAAAAGTGCTAAAAATGTTGATAGAAAGTTCCAAATGGATGTGCAAGTGTTTTCAGCTGAATCTAGGCAAGAATCATTCATGAAATTGCCTTTCAATTGCCAATATCTTTACACCATTTGTAAACAGATTTAGCGTCTTAATTTTACTCAAAAATATTGCAGGTCCATAAGCAATCCCTAATCAGCAATTGAGACATTTTACAATGTCTTGCAGATAAATCCGGACAAAGTTTAACTGCCTCTAGATCAATAAGTAGAGCAAGTAGAGAGTCAGTTAATGTTTTATTTGAAAGCCCAACTAGTTAAGAATACATTTATTCAATATGCTGTCCCTTCCTCTCAACCATCTTATCAATCCTGGGCCAGAAGGACTTGCAAGCATTGATGACCTCTGCGGGATCAATGGCAGCCCACTTACAACTAATGGAGGTCTTGAGGACATTGATGCTGTTGTGGCTGGTAGTACAGACCTCCCTCTCTAACTTTCCCTAGAAGCAGTAATCCAGAGGATTCATGTGAGGTGAGTTAGGGGCCAGGTCTTGGCGTCCCAGATCTTGATGTTGCTGATGTTGAGGAGGATCTGGGTGTTCTTGGCCTTGTGAGCCGGGGCTGAATCTTGCTGGAAGATGAACTTGGCACCATTGGCCTCCTGCAACATCCACAGGGTTGTCACGGTCTTCATCATCTCACAATAACTGTCTGCGCCCACCCTCTCTTTGGGGTTGAAGAAGTAAGGAGGATCACAGCCCGTTGCTCACCCAAGATGCCCAGGGTCATCACAGAGGCCGGAAATTTGCTGGTGAAGCCGTGAGGGACCGTGGACCCGTTGCTAGACACCCACCTGTTGTTCTGGACATTGTATGACCTATCCCCTGTCCAATTCTTCTCATCACTGAATAGTGATTCTTCCCCCATGAGACTTCAGGTCGTTGAGCAACTTTGTCCCATTCTCCACCCTCTTGGCCCTCATGTCATCAGTGAGGATATGGCGAGTGTAGAGCCTGTAGGAATGAATTTTCAGGTCGCTGTTGATGGCCTTGGAGATGGTGGACACACTCACATCTGTTTTTGGCCAGTGTTGACATTGAGGTCCCTGGAAAAGCCTTAATTGATCTCTTAAGGTCAGCCACAAACCTACAGTCCTCTTCTTGTCACTTGGAGGTGCGTGGGGTGTCCTCTTGGCCACTCCCTCCTCTTTCCAGCACTTCTAGACATCGTAGCTCCTTGGGTATTTGAGTGCCTTTGACTGCAGGCCTGTCACACATGCGGGCCATTTCAATGATCACTGTTCTCCTTGTATGCTCCATTGTTGAGTTGGGAACAATTGTGCCGAAAAAGGTACTTTTTGAAATCTAATAATGCAACCTTTCCAATGCTATATAAATGAACTCGCTACTTGCTCTACTTATTGGTCTGGAGGCAGTCAAACTTTGTCCGGATTTATCTTTAAGACCCTGTAGTTTGCTCCAAGCTGTTGTTTGACCGTTGCTGTCGGCAAATACATGTGTATCATAGAAAGGGCGAGATATTACCACAAAATATGCACTAGATACACTTTATGATTGATTTTACTCTTTTAATAGGGCATTAGTTATAACAAAACTTTGTCCTAAATCCACTATTTGTCAACATCCACGCATTAACTTACGTGTTAAGCATAAGTTCCCCTTCGATCACATTACAGAGTTTCAATTCCACTGTTTCTTGATTCAATGTTTTTTCTTCTTCCCCAGGAAATGCTCCAACCAGAGAAAAGGAGGCCAGCAAGCCCGCCATTTTGTTTGTCCGACCCCTGTTCGATTTCCAAGGCCGTCTCCTAGACTTTGAAGACGGAATTTCGTCCAAAAGCCTTCCGGAGACGGTAGTAGCCTCCAGATCAAGGCTCCCAGTCCAAAGAGAACCGGTAGATTTTGGCGAATTCATTGACGAAGAACCATCTCCTACATTGGCCCAACTTCCGGTGTTTGGTCAGACTGACCTGATCCTGAGAACCACTCAAGAGCTCCGAGATCGGGATCGGAATCAAGAGTCTTTCATTGATATCCAAGGTTCAAATGCGGGCGTGTTGCCATTGGCCTTTGAGATCCCATCTGCTTTGGATCTGTTC
Source organism: Tigriopus japonicus (assembly GCA_010645155.1). NCBI lineage: Eukaryota > Metazoa > Arthropoda > Copepoda > Harpacticoida > Harpacticidae > Tigriopus > Tigriopus japonicus. Next base: position 5,871,296 of record CM021317.1, read on the forward strand.
CCACCTCTGCGACCGGCACAGCGATTGGACTGATCATTGGTGATTTGAACCTCACTGTTCTTCATGTTTTGTACACGGTGAATATTTATTGAAATATAAAGTGAGGAGGTTCATTTGAAAATGAATGACATTGACCACGGATCACCGTGCATTGACCAACTTTCAATTTTGGATTGGTAAAAATAAAAACAGGCAGTTGTAAGATTACAAGAAACGAGAGGAATTGTGAATTTTGGATATTCAGAACGAAACGTCTCTCGACATACTTTAGTTATTATTGTTGCTGGCCATTAATTTTCATGAATGCAGCTTTGAGTGTACCTGATTTCAGTCCTTTTTTATTATAGCACTAACGTAACCACTTAATTAAAAGGTCTCGTTTTTGTTATCGTTTCTTTGCCGATGATAATAACAAACTTTGGTTCTTAAAAATTGGACATTATCTGAAATTTATTTGCTTTGCTCAGCATCGTAAAATGACAATCTTTAGCCACGTAGGGACATGATGATTTTTTCGTCTCATTCATTAAATCAATTTCGGGCATTTTTAGGCTTAATTGGATGTAAATTAATAGCATAATTGGATCTATTGAATTTTTGGAACG